>VZRH01006092.1:436750-447340 GCA_013397555.1 Urocynchramus pylzowi
AAAAAAAAAAAAAAAGCCTAAACTTAAGGGTGGCTAAAGTCATTGGAATCCTTCTTCCTGATTTGAAGTACACCAGGCTGCAGGAGATTCCTTCCACAAAAATGCAAGAATGCCAGAATCTGTGTTGATAAATAATTTATTCCTGAACACAGATATGTTTTAGAAACATGGTTTCTAGTTTGCATCCTTCAAGGAAATAAATTCAGCAAGTGCTTTCAGAACAAGCTCAGCACACACCAATGAACTGAGGACTCCACAAAAAGTCAGTTGTGGACACTGTGTTTAAATGAAGCAGGTGGAGGAATTTGTGTCATTGATGTCTTTGTGCTTCTCATTCAACACCAGGTTAATAATACACAGACTTGGGCCTGGAAGCAGGATTCCTCCCTCCCAACAGAGCACCCTAAGCACTAAGCAACAGACTCACACAGCTTTTTTCCTCACTTTGCTTTGATGAATCTCATGGTCCTTGCAAGCAGCAAACAAGTGCACCAAACAGTGGCACAAACAAGAAACTACTCCAGGTCGTCCCATCCTGCACAGGGTAGAAGGACACTCGGGGGAGTGTCTAAGAGGAGGATTTGATTCCTCCATGCTCCTCCATAGAGACTAAGGAGAAGACGGAGCCCATGTCTACCCCATTTCAGACAAGCACTCTAATCTGCAAGCCTTCCCTCTGGTTACATTGTGGAAGAGAAGTTACCCGCTTGCTTCTGCACACTTCAAAGAGGATGCTGGGATCTGGATCATGGCTAGATGGAGGAATCTTCCCACAAACCCTGCTGAGGCTTGGCGATGGCTGTGACTTCAGGCACATCCTAGCTGAAGTTCAGTGCTTCCTCCTGGCTCACTCTAGACATCTGGCTATTCACTGTCAGGGTTTTCCGACTCATCCCTGTGAATCACCACTTTTTGGTGTACAGTCTGGTGCACTCAGACTGATGGTTTCCCATCTGGTGAAAAGATTGCTGAGCTCATCAGACACAGCATTACTTAACAATGCAATGTCAGAAACAAACTGTTCTAGATCAGTGAGCACCTCTTCACATTTGCCTTGCCTTCTGACTGACTCCTTTTCTGATGAAAAGGCAGCAGAATGGCATGCTATTGGCATCCCCTGTTTTATTAGTATGACGGTCCTCATGTACGTCAACAAGAGATTTTCATGTCAGGCCAGCACGACACTGACATTGTGAATCACCAGCAACCCCATCTGGATCTTGCAGGGTCTCATAAAAGCAGCATGAATGCCCATAAACTCAGAAATGCCATCAGCGCCATGGAGGAAGTTCCCACTCAGGCAGAGTTACCTTCCTGTGATCTTCAGGGCTGCATTGTCATCAAACCAGGCTCAACCAATCTGACAGTGCAGCCTGAACACAAACCAGAGCAAGAGAACTAGAGGACAAGCCATCAATAACCATAAAATGCAAGAGCAGGTGACCAAGCAGCAGCTAACTAACTAAAATCCAAGTTTAGGAAATTAATGTTATCCACTGTGATTCTGTATTTGAATACTTCCTAAAGTCCTCTATTATTCTACTTCAGCTCCCATCACACTTTCCAGCAAATACTCCACAGAAGCCTCACTGTTCTCCATCCCTGAGCTTGATATCATGTCCCATGGTGAATTAACGTGGAGTCCCTATTGGCCATGCTGGACTTGCCACTCCAAATAAGAAAAAAAGGAGATGAGAGAATGCAGCCAGCAAAACTAGCAGAAATAAGGCTGAAATTATTCTGAAATGTTCCTATTGCCTCCACTGTTCCAAGTGTCCCCATCCTCAGCTGTCATTTTCTTCTCTTTTTATAAGAGGAAATGGATGCTAAATCAGCAAGCTAGGTTTGCTCTTTAACACTAGGTTTGCTCTTTAACATAACAATTACTAACAATACACCTTTTCTCCTTTGTTATAAATTACTTTAGTGTGTAATTCAGCCAAATGAGAAGACAGACACCACTTATACACACTGCCTCCATCCTTTTGTGTCAGGCTAGGATTAGCTGCATTCACCAGCTGAGAGATCTACAAAATGACAGCTATTTCCTTTCACTCTAGTGGCATTCATAGCTCTCCTTCAACTACTACCTCTCTTCATCCCCAGGAAATTAACTGTTGCATACAGAAAAAGAATGACACTTTAGTCATTCAAAATGCTGAAGACTAGAGCTTAACCTCCATTTATTCCACAGATTTTTTTTTTTTTTCTCATGTGAGATTGGCCCAAAAAACATACTTAGCACTCTTCTACTTATACACTAAACACTCTCTGAGTTAAAAGTACAAATATCTTTGGAGACTGTCCTTAGCTTCTTCAGCTATATAAAACATGCCCTATTAGGTCACTCCCACAGTGGTGGAGCACACCATTGCCTTAACACCTACAGCACACTTAGGTATGCCATCAGTCCCACAAAATCTGGTGGCATCCCCCAAAAAACACTTTCTATTGCTTTCCACTATACCTTTCCCATGTTCACTATGCCTACCTCAAACCCAGAACATAAGGCCCTTCACAACTCACATCATTTGCCAACCCTTTAGCACAGGGGAACTCAGCAAGCATGAAGGGAAAATACGAGCCAGAGGAAACTGTGGGTCAAACAGCTTCCAGACTCCCAATCCTGCTTAATAAGCGAGAGGAGTAAACCCCTGCCTGCAAAGGCCTCATATGCCTTAATATCTTCATGGAAAAGAGTTGTCCTTTCCCAAAGACTCTGTACTGTGTTACACAAGCAGGGCCTAAAGGTATTTGTTTTGTTTCTTTAATGTATTCCCAAAGGCTTGGATGTTCTCTCCCCTTAAGAAGCCCAGGTAAAGAGGGAGAGCAATGGAGAACTTCCTCAGACCATTAGTGTGCATAAGCAGGGGAGACAGAGACTGAAGATGTCCCAACGGACAAGGGAATCAGCCTTCCAGTCCACCCTGACCTGCTTTGCAGCCAGGCAGCTCGCAACTGCTTACACTACTAAAATCCTGGTATGTCAGCTGTGCAAAAGATAGGAAACATCAGGAGAAATCTCTTTGGTCATGTCTCTGCATAGGTGTGTTGTCAAATCTCTGTGTCAACAGCATCTGTCTCTAAGTCTTGCACAATTAGACCTGAGAAATGTCTAAACTAACAGTAAGGAGTGACCATCCAGGCTCTGGGGCAGATGGCCTAGAGGAAATAGCACAGAGGTCCCCCTGAAGTCCACCCCCTGGCAGAAGAGGAAGGAAAAACGGATGCCCTACTCTGTCCTGCCTTGTGGGGACTCATTTGCTCCAACACCTTGTGCAGAGGAGCCACCACGGTGGCTGTGGCTTTGCCTGCAGGACACAGAAGAATCCTCAGAAGTGCTGAGGGGAATTTGCCGTGAGACGCAACATTGATCTTCAGCTCCTGCCAGCCCTTGCAGCTCTATCACCCCAAATCTGATTGTTTGAAACTTGCCAGCAGGCTGAAGAGGTGAATTTCACTCAGCCTAGGGACACCGAGTCTTGGCCCTAACTGACACCATGATAATGATCTATAAGAGCTAAAGAACTATCTATACAAATTAGGAATATTTAGGGTATAATTACCTGATTTGAATAGATCATGAGAGTATGTTTTTCTGAGGACTCAGGTATCAGGTGAATCACACACACTGCAGACACCAGCGTGTCCCTGGCTTGTTTGAATTTCAGGTCTTACACTTCCAAGTCAGAATTTAGTCAAATTTAAAGAACATTGTTACTTACAGTTCACTTGAGAGAGCAAGTCTGAGGCTCACAGCTGACCATATTTCCTTCACAAGCATACTGTGTAATTTTAACTCCCTCTTGACTTGCTCTGTTGCAGATTTGTTATGAAAAAAATCAATGTTCATCATTAAGAGATTTCTTACATTATTAAACATTGAAGGCTGGTTCCACAGTTGATTTGATCAGTGTAGCTGTACTGAAGTCCTTGAATGATCACTAAGTTGCACCAGTGGATAGGTAGTCTGGTATTTACAGTATCAAGATATTTGGAAAGCTTTATTTTATTTTTATTTCTCTCCAGCTGAATTGGTGTGAGGAGAGAGCAGTGTCATTGCTCTTGGCAAGATTCTCAGCTTTGTATTTGTTTTCATGAAGCTTCCAGTCAAGTTTTTGCAAACTCAGACATTTAGTTACTGTGGTATCAATACACACCTCAGCCTATAGATAATTAGCTGAAGAAACCACCAATTCCAATTCTCTGGTAGCTCACCTATCATCACTAGTGTAAACCAACCAGCCTTTCCTCCACCAGCAGCCTAAATTCCCCAAAGCACTGTTTCCAGATGGGGAAATTGCCTTCACAAACACCTGTTACATCTCATAATATCAGATAGAACAACGTCTGTAATTCCACCTCAGACTCATCCTACAACTTTATGAGTCACACTACGTGTTTCATGTACCCAGTGAACTAAAGCAAACAAACAGGAACTATTTGTATTCTTCTTACTTATGCCAGGGCTTATAATAAACCCCTTTGAAAACACTTCCGAACAGGTAGCAGCCGGCACACAAGGACTTAAACTAGTCTTTACCTGTTGCAGCTGTTGGGAAATTTCTAGCTGTTGCTAGAAGTGTACTTGTACCTGCATGCTGGGATTGGGAGTGTGAGCAGGTGTTTGCAAACCACAGTTACATTGCTAACCATGTCTCAGACTCAAACCCAATCATACCAGCAATGTCTGGCACATTATCTTGCTGCAAAGATTCTCATTCAATTCGTCTTACAACAGTGATCAGAACTGCTTTAAGCTATAAAAGCCTCTCCAGCTAATTTCTGAGTACAGCGTGATGCTCCTTACCCTGAAGGCCCTTTAAGATCTGACCTCTTTCACTGTTTTTCCTGCTGTCAGCCAGGACAGCAAAAGAAGAGGTGGTATGCAGGCTGAAAAGCCTAGCAGTCCTCAATCAGCCCTTTGTCTTCCATGTTCAGCTTTTTATCCAGGGGCAACAGTCTTTTTCCATTACCAGTAAAAATGAGCCCCCCAGTAGGGGTGATGAAGAAACAATAAAACTAATCATTAAGCAGGCCTGCTGAGAAGCGAATTCCAGTCTCAGGTCAGATCTAATTGCATTCTGACACTGAAGTAATGGCCTGGTCATTTATATTAGCAATGTCATGTTTCTTTTCATTTATTTGTCTTCATTCTGCTCTCCATCCCCATAAAGAAAGAAATATAAACGTGCAGATTGATGAAAATATGTACATAGAGATTAAAATACACATATTGTCCTGTGGTGTACCTTTCAAATTTTTAAACACTCTCTCTTTAGCCAAGATCAATTATGGAAAAACTAAAAAAAAAAAAAAAATGTAGCATTTTGGAAAATGATGAGCAACTTTAAAAGGAAGACTTAGGAAAAATTGTGGTGGTGCCATGTCCCATGACCAAGGAAAACCATGTACACAAGGAAGAAAAGACAAATTTAATCATGCATGTAAGGACACCAGGTATATAAGTATAGCTGTGATTTTTGAAACTAAGGAGATTTAGATACCTACCTTTGATTAATTACAGGGAAAATAAGCAACTTTTGAGTTCAAGTGCACCACATGCACACACATGGTGTATACACACACCCACAAATATATTCCTGAAAATATATCTATTTTTAGGTCTCATTCCTCCCTTGCCACCTTCTTTCCATTGCTTTTACCATTAATGATGTTTTGCTCCTGTCCACATCCTAAGCCTGTTCCCCCACTGTTTTTTTGCCCAGCCTCCCTGTCAGCCTCACAGCCTACGACTTCTTCCTTGGAGAACCTAAACACGATGGCTTTGCATCTGAGTGAACACAATGGGCCTCTCTTCAAAGCCAAGCAACATTTTTCCTATCATTGTTTGCAGGGGAAGAGTCACTCTGCACTCTGCTCAGATATTACGGTCACACAAGCCTTATTAGCTTATGGGTAGATTTGCTGTCCTAAGAGGGTTCGTACAACTAACAAGATCACTTAATCCCTTTCTAGGTCCCTCAGCATTTGTTACAAGTTTTGTAATCACTTCTTAAATAAAATGTTCTGACCTTGCAAACTCACTTGCAAGCCAGCTCAATCCTCTGGCTTTTTTCCCTCCATATAGCTTTTATGACCTCTCCTATCTGGATAGCAAGCTCTTTCCCAAAGTATCTTAGTCCAATCCTCTTGATGCTATCCAGAGCTAAAAGCCCTCAGCATGTGCTTTGGATCCAATCCCTACCTGGCTGCTGTGCTCAGAGAGGCGTTGATCAAATCTGGTAACAACAAATCAGGGCCCAGAAAAAGTAGTTGTAGAACCTGGAGTTGTTCCATCTAATTGCAAGCAGGCTTTCACAACTCATTTACTGTAGAAAACTTCCTTATCAGGTGAGGATGTGACTAACTTCCACCCAGATTTCACTATGTGGTTTTTATCAAAAACACATGAAAATATTTTTTTCTTTATCCATAGAATCAGCTTTCCAAACTTGCTTTATCAAAAGTCTCAGGATGGCAGGCACAGTGACAATCTTGCTTAATATTTGCCATGCACTTCATGTTCTAGGGTTAGCCCTGCAAGTGAAGCAGGCCTGCAAAGGTATGCCACAGTTATATTTTCGTATTAAGCTCCATGCCATGATGAATACACTGCCACCAGTATCCTAGGTAGCTAGTTTAACAACTCATTTACTCCAAATAATTCCAACCTTGTGAACATTCATCATAGGACAGGCATGCATTCCCATTTATCTGCCCACACTGGCTTGTTTTAATTACCTGTGGTGAATCTCTTAAATGTCACCCATGGATGTCAGGCTGAAAACATCTGTGAAGGTCTGGTACAGTCCAGCCCTCCCTGTGCACACCTGCCAGAAGAGCCAGGCTCTAATGCCTGGACTGTTTCCACCTCTGCCACTAAACTGCAGGACAAATTCCAACAAATCACGTTACTTGTGCCTACATTTCAGCCTTTCATCAAATACAGGGGAGTTCTCTAATTCTCTAGGGTATTTTGTGGTTCAATAAACACAGGGTGGGATAGATCAGTGTGCAACATGGAAAACACTGGGATTTGCATCTAGGACTATATGTGTCATGGTGTGCAGCAACATGACCGAACAGATTAGAACAGGAAAGCAAAGGAAATGCCACATCCAACCTGCAAATTCAAAAGGGATTAGGTAAACAAGAAGGATCCCAGGTGGAACCAGGATTAGGGTACCTTGAAGTTGCTACTGCCAGAGAACACTTAAGACCAGTAATTGTGAAGAAGGTATTTAATACCTTTTCTGAAAAATATTACCTGCATCAGCAGTGTTCCCTACGTCCTATTGAGACATGAGCACTGACTCAGGCAAAGATGTGCCACCTCCAGAGGAACTACTGCTGACTGCAGCACTTGGGAGCTGCAGGAGCTTCCCCAGCCCCGCCAGGACATCAGAATGGCACTAGGCAGCTTCTTGCACAAGGCACTTCACAGCATCCTCTCTCTTCTCAATATCAAACTGCCTGGAACCTTCTTCTTCCACAGTCCCACGTCTCAAAACATGAGCAGAGGAATTTAATTGCAAAGAGGGTCCATTACTCTTATACCCATAAGCTGCTATTTCATTTTATACTTTGCATAAGTAAACTAAGTTTATTTTAACCAATTATTTTCCCTTAATCTCCATGTCCTTCCCTAATTTGCATTAAAATATTTAAAATTTTTAATACACTTAGCTTTTCAGTCTTTGACTCTTTTTTTTCCTAAAATAGCAAATTATATCTTAAACTCCTATTCCTTTATGCTTTTTATTTTATTTTCCTAAATCACAGTTTTGCACCAGAAATTGCTTGGTTTTATACAAAACACACCACTTAAAACTACCATATATTATGTAAAATAAATGAAGAATTGCCATTTTGTTAGATTTTTTTAAGCATATAACACATCGCAACACAAATGTGCCCCAGTACAAAAATTTCAAACACCCCCAAACTCACGGCTACTTAGATACTCAAGGCTACTTCAACTTAACTCTTTCAGGTCTTGATCCAAAGCTCTTTGAATGCAGAGAGAATCCTCTCCTTGCCTTTTATTGCTCTTCTTCCATACCTCTAAAGGTAGCACTAGATTATCTGGAGATAGAGCTGAGTTTTTAAACACAGCCAACCCCCAAAGTCTGGGAAAAGCCTAAGCTTAGGAATGACAACCCCAATACTATCCATAGAAGTGATCCCATGTAGCCAGAAAATATTGGCAATTCCTGATACTGTCTTTCTCTCATCCCAAAGAAAAGACTATCGGGAAGAACTTTGATGTACTGTGGCAGCATCCACCCTATATTAGCATACCAACATTAATGAGGAAAAAAAATAAACACATGTGAGAGAGTTGTCCAATACTTATCAACCCTCAGTTTAGGGTAACTGCAATTAAAGGCAGCAGCAGTCAGGAGCTTGCTAAGGGTTCTGAGAACAAACCTTCACTTAAAAGTTTGGTTACAGTCTTCACAGTACTCAAAAAAATCTGGTTTGTAGGACAGTTATTCCAAGGTTTTCTTGGCATTTATGGTTTTTATTAACATCCGTATCAGCTTCAGCTCCTTGTCATGGACTGAATTTCCAGAAGCTCCACTTCATAAGGCTTGTTGGAGCCTATTGTACACAAGAAATTACTTGGATAAAAATTGCTGGAGCCAAGACAGAAAAAAAAAGCTCCTCTCCTCTTCCATCCTCCAAATGATTTATAGAGACTTAGTGTAAGAGCATATTTTACCAGTAGTTTTCTTACTCAGGAGGATAACTAATTTAATAATCCCATTGAACAAATGACAAGTCTGATTGTCTCTGGGAGAGAAGTGAAGGAACAAAGAAACCTTGTCACACCATGTTTTTTAGGATGATGTTATACAACCCCCATACCCTTGCCAGCAACTTCTCGTGACTCTGAAAATGCTGTTATCGATCTCATATTGAGACAATGAAATTTGACTTATTTGGTGTCTGTTTCTGTTCAGTTGGCCTTTCACAGAAGCCAGAAAACATTTATAAAAACTGGAATGTAATAAGAAGATTTGGGGAGAACTTATTATGGATAAGTATGATAAATAAACAGAGGGCAAAAGTTACTGAGAAACTGAGGTTTCTTCCAATTCTTCCTCTTCTGAGGAAGCAGCAGAGACTTTCCATCCTCAGTCAGAGGAAACTCTGGTTTCAGCCTCAGTTATGTATTAGGAACCAGCACCCCAAGGCCACTATAATAGCAGATGCTCCATCACCAGCAGCTATGTGTTACTCCACTGGGGATACCGACACAGAAAAAGCCTTGTTTACTCTCCTTGCACCGGCTAAAGCATTCACGACCGCTTCAACCAACTATTGTAGGTCTACAGTAATACCTGAACAGGCCATTTTAAAACGTGATCTTACTTGCACTGAAGGCAACAGTAACCTGATTTTGCTGTGAAGGCACTTTGGGGATCACCCTTGCTCAAAGAAAAGTCACCAGAAGCATACTACAAAACTTACTTTGATAGGAGTGAGGAATAATGAAAAAACAGGTCTTTAAACCTTGGTGCTCTACCAAGATTTACCAGGAAGGAGGCAATCTGCCAAACACCCCTGTACTCCTTGCCCAGCTCCAAGCTTTCAGCCTTGCTCCGAAGACCCAGGTTCCCTTCAGGCCCTTTCCACTGCCAGAGAGAGCTCTTCAAACCTTGCTGGAGCTTGCTCCCTCTCCTGCAGTACCAGGTTATTAAAGAGCTTCTATTCCTCTGCCTGCCCCCACAAACGTAAATCCTTATTTTACATTGCCTCTCCTCTAACACTGAACATAAAAGAACATACTTTTTATTGCAGTTTTATCTTTGCCTGGGCTTCTAACAACCCACACTGAACACTCTGTTATTATGGCCCCTTCTGGATTTAGAGGTATATAAGCTGTTTGTGCTTGGCTGCATGCATTGGTATTTTTATGTTCCTATGTATCTTTTTCTGTACAGTATCTCTGAATACGCTTAAAACTGTTTCAAAAAAACTCCCTAAGACTTCATTCAAATAGAAGTGTAGAAAAGTGATCTGCTATACACATATTTCCTCATCACTTGAACTTTCACATTCAGCAAGGGCTGCAGTGTTTAATTTTGGCCATTTGTTTTAATTTGGCCATTAAAGTTTAAAGGCCGTGCCCCAGATTTAGCCCTGTGAAGACATATTTTGCTCCAGTTTAAATAGGTACGAGGCATAGCATTTTCACATCATAGAAATGCTTCTCTCTCTGTTTTTTTTGGTGTTTTTTTTTTTTTCCTAATGTAAATTTTGCAACCCTAATTCCTTTCATAAGAGACGTAGGGATAAGTGGTGGTTTACAGTTCAACCTTCCCCTGGTGCCCATAAATATTTATTGTTCCTTGCCCTGTTTCAAGGCCCAGATGAAATTCATCTTCCTGGGGGGAGGGAGGGGTGCTGGTGGTGGAGAGGGAAGGGATGTGGAAGGGCGAACATCATCTTTAAAGTATAAATGTGAAGAAAACGAAAACAGATGCGTGGAAAGGAAAAGAGAAGCTGGTGGGAACACGGCGGGGCTGGAGCACATTTTCCCTGGGAGACGGCCGTGCCGCGCACTTCCTCGGGACGCCC
>VZRH01006092.1:454934-479837 GCA_013397555.1 Urocynchramus pylzowi
ACCCCCCCCCAAAAAAAAAAAAAAATTTGTGTACATGGTAAACTTGTTTTAAGGCCTTCCACTAAAAAAAACATGATAAAATACTAAGGCCACATTAAGGATTCATCCATATATTCCTTCCAGCCATACAGGAAAAAATATTTCCCATGAGATTACAAACAAAGAGGGATTAATTAGTAAGAGATAATTCTCAGGCATTGCACAATGCATTCATGTCCCTCAAGTCAGCACATTTTACTGAATGATAATGTCAACAGCATAGGTTCTTACTGGTCAAAATTACATATTCATGATACCTCTCAATTTCAAGACTATAATAATCTTAAGGGATTTGAATTTGTATCTAGGCAAAGGAGACATCAGTGATATGATACAATTCCTGACTTGAACACTTTTTATTTCAAACTACTGATAATGAACATGGGGGGATTTGCTTTTAATTTTCTTAGCTTTGGGAATAAGCCTACTGGAAAGCTCATCAGTGGAAGCTGCAGGTGCACATCCTCTCTGAAGATGTTAACCTAGAAGAAAAGCCATGATCCCCCTGAGATAAATACAATGTGATAATTATAGGAAGGCTTCTACATAGAAGGAGGAAAGTTCTGGTATACAATCTTCTGACAGGAAGGCAGAAATTTTAACAAAAATTATAGATGAAGCTATATTGGTTCATGAAAATGCCGTGATTCTCTTTGACAGCAGAGGACTGTCGCCCTGGAGACTTCCTCCAGTCTCAAATATTCTGTATTCATTGGAAAACACCCACTGACATCATTGTAGATGGGAGCTGAATTTGTCCTGAATTTGACTGGAAATCTGGCTCTTCAGATACTGAGGTCAGATTTGGGAATACAGCCTTAAACTCTTTTGCTTCTTTAGTCATGAAATAGGTACAGAAATTGTGTATTACACTAGGTAAAACATTAATATGTACATTTGCAAAAAAAAAAAAACAAAAAACAGTGATAAGGACAGAAGATTGTCATTACTGTACCTAGACACTGTGCCATTTGAACACAAAACAAAATACATAGCAGAGGATGTTTGTGAAAGAGGAGCCAGTCATTGACTGAAGAGAAATCTCTGGCAGTCTTTAGTTCAGGTTCTCAGACAGCTCTAAGGAAATCAAGGGTAGATATCTTTATCATTAAGCAATAAAGCTCCAAGGGAAAAGAATATACTTGTGAATACCATCTCTCCAACCATCTCTGATAAATTAACTGTCTTAATCCCTTTTCCCACTCCTTTTTTCCACCCATCCTTTTTTTTTTAGGTGACTACGCCCTTTCACCTGCTTCACCCTCACCCTTGCCAGCTTCAGTACTTGGAGCAATTCAGAGAGCCCTGCCAGCAAACCTCCTGCTCCACTTACTGCTGTGCTGCCCCACCTTCCATCTGCTGCTCCACAGCCTGTGTGAAGAGACTGGGATTGGCAAGGAAGCAGGTGAAACACTCCAAGAAGGCAGACAGAGGGAATCAGCAGGTTCCCAGCTGGTAGCAGGCGGAATAGGACTTAACTTTTCTCCCACGAGACCTGAGCAACCCATAGCTAGATGGAGTTGCCCTGCAGTCACTATTCATTTTCCAGAGACATCAAAGGTATAGCATGCTACATTTTGCACTGCTTCTTCAAAAAAGAGTAAGATGCTATTGAAAAATCTAGTAAATTGACCCCATTTTCATGATAAAAATTGTAATTGCCACTGAAGTGGTGTTTAACATTTTTAAACAAACCTCAGAGGCATTCTAAGAAAAGAAATATAGGACAAAGGATTCTTCCATAATATAATGCAAACCCCTCACTCAATACCATGTTAGTGAAATTTATGTAATTAATTAGTGAAACGTAATGAACATTAAAATATGCTGTGCCTTTGGCTGTCATAGGGAAATATTCTGGTCAATGAATGCAATCAAATTAGTTAAGGAACAGTAAGGAATTTTTTTTCCTTTAAAAAAGCATGAAAAGTTATCTATTCTATTGAAAAATTACGTCTAAAAATTGAAGAATAAGTTCCTGGTATGTAGTGTTTGTGTCTGAGGTCACTCTCATTTAGAAGCTCACTAGTTCATTGCAATTGCAAATTAAAAGCTTTTCATTAATACTCATATTTGGGGAGGTAAATAGCTGCATTGCTGGCTCCAAACCAAACCAGGCTTTAAACAAGTGGTTCCTGAGATCAGAGCAGCAAAGTACAATATATATGCCATGTATATGTTGATAGCAACAACCACACACAACATTTCACAGAAAGTCACATTTGCCTAAATTTTCTAGGGCACTACAACCCAGCAGAATTTTTTCCTGTGATCTTGAATTACAAACGTATAGATATTTTGCCAAATTTTATTTTCCAGTCAAATTACTAGAAAACAACAGCAAAAAGTTATAATATATAAAGGAAAAAATAATGTCTGAGTCCCATTAGAAAAGCCTATCAACAACATTAGTTTGGGTAGGAATTTCAGCTAGGACAAGCCTCCTAGCCTTTTGCTGGAGCAGCTCACCATTTCAGCTAAAATCATAAAACTTTCTGGAATGCCAAGGTACATGAAGAAAATTTAGATATGAATCATGTTTATTTAACTTTTATTTAAAGGTAGCAACAACTCCTTTGCACTCTTTGGCAGCCTAGGGCTGCTTACAAGTTACACCTGTAACTCCCATTACGGTAATGAGATTATACCTACTCATTAACCTCCAGTGTATTAATGGCTAATTATGTGTCTTATTATTTAAAAGTGGATGCCCCCATACAGGTTGTGAGGGGATGGCTGAATATGAGTGGAGGTTTAGGTGTGTGAAATGAAAAGGTAAAGCTGTATCTACAAAGGGTTCTTGAAGGTTAAATATTTCAAATTAGGAGGATATTCATTACATTGTATATAGATTAAATGAATGTGCAGGTGGAATAAAGACAAAGCACTGATATTGTAACTTGCAGCAGGCATTTGCTTCAAAGATGCTCTTGGTATCAGGGTGAATTTCTTCAGTGCCAGTTTCATCCTCTTCTTAGAGCACTCACATGTACCTGTAGCATGCAAAAGCACATGATATGCTTAAAAAATATTATTCCTGGCTTGTTTTCTGAGATGGTATTAAATTCAGGTCATTCTGACTGAATTATACAAAAATTGTAGCTACAGTCCTTTTTCAGAATAGGGGTGTTGAAAGGTGCTGAGTAACATACAGCTATTTTACCCAGTTATTTTGTGTAGGGGTAAGATGGGTATATATTTTAAAACATTTCAAGTAGCAATACTATTTACCCATTTAAATGTTTAACAATGTTTCAATGTGAAACATTTTGATTCCAGGATTAAAGAAAAATTTATTTAAAAATTCTCTTTAAGTTATTTCTCATATAATAAAAAATCTCCTCAAAATCTTATCCAACCTCTTGTTATTATTTTTTTTGTTTTTTGAAACTGCTAGAAAGCCAAATAACCCATTCTATACAAAGTCCTTTTTCTTAAATAGAACTTCTCAGACAGGGCTTAGCCTGCTGAACAGCATTTAATCACTACCACCAAAGCACAGTTATGGTGTCATGCGAAAGATAGTGTCACTGTGTTTCTAGGTATGAGAAAATTATTTGTTTGACTTGATTTTTTTTTTCCTAATAGCACTGAGAAATCCCTTTAGGCAAGACCCTTTTTTTTTTTTTCCTCCTTTGTTTTAATTTTTCCTTAAGCAAAAAGGAGTGGGACTCATTTGTTAGGTGTGTGAGACTTTGCAGGTCTGGTTTTACAATACACCATTTAGGCTTTGGTGAGGCTTGTTAAACCCTGAAAGAAAAGTCATGCACTGACTGAGTGACGCCACCCTGAGGTTGATTCCCAAGGGAAAGTAAAGATTTGGTCCTGCCTTACAATCATTAGGGTGACCGAGAACACCTTCTAGCAAGTGATAGCCTACCCAACCTTGGCAAGCTGCATAATAACATTAAACCCAGTGATCTAATTATCCACTTCTAATATAAAGGGCAGGGTTCCCTGGGAAATCAGGAGCAGGGCTGAGAAATATATTTCACAATACAAACAGAGGCAGTTTGTCAAGACTCTAACCTGGGAAAATTAACTTATGAAGCTGTCCTATGCATCCAGTGTGCCCAGTTCAGAATAATTTCACATTTATGTAGGGAGGATCTTTAAAGCACTAAATTATCAGGCTTGAACACCTTGTTTGAAATATCACTTTAATTTGTTGTGGCTCAGAGATCTTTAACTTCTTATTAATTATGGAGATACATAATGTAAATATATACATAAGTTTAGCATAGGAAATTAAACTAAGCCCTGCTCACCTGTGAACATAAGAGAAATTTATAGGTAGAAAATAACTTTCATATAAGCCATTGAGAAAGTCAGCAGCACTCAAGATGGCATATAAGACTTTTCTTCAATGTCAAACTTCTTTTTTGTGATCATTTCTTCATTTTTTCTTTATTCTGTGTAACCTTGTGTGTTGCCAGGTAACAAATTTTTGCTGTGTAAAGGTACCCATTTCCAAATACAGCCTTAAATACAAACTGAAAATATTTGCATCTTCATTCATTTATACATCTACAACTTTGGATTTGTTTGCAAAGGAATAGTCACACATGCCAAAGGGACTGTTCTATACCTCTGTACACAGAAAAATAGATTTTTCTACAAGTATATTTCAAACTGTGGAATATTTGAACTACAGCCCAAGTAATTACCTGAGCAGTCTACTGGGAATGTACGTATTAGAACAAGTTGTAAAATAATCTCTTCCAAATAGCTATTAAAAACAAAATTACAGATCCTGGGCCAGATTCTCAGCTGTTACAAATTGGTGGCTGTTACAAGTCCCTGACTTCATGCGTGCAAAGGTTGAGCTCCAAGAGAAATTTTACAGTAAAACTACAAATTGCTGAAAAATGAGGTTCAGAGTAGAAGCACAGGTGGTATTCACACCATCTCCTTCAAATTCCTTTAGGCATTTAGCCTGGCTTCACTGAATCATGCCTGCCTCCTCTACACTGGCAGTATGAGGAACCTGGGTTCCTCCAAACTGCACCGTAAGAGATGACTAAAGTAGAATCAGTCAGACAGTGTAAATGCCCTGAATACCACAGAAAGGTCATGTCTTCTGTCAATAGAACTAATTGTTAGAGGGACTCTGCTTTCAAGAAAAAAAATTTCATTGTAAAGGTTGTGGTTATTTGGAAAAGCAAATCAGGTGTTGCTCCAATTTCTGCATCACTTTCTAATTTCTCTGGGATTTTCTTAATTAAAAAGTATCCTGAATATTGTCTTGCTGTCTATATTAAGAAAGATTCTTATTTTCTTCTTTAATGACGGTCTAAATCTAGTGTAGTAACCAACTGACTAACACAGGGAAATCCCAATCTTTCAGCTCCATTGTATAATTTATACAATATGTTCAACACTTTCCCACATAATAAACGTGGGAATCCCTTACAACCAGTCCAAGGTCTGAGGTTTTTTGTATGAATCATGTTTGCTGCATCCTGGCTTAACCACACCCCCAGCTACTTCTGCTGGGAGCCAAAGAGTTACTGCAATCACCACTGGTAGGAGATACCATGTGCAAAGGCATTATTTACAGCAGGATGCAGTGAAGATGAGAGACAGAGACTGATAACTTTATCTCAGGGGTTACCTGGGAAAGACTGCTCTAGGTCTATTTAAAAGAGTAACTTTAAATAATGAATAAATTAAGAGATATTATCATTCAAATATTACTTCTTGCTATGACAAATCTTTCATGTAACCCTTAGCCAGGTTCTGTTTATTTAAGGTGATGCTCATTTGAATAGTTTGGGAAAGAAGTGCTTTCACTCTACCTGTTATTCAATTTGACAGTTCTTTGCAACATGGGAGACTCATGTTTGAACTTGTACAGAGAAATGTCATTGTCTTGTCTTAAGAAAAGATATTCAAGATAACTCAGATAATGTTCACATGCATTTAGCCTCCCTGAGTGGAAAATTAATGTCTGGCAGAAGTTTTTATGTAAGGGAGAGGGCAAATGACAACAGGTTGTCCAATCATTAATGCAAAACTGGCAATTTTAATCAGCCTTCAAAAACTAATGTATAGTTTCTGAGTTATGCTCAGTACTGCAGATCCAGCTAGACAGTTGCCTGTAACATAGATGTCTCCACTGTACATTTATTCTTATTGCTTAGAGCCCTCACAGATGCACAAATATAGCACAGACATAATCACCTCTTGGTCTTTTCTCTGTCAGCCATATTTCACTTCTTTTATACTGTGTTATCAGATGAATCCCAGCTCCACCTTTTGCAACCAGGAACATGAATTTGTCAAGCCTTTAGGCACTCACTCAGCTCAAATCTGACCACCTGACTTGGACTTTTGCTCTGAATCATGCTCTGGAAGAACCTCCTAGATAGACACCTGTCTGTTGACTCCAGAGGGAACCAAGTCTAGAGGCCAGTCAGCTAATTCAGCCACCTAAGTAAGAAACTGGATTGTGAACGTCAAGTAAAGCCACTCACAGTTTTATGGGGATAAAAAATTAAGGGCAGAAATGGTTCAGTGCTACATTTGTAAAAGTGAGTTTTTTAGAGCGTTCTCCTCTCACTAAAGGTAGTTTTTGAAGTGGGAGGAGGAATTCATAAAAGGAATTGCTTTTGCACTATCATGCAAAGGTACACTAGTCACAATCCAAACACTTGTTGAATACTGTGAGTTTGCCATGTCTGCATTCACTGCATGAAGCAAGGAGGTCAGAAGAAGGGATCCCAAATTTGGTTCTTATCTACATCACTGATTCAGTTTGTAATATTAAGCAAGTCAAGTAAGTGGTGTCAGGTAGGCATCACAGGTTTTCCCACATCACAGAAATGCTGTTTGGCTGAATTAATTTATGCTTATGAAGCACAAACTTTTTTGGAGAAGTCAGTGTAGTAGTATGAAAAGGAATTTCTCACAGGTTCCAGAGGTGCTGGGATCCAGAGGAACTGAGGCAATTAATCAGTGTTCTTACAGAGTGAGAGCACTGTGCCTCTCTGAAAGACAAGCATACACAAAAGTTAAGAAATTGTTTATTCCAGCCGTAATAGGAAACTTTTGTATATAATTTCCCTGCTTACTCAGAGGCACTTTAACATCTGTCAGGCCAGGCCTAGCACTTAGCACACAGATCTGAGGACAGAAACACATGCCCCATTTCCTGATAGCAGCCACTGCTGCCAGACTCAGGGACCACGCATAAGACACTAGGCTCAGTTCCACCAGTTAGTTGGGCTTCATGGACCAAATCCAAATTTCTGCAGGTGTAAATGAGAGCCACACAATCTGTTCCATGCCTTTAATGAAATTTCATTTCTGATTACATGGCACTCTCTTCCTTTTAACCATTCAAGAAGGGATAAGGACTGAAGCCAAAAGTTACTCGCCTTCCATTCCTTGCTTCTTTGAGGCATGCAGTATTTCAATCAGAATCCCTATTGACAGCTCCAAACATCATTCCCACCCCTTCCCCTTCAGACAGTGCCAGTCAGGTCAAACAGCAATCACCACAACATTTAGAGTCCTTCAGGGAAAAAGTGTTTAAGGGCATCCACTCTTTTCTTATAAATCCCTGATTTCAGTCAAAAATCTCTTCAAGCTCTGCAATAGAAAAATTGCATTTTTCACTCAAAAACCACCAACCCACTCTTCTTTCTTGTATTTGATCATAATTCTTGTTCACCAAGTTGTTCTTTCTCCTGGGTTTATACACCTGTGCTCCTCTCCACTTTTACTCAATCTTCAAGCATCTGGTAACATCCAGTGCTGCCAAGTTTTCCTATGACAGCAAGCACACTCAGAGGCCAATAATGTCAGTAATCTCTGTAACAGACAATTTCAAATATTGTGTGTTCCTCTTACACTACAGGGACTGCTTTCCCAGCCCAAAGGGAAAAAAAATAAAAACTGAAAAACTTAGAACTATCAAAATAAAATGTATCTTCAGCTAGTCAGTAAAGATAATGCAGTGGTTTTATTTTTTATTCTTTACACCTACAGACCCCTACATGCATTCACACATCTACACTTCAGAGCACTTTATCACTTTAGTAATAATTTAGAATTTTTAAAAAGCATACAGTGCAAGGCATGGCAAGTGATTGCAGTCTGTTTCTATCACCCAAAGAGTCTGGAAGCATAATCAGTGTTGTATTCCTTATCTGCTGTATTTCCTTGTCTCCTTTTGCACCCTGACAGAGGATTAATCACCTGATGGGAATACCACAGACTGCAGAGATCTGGTGGGAAATATATTTCTGAATGACTTCACACTAGTCAGAAGTTCATGATGTCTATGATTTATTGTCTCTAGTGAATTTCTCATTGCTTTTGAGAATTTAAACTAGTTCAGCTGCTCCTAGTGATGAGGCACAGAATGCAAATACAAGGCCACGGTAACTCTGTGAAGCTCATATTTGGAAAGCAGCTTTTCCAAAATACGCAGAGAAATTATGACTTTAGACCTAAGGAGGAGAAGAGCAACTTACTTTTCAGCTGTTTCCACATTCTCTTCTGGCTGTACTGTAAAGACTTATACATAGGAAAAAAAATGTAGAAGAACTGTGGCCAAAATATGAAGTCTTCCTTCAATTTTCATCACATTTTTACATGGCAAACTACCTCTCAGCATACTTCCATGTAATAAGATACACACATGGAAGAGCAGAGAGAAAAACAAGGCCAAGATGTCAGGACTGCTCTTCGGCATATTCAGGATGTACCAACTGGAAGCTGAAAATGAGAGCAGCTCAGGTAACAGACACTGTTGGACAGATGGGGTTTATTTACCCCAGGAGGGTAGAAATGCTCAGTAAGATCATTCAAAAGCAAAGGCAGATGGCAACATCATTCAAATTCTACCCTGAATAAGGATTTCAGGTTCAGAGCCCCAATCTGAAGGAGCAAATATAGCTGGCTTCCATCACTCAATGTTTTAACTAATTTTTAAAGTATTTTTATTTCTTAATATCTTCCTCACTGTTCAGTTTTGATATTCCATGCCACATCTCCTCTTCAGCCTTGGTTAGTAATTTATTTGGGATCACAAAACTATAAAAGCAATGTTTAGTCATACAAAATAAACACTTAACAATTTACAACCTCTAAATATACTTCTGAAAACATACAATATCTTCTTCGGCCCAAAAAGACTTTTATAGGTTGTCTTCACTGAGCAATGTGATAAAAAGGACTAAAAATATTCAAGATACTGGCAGTAGTTTAAGTGTTAAAAAGTAAAACACATTTGAGCATGCATGTGAGCAAGGATCTCACTACTGATTGGTCTGCCTCTGTGTAAAGGGGCATTAAGCCCTACTGTTCTGATATGAACAACTGCAAGTGACAATGCTAAGAAAAAGTACTGGAAAATGAAGGTTACCAAGAAGTCAGAAAGCTATAACCAAACTAGTAAGTCAAGCAGCTGTTTATCCATAGTCATATCTACATAAATACCAGAGGCTTACAAATTCAAGCGCACAACAAAACCAGAGAACTGTCCTAATGCTTGACTTAGGAGAAAAGAGACACCATGAGATGAATAATTAGTTAGGCTTTCTTTCCTTTGTCACTCCCCTAACAGTCTGGATGTGCCTGTCCTCCATTTTGAGAGTTTATGTGTTCCATGAAAAGAAGAGAGGTTTCATCTCCTTTCAGCTATCACATTCACCTCTTTCAGAAGGTTTGCTTTGCCACAAATTCTTTGACAAGGAGTGAGTGAAATCTCAACCCCACTGAAGGCAGTGGGAAATTTGCCATTCACTACAACAGAGCCAGGGTTTCAACAGAAAGTTTATATCTGTAGAAGACCAGACTGAATCTAGTCCAGTGTTTGTGAAGTGCTTTGAAGTAGAGAGTGTTGCAGCACAGAAAGTTCTGGTATTATTACTATTGCTATTGAGTGCCTGACAGAGAAGAAAGGTGGAAACCTCAGAGTGAGCTGGAAGGAAACACTGATTCTGGAGATCTTTCTCAGAGGTCAGGCATTGGCATTTTTCTGAACAGTTTCCTTTAAAAGTGTGTAGTAAAATTCTCTTTCAACCTCTGTACCTTATTGGCATGTTAATCAGAAGCAGATCTTCCTACCAAGCCCAGCCATCCTTATGGAAAGCATCCTATCTTTCCCTTCATGTATTTTTCCTGAGTTGTATAACTGGTCTCTAAAGATTAACTGAAATACTCTGCAGAGAGCTTATTTTATTTCTTTTTCAGAAGGACTGCAAAAGCCCACACTGGAAGGGAAGATCTATGTTTTGCTTTCAGCCTGTTTGTTCTTCCTCTAAACTACAGTGTGGCCCATGCACTGCACTGGCCCATGGAAAAGAAAGCCTGCAATCCAGTACTGTTGGCAATTACAAGCTCTTCCATCACTTGTGGTTGTCGTGTATTTATTACCACCAGACAAGACAACAGTTGGTCATCAAGGAAAAAAAAGCCCTCTCCCATGATCTCATTAACTAGTTTATTCTGCCACAGACTCATTCAGAATTCTTTTCAAGTTACATGGACAACACTGCAGTCAGGAAATGTGTTAGCTGCTACCAAAGGAGCTATTATTTGGGTCTTGGCTGTTGCTTCCCCCCCGTATTCTCAGATCACAGTCCCTGCAGTTCCCTCAAACATCTTGCTCATTGGAAAAAAAACATTCCCTGTAGGGTTCAGACACCCAGGGACTGATCTTCAGCTGGTGCAGACTGTCAGGGCTCCCTTAACCTCAGGCAACCCAAGGTTTTAGACTTCAGAGGATTTATCAGCAGCTCAGCAGCTGTGAGAAGAGCACAGCGTTAGGTCAGAGAAGGAACAGGCCAGCAGTTGTGAATCAGCCATTGGCACACTCAGCTCAGCTGAGAATTCCCAACCACAGCCTACAGAAGGGAGTTGTTGCATCTTGATTAATTTCAAATCACACTGTCTTCTTTCAGTCTCTACCTTTTTTGGTTATCTCAGTGCACAGCAATGGTCCCAGTGGTTGAGATCTGCGCAGTTGTGTTCTTGACTCTGATCTTAATCATGCAGCCTGTGATGGAAACCGTGACAAATTACTTCCATCAGTCAACTAAAAAGAAAGGACAAGCTTATACAGTCTTCTAAATTTAATCAGCTACTCTACAAGCCAAATAAAGGTGGTGCTACAAAATATGCTATTAAATACTTCACTGTTTAGTAGGTATAACTGCAGCTACAAAGAAATTTGAAATACCATAACCTAGGAATCTTCCAAAACCAGTTTTTTCTTCTGATTTTAAACCAGATGGCACTTACTAACAAGCTATTGCTGCTGAGACACAGGACATTAGCACTGAATTAATGCACCTATACATCTTCTAGAATGGAATCTGGAATGGATCTGATTTCTATATGAACAACTGTGATCACATCTATCTACATGCAATCATGTCAACACCTCACTTGATGCTCATACAATTATTTTTCAAGAAGTCTCGTAGTCTCTCAGTGCTTTGGAAAACAAGAACCACTTCTTTGTAAACTGCAATATGGATCTAAATGCCCAAGTTTATACAGATACATTTTAAAACATTGGCAACAGTGAATAACTGCATTAACAAGAGCAAACCCAAACATAACCATCTATTTCAGTATTTGCTGCAAGTATATATGTATTCCCTGTTTAAACTTACCAGTAAAAAATTGTATCAGATGCAACATTTCAACCAATAAACACATTCCTAAGGGAAGATATGGCATGCTTTTCCACCACTTATCACAGTCAAACACTCCAGCTGCATCTGTTCAGGGCAGTTCATATCTCACTTAGCGCTACTTTTCATGGCCTGTGACATAAAAAAGAAGGTACCTAGGCTCACTCTCCATTCTTAGGAAGATCCACAACACTGTGCAAATCAATATTTCCTTCACGCCACGCTGCTCTTCAGCATCCATGGGTGATTCCAACACACACTGGGTTCTGACTCCAACAGAACAGGCAGACAAGGGGAGAATTTAGAAAAGGAGAAAGATGGCCAGAGTATTGATCCCCTTCTGTGCCCTCAAAAACCACACAGGCAGCTTGGGCTAGAGAGACTTAGCAAAAGGGATAGGTTAGTGTTTTACCACTCTCTGAAATCAGCTGTAACATCCTTATGGATTTAAGGGGTCAGGATTTCACTCACTCTGTTTTCTCCTGACAGAGAAAGTCTAGTGGTTTGCTAAATTAACTTTTAGTGAGGCTACTTCTTCCCTTTCTGGAATTTGGGGCAGCAGAAGACCTGGTGCTGCTAAAGCCCTTTGATGTGCCAGCCCTCTGCAGCTTCCATGTCCACTCTGCCTCTGGGGGTCACACCTGTTCACAGCCCCATGGCCGAGCAGTACTTCACAGCACGTTTTCCCTGCTGCTGCAAACACACAGGCACCCTCTAGCCTGCACCTCGCCTCCTCACAGCTCTGGAGGCCTGTGGTGGGTCGGCTCCACTGATCAGCTGGAGATTTTGTTTAGAAGGCTTCTTTATGCTGTTTATGCTGCTGTCAACACCACAAACCTAACACTGCCACCTCGTTGTTTACATAGCTCCACTCCAGGACACCCTCTACCAACACTGCCCAGTGTGTGAGGGTGCAGCTTCTCTTTTTTATTTTTATAAGGTTTGTTAACCACATCGCTATAAGATACTCATTCAGATTTCACCCAAACAGACCTCTTGCTGTCAGCATTTAATTATGCTTGCATTCCTATGTAAATAGAGCGTTAGCCAAAATAGAGCTTTTTAGAGAAGATAAGATCAGGCACATCTTTACAAGAAAAGGAAGCTTTGGAAGCTTCTGTACTTCTGACAAGAATAAATTTCTAAATGCAAGAGAAAAATGCATAGAACTGAGCATGTTCTGTTCATGATAAATCACAGTATTGAAAGTAGTACTCTTTATATATCTTTATTTGGAGGCTTAAGAGTACATATTTAATGTGTGTATATAAAATATGTCCTTGTAAGACTATGAAGTCTTTTCAGACTTCCATTGAAAAATACTGTGCACTTAAGATTACTCTTTTTAATGATTCACAGTTCAGAAGAGATTTCAAGCAAGTTTTTCTCCAAAGCTGGATATCAAATTATTTGACAATCTTTTTCTCAGTTTGGCTCATGTATGTAAACATCTGGAGAAACATTATATTCTAAGCTTAACCATGGATTTTATATCATAAGATAAGCATACATTTTAAATACTAATTTAAAGCTTAAAATACTGAAATCTCATAAATTCAAATAGGTCCCTAGTCTTCCAAGTATAAATGTCCATTACCCTTTCAAATAGTTTTAAAAGAATAACACAATCCTTCGAACAAAAATACCAGATCCTACTGTGTTTAGATTGATGGGAACTGCAGCAAGCCTCATACAATTTTTCCTCACCAACATGAGTCTTAACTCAATTGTCAAGTTTGCTGTCACCTTCAATCTAGATTCCTGTGAAAGGTCATGCAGATCTAATGCATTGGCTCAACTTTTATTGTACTGGGACATTGTGGTTAACTTCAGATCTCCAGCTAGCATTCTCAGTAACCACACTGAGAGGTAGAACTGAAATCACATTGAACAGAGCTATTTCCATGCTAACAGCTTTTGAAGAACTTGTGCAAGTTTCTGGGTGATAAGAAACTGCATCAGCTATTTTGGCTCTTGATTTGGTCACATTCAATGCAGCTGAACAGAAATTAAATATCAGTTAACCTGATGCTGCTCCAGAAATCTATATAGAACACAATTTAATGATCTCAAAATGAGACTTGACAAGCTATTTTCTTGTGGCAAATTTGCCTTGACAATACAATTTCAATTTGTTCAAAGGTTTCTATGTTTCTAGTATCTAGTAGTGTCAGAAGTATTATAATCATTTGGGGGCTGATAGTTCATATGGATAACCCAAGTTGTTCTCTCTGAGATGCCATTAGGAAATCAGAGCAGAATTTGGTTCACCGTATTCTCACTTGCAAACCTTTAGGTACCCTAAAAATGCTTAATGAGGAAGACAATTAATGAAACATTTGCTATTAACTCATTTTATTGCTGAGTACCTCCCCAGTACTGTGATGTAATTCACCTGTGCTGTTTGACCTAAAGGGGAATTTGGCAGTTGAAGCTGAGATGTTCTCACGGATCTGCCCTATTACCTAACTTTACCTACTGCTTCATTAAAGAAGTGTAAAATGATTTCCATATAAATACAAAATCAATTTTATACAAAGCACTCTGAACAAATGTCTTTCACTATATGATTAAAAAAAAAGACATTTTATTTGTTTGGAAATGCTTTGATAAACAACAGGTCTCATTGACTACATCATTGAAATGCTCTAATGAATTTTTAATATCTCTAGTTGTTTAACTGGATTTATTACAAAGAAGCTGAAGACACAGGAGCATGATGTTTCCTCCACTGGCACATTTAAGAAATCAGTAGAGGCATGCAAGAAAATGTTCTGTTTTCGAAACAAGGCTCCAAAACTGAACTTGGGAAAAAATAAAAAGCATTTTGTCATTATTTCTAGAGTTAAACTACTGCTGCTGATTTGAAATGTATATTACCCTTTCCTCAAACTGACTACACTTGGTTCTGTCCTTTACCTCCCTACTGGTATGATATTGCATCTGTGGCTGGCTGACAAGTGGCAGAAACTGATCACATTTGAAAACAAATTAAAGGTGAGAGATCTCTTGCTGCACAGACAGTAGGAGGGCAATTCTGCTATTATAATCGATGTGCCATTAACCCATGAAGTTAAAAACTTGATTTCCAAGACACTGACATGCTTCACTTCTAGCTACTATCACACAGGCCTGCCAGCTGCAGAGATCCTCCCCCTGTGCTTAGTAGCCCCATACTGATTAAGAAGATTGAACTGAGAAAGTTCACCTTACACCGTTGTGTCAGGACCTTCATTTACTACCAATGTCCCCATGTCTGCTGCAGGTTTTAAATCTTATATGCAGCCCTGAGCCATAGGAACTCAAGCACACTGAGATGATAAATCATTACAGACTCCTCTAGCATTCTGCTGTTTTTTCTGGTGACCAACCCGCTGTGCCTTGAGAAGCCCCCCAGCTTGCATGGAGTCTTTTTTAGCTGTAAAAGCCTAAGTGTTATCATCACCAACAGAACAATGGAGCTGGCTGCACATGCAGTGGGAACCCAGTGCACCACTGGACAGAAGAGCCTCTTGCAGAGCTTGCAGAGCAGGGATCGTGAGGAGTGTAACACAATGAGGCCCGCGGAGCACTAATGCACGTGGGGGCTGCTGTGCCAGGGCTCCACTCTCAACAGGCTGCACCTCCTGGCAAAGTGACAGGCTAGGATTAGTGCTGATCAGAAAGACAAGCTACTTGCTCAGTTTCCTCATGTAAGAAGGAGAGGAGTAATACAGCAGCAGGGGTAGGAAGAGCTTCAAAGCCTGCAAGGACATGAGAACTGTTTCCACACTAAAAAAAAAAAAAAAAAAAAAAAAAAAAAAAAAAAAAAAGGTGCATCTTCCAGCAATTTTTCTGAGCACAATGAAGGTACCAAAGTTCACTCGCCCATAGATTACCCTGAATGAGAAATAACATGTAGAAAGTGGGTGTCTTCTTCCCAGAACACACTCCAGAGTGTTTGAGAATGTACCACATCCTCCCCCACATTTGTTTGTTTTATCCATCTGTTATTGCCCCATATTTGATTATGAATTGAAAGCATTCTCCTGGAGCTGCACTCTGAGCTCTTCAAACTGAAGTGTTTGAATAAGGCTTGTCACTACAGGAAGGATACAGAGGGCATCACATTCCCCAGCTGCCTCCCATCACCCTTTCCCCCTCCCTGCACCTCAGGGCCAGCAAGCAGCTTGGATGCAAAAGGGGAGAGCTCTAAGCCCCTGCTACCTCTTCCCTGTTTCTCCTGCTGAGCAGCTTCCATGCAGGAAAGTGGCTCTGTTGCTTGATTTCAAGTTGGAGGAGCCTGAGGGCAAACAGAATGGCTCATTGGGCTGTCTAATCCAGCAGTGGCAACACCAGTAGAGGATGGATTCCCCCCAGTCCTACACAGCCACAAAGGACAGGCATATGAGAGACAGGTCATGTGGTTCCCCGACTCTCCCTGCCCCAGCCACAATGCCTGATTAAAGAAATTATCCTAATTTTTCCCAGATGAGTGTCCCAAGGAAATGCACAGTCTTACAAAGCATTTATTCTGGAAGAGTCTGCAGAAATAGGATGTTCTGGCAGTACTCTAAAGTTGGGAAGTTCCCTGTCTTCCAGAGGACTTTCCAAAAAGGGGCATTTGAGGGTGATTTTCACTTCCTCTGCACTGGCTGAACTGACACATGAAATAACCTGTTTAAGTCTTGGGCTATGGAGGAGTTTCATTGCTCCAGCCAAGTGTCCTGCAGAACAAGTTAAAACTCTTCAGCTCAGCCTATCACACTGTCAGAGTGTGATAGATAAAAACCATGGCAGCCAGCAGAGCTGGGAGCATCCGTATTGTTTGCACAGTGTTCTTGAGTGAGAAGAATATAAATCTTTTAAATGTATAGCCTGTTTCTTAAGAAGTAGTTTGGGTTTTTTTCCTGAGTTGCTCCAATAAACCATTTGCATTTTATAATTTAATTGATATGGGGGCCATTTCAGGTAGCAAATTTGCTGCTTTGTTCTTCACAACATAAGGAAATTTATTTTAAAAACAAGTTTTCAACTTCAAAGCTTTATAAGCTGACACAAAACACAGCACACACACACACCACCCATGCTTCATATTTTAGCCATTTGCAGAGCCCAAAAGCAGTGTGGAGACGGCTGACAGTGAGAGGATTGAAAGAGCTTTTCTGTGTGGGCTCCTGCTGCAGCCAGATTAGATGAGGGAATTAGAGACAGGGTGCGGTTCCCACCTCGAATGCCTCTCCTGCAGTTCACAGACCTTCACACTGCCTTATTAACAGGCACTTCCCTCTCTCCTTCCAAACATGCAAACTGCACCCTCTCCCAGGTCCCTCCTTAGCTTAAGGGTGCTGGCATGTTCTCTGCTGACTTTCTGGAACCCAGGGATTTCCAATTATTTCCACATCCTCCTCCTGTTTCTCTTCTGGCTGTGGTGCCTTTGGGCTGCCTGCTTGACTTCCCACTCCACAGGTCTGCAAGGCAAGGGCAGAAACGCCAAAATTAGGAGAGCAGAGTAATATTTGCACAAGGCAGAAGGGAAGAGGAATAAATATAAATTGCCTGGGGTCAAATCTGCTTATTCTCTCTATCTTGCTCCTTTCTGAAAAGGCAGCCTTTGTGTCTCCTCAGGTTCTTGTTAAGCTTCCCAGAGCATCCAGCTAGGTCTCTCTCAGTTCTTAGGAAGCAATGAGGAGTGTCTTCTTTGCTTTTAGGCACAAAAGGCTGCATCAACAAGGTGAGGTACAGGCAGCATGTTTCTTTCAAGTATGTGGCACCACACTGCAGCAGATCTGAGAATCCTTGAACATGCGACTGCAACATTTTAAATTCTTGCATTAGAAGACATCTTCCCAGGGCAAAAATTTGCCCCAATCTGATAAGCAGTTGTTTCAGAGCCTCCACCTAAGCCCTGTCCAGCACTCAATCTAGCAACTCCTTCACAAAGATGCCAGCTTGGCCCATCACACAGCCCTAAAACACTCCCTTGGCTTTCAAGTGCTTGTTTAACTGCTCTTCTGTTTTGCTGTGTGTCAGAGACACTCCTCGCTCCATTCCTTCCCGACTGGAAAGCTGGTGGCTGTAAGCAGTCTCCTCCAAGCCCTCCCCTGGCCAAGCCTACAAAGGGCCTCCACCCTCTTACTTGCTGTGGGTACTACCACAAAAAACCCCCTTCACCCTGTTCCCAAGCCAAGTATTGCAGGAAGGGAAGGGGAAGGAAGGAAAAGGAGATAGCAAGTGGACTTATTGTTCACAAGAAGGGTGGGAGAAATGTAGAGAAAAGCTGACCTGAGATGCAAGGCTCTGTTAGTTTCCTCCTTCTCCTGTAAGGATGATTTCTGCTGTTCCTATTCTTCCCCATTCCCCCACTCTAATCCAACTCCTACCCCTAAAGGGAGGGGAAGAACTGTGCCTGTCTTTTGCAGAAGTCCTGGCTTGATGCTCTTCTCTAGGAAGTCAGTCAATCAAAGCAGCTCTCCACAGTGGCAGAGCTGGGCATGTGGTGAAGGCCTAGGGTCAGGTTATCAATAGCACTGCAGGTCTGTTAGATGGCCAGGGTAAGACAGACACCAAGCATTTATCTGGTTAATTACTCCTTTCATTTTCTGCATTATTCCTGTTTCAAAATCTGTATGCATACACTTGCAGCCCCTAACAATAGCATGTTTGTGTGATTCCAGCTGACCAAACAACAGAAGTTATTTATAACTACAGATGACCGGACTCTGCTGTATTTTCATTTATGTATTATTCCTTAGATCATCCATTGGAAAGGGGTCATACTTTCATGTTTCTCACACGCAGAGGCCCTGTAGGTTAGCACACAGGAGATGAACTTTGGCAGCCTGCACTTCTGGACTGCCTGAAGAAGAATTCTCACTGCTGCTGCCTGAACCAAGAACACACAGGGGCTGAGGGGGAGGTAGTTGTTCTCAGTGCCACACCAGGCAGCAGGTGGCTGAAATGGCAGGACCAGTGATTCTCAGATATAAAGCTTTTTAAAATGACTGCTCATTTGTGGGTTTTTCTTTTGTCAAGGCTCACTGTCATTTCAGAGGAACAGTCAGTGCATGAGGAATTCCAAAATAAGTAAGTAGAATATTGAGAAGTGACAATAAGTAAACAGGGTAAGTGACCATAAGGTGAAACCCCTTATTCTTAGATGGGAAACAGAGCCACAGCATGTCCATCCATGCTAACAGAGCATAATTTCCCATCCACATCAATGAACAGAATTAAAAAACACTTTTAATATTTTTAGATGCTTCTCTCAGTACAAGCTTAAATGGGGACAGGCTTGAATTTACTTTGGTAGTTAGGACATCAAAGGGTTACCTCTTTGAGGCCCTTCTACCTACAATTTTTTCACACTATATGGAAGGCTTACAGTAGGTAAAGCACTTTCTGTAGTCCCGTCACCATGCAACAATACTATCCAAGACAAATTTAATCAAACAGACATACTATAACAAAAAAAAACCCACAAGCTGCAAGATTCCTTGCTTCTATCTAGCAAATAGGGCAGCTCTCCACAAGGCTTCTAGAAGAGGCAAGAGACACAAAGGGAACTGCTATGTCCAAGGTCTCCTTTTAGGGTTGCACACCAAGATTCAGAGCAGCCAGATGGAGACAGCAGCATATTTTACAGTATACTGATGTATGAAATAGGCCTCGCAACTAATCCTAGCAGATACATACCCAGCCAGAGCATATCTATAAAATAAAGCTACAATATCTTTTCCTTAAAATAGAGAGTATTAAGGAACTTGGTGATTAGAAATACACAAAAAAAAATCAGAGATGGTAGTAAATGAGACAGAAATTAGTCATCAAGGTTTCAGTCCTTTATGTTAAAGCACCATAGGCATTTTTAATTGGTCCAGCCCAAATAACAGAGAAAAATCTATCCAAAGAAAAAGCAGGGGTCTTCTTTGGGGTCCTTAAAAATATTAAACTGCACTGAGGAGGCTGTGTCCATGCAACTGAATAGTGTTGCCGTTCTCTAGTACAAAAAGTTTTCCTACTTACAGAGGGCTATCTTCACCATTTGATTTTCTTCTTTATCTGTGGGAAATTTAGGCATTTGCTGAAGATTTCAGAAAAGGGAAGTCGCCTGGTATTGGGAATTCTGATATCACAGCCATGGAATGCCACACACTTATTAGCCAAGTGTTTCCATCCCTCTGTATACATGACTCCTTCCTCAAGCCAATAATTTTCATAACCTTTTGCCCTTTCCATGGCATCATAGCTATTTAGTAATATTTACTTTTTTTCCCATCTTGTAAAATATATGACGCCGTTGCCTTCTGGTTCGTGACTGATCCCTGCATAGATCAACCCAAACTCAAGGAGCAGTTCACAGAGTTTGTGTTCCCAAGTATGTTAGTCAACAACCCCTAATTTATCTAAGGAAAAAGACATCCAAATGATTAAGGAGGAGGTACCACAGCTTTTTTAAGCTTCTGTCTGGTGCCATTAGTCTCAGGCACCAGTCTCACAACTGAATTTACTGGAAGAGCTTTTATCTTTTGGAAACCAGTGTCTTCTGGGCTAATACTGAGAATATGTACTTGGCAGTATATCCAACATGGGGCTGTAATTAGCAGCCAGTATTCTCTTCAGTTCAGCAAATAACCAGTTGATTACTAAGGACCTATTTGTAATATTACTATCTACTAAAACGAGGCATTATTGTAACTGCTACATGGTCTAGGCCAGATAAAGTTCCATTGTCATCCTCATGTCCACTTGCAAGAATCATGAACACTAGTGCCAATTAAAGTGCCAATTTGTCAACAAGTTACAGACTTTCTTTAGAGAAGGGAAGGAAAAATCCAACTGCTGTACTCACATCAGAAAGAAGACTGAAGTTGCTTTTAGCCTAATTCTCAATGTAGAATGGATTGTGAATTATTTTTCTCAACATATGTACTAAAATGGATGAGTTCCCTGAAGGAACATTCAATTAATCAACTTAGGTGGCTACACCTTCAGTGAGAGAAAACTCTGCTGCCTACTGACCATTGAGGAATCATCTTGTAGAGAATAGTGAAAATTTAGGAATATAGTTACATGTCTTAGCATCTTGGAAAGTCTGTACTGAAAGAAATACTGATTTGAAATATGCACACCTAATTTTTAAGTCCAGAACATGTCCGTATTAATATGTGCTTTAAAGTGTTTATTTTCCAGGAAACTCCAGGCATATAGACCTTCTATATTGCAAATCAAAACAGAAATGTCACAAACCTGTCAAGTTTCTGGTGTTGCCCCATGGATACCCTGGAAGCTTTGTGCTTTACATCCTATCTCCTCAGCATGAGGTCATCTGCAATCTCTGCCTCTGAGAGAGATCCTTTCCTCTTACTGTCTCTAGGAGACTCGTATAAGAATCTGAAATACAAAAGCACAGTGTGTGAATGGAATAAACCAGAGTAGAACTATTATCTCTCCAGTGTATTGGATTTTCAAAAGCATGAAAATTTTCTTAGAAATCTTGCAGACTGAAAAAAAAATTTCTAGAATGAAGTGTAATACTGACCCTCAATCCTTCTTTTACCCCTGAGCAGAAAAAGTAAAGAAACAGTCATCTATGGAGAGGAAGTTGTACAGACCAAGACCTGCATTTTCCTCCAGGATGCTCACACTGAATGACACACTGCCTATGGTATTGCTGCTAGAGACATTCCTGAGAAGCCTGAAAGAACACAGCAAGTGTCTGGTAAAATATGGAGAGATCTCTGCAAGATTCAGGCCAAGCACTGAACACGTTCTTCCTGCTACATTGCTACCCTTTTTTTAGTGTGATTGGTAAAAACTGTAGTCATTCTTCTCTGCATGGTCAAAGAATAGAATCATAAAATGATGGAACTATTTAGATTTTAAATGACCTTTAAGATCATTGAGTCCAACCATTAACCCAGCACTGCCAAGTCCACCACTAAACCAAGAAAGACTATTTAGGCTGCCCATCACATATGGGAAGCCTTGGGTAGGAAATCTGTCATACAGGTTTGTGTAGCACCTCTCCCCCAGCTCCAGATGTTGGAGGGGAAGCCATACAAGACAGTTACAAACCTCAGAAGTATGCTTGGTCTTGTCTATCCCTCATCCGCCACCAGTACTAACACTGCAGATCTGTCCAGTGTGGAAATATGAGTTCAAAAGCCTTTCCACTCTCTCTGCTGACTTCAATACAGCTGCTAAGCTTATGCATGATATGTTTATGTTAAGGGTTTGGTGTAAACGGGGCTTGTTTTGCATAGCTGTCTGAAAATGTCCCATCCCCTCCTTTTCAAAAACGGGCAAAGGACCAAATATTTCTGAAAAGCTTTTAAAATCCTATAGTCTACAGAAGATGTTAAATCTTCTAAAGCAAAACTGAAAATTTGCAGAGAGAGCAGGCATTTTTTTTCTGTGAGAATGTTACATCGTTAAAAATGCTGAGTTTAAAAACTTTCAGATAATCCTAATCACCAAGCTACACTAAAAAGTAGAAAGGATAATTCTGCATGAATGCTGCCCCTTCCAAATGGTTTCCTTTTAAGATTCCTTTAAAGATTTGTCTAACACAGGCAGCATAGTGTAAATTCTTACTAAAAATGAGGATTAGTGACAGCATTTCATATAGTGAAGACTTTGTAATGTACCTCCTATTTGGTCTCAGACTCATCAGGAGAAGAGAAAGAGCTTGTAATTTCTTGATGAAGTAATTTAGTGAATGGGGGGCAAAGAAAGTAATTTAATTACTGGCTTAAATAATTTATGTGACAGCCATGCAGTTCTTTTATCTTCTGTTAGGCAATGTGTTCATTTTTTTATGTCAAAAGCTTTAACACAGTGTGTCACAGTGCTAAACTCAGAATGTGTGGAAAGCCCAGGGTCTCTGTGACAGAGAATGAGACTGCAAATTAATTAATTCCTCTTTGCTGCTTGGAATGGGGACTGTTGGGCACAGCTTTTTCCAAGTTGTTTCACCCTGAACTACATACATATACTTAAGACATTTTCCAGTGGGCAATACAGTATCACAGCAACCTTGCACTGAACAGTACTGAGGAACTCCAGAGACAAGGTGGGGAATGGTGTGAGCTGCGCTCAGCACAACACTCACATACCTTTCTCTGGGCCAGTGAAAAGTCTGGTGAAGAGGGCCATAAGCACAGCTCAATAAGATCTCATTAAAAAAAAAAAAAAAACCTAGATCACCGTAAGAAAATACCTCAGGCTAATCCAAGGCCACAGATGGCTGAAATCCCAGTTGGAATATCCCCATTAATGTTATTAGGAATATTCATTGCCAGCATCAGTGAATCTAGCTCTCTTTAGCTCCAAAACAGAGACCCCTCAGCAGCAACAATTAATACTCATGTGGGTAATTCTGGCCCATGGTTACTCTTACTCTGAAGTACAGATTACATTCAGGAGGTCTTGTTGAATAATCAAGGACAAGAAGCAATCCAGTGTTATTACCTTTATTTTTCTTTTAGGAGGAAAAAAATGAAGCATGAGACATCAGTGAACCAAGCCCCGTTACCTCTCAGAAAAGATTACATGGGAATTCAAATGTCCTGGTATAATTCACAGATTCCTGAGTTCACATGAACAGCAGCAAAAGAGGAAAATTGCTCCATATCCTGTAGAGAGGAAATGAAAGGTATCTGGAAGAGAAGAATGTGCTGTGTGGTGCGAAAATGCTGTTTTGATTCCTGATGCTAAACATCTGCCATATTTTTGTGTGGAATCACTTGACTTAGTAAGAGAACAGCATCTTCAGTATTGTGAAAAGTCTATTCCAGACTCGAGCTGTCTGAATTGGCAGCTGTGAGAACACCCACAGGAAGCATGGGACCCTGGAAGAAAAAGTGTAGGAGTACATCCTGTGGGGATAGATAAAAGTCAGAGCTGGGCTATGGGAACCTCTTCAGAACAAACATGCAAATACAGTTTCGCAAGTCAAAATCCCAACTGTTTGTTTAGGGATTTTTCAGTTATTTGTTGCTTTTATTTGGCTTTCACAGAACAGAAACAGAGAAAGGATCTCAGGAAAAAAAAAAAAAAAAAGATGAATGAAAGCAAACCTTAGATGTTTTCTTTATTGTTTGGTGTGGGTTCATGTGCTTCACGTGCAGTGCCACAGCTTGCTCCATTTGCCTTGTGACAGGAGATTGCCATAATATACCTATTTCTGGTCCACTGAGTTTGATAGTAAATACACACAGCCAATAAGAGCAATGCAAGGGAAGACCTGCCTGTAATTCCTCACTGTTGCCCTTTCATGGACAAATGCCTCCTCTCATCCACGTGAAATCTTACAGCTCATGAGGAAGTGTAACAGCTGGAAAGAAGTTAATCAATTTATTAATTATTAAGTGCTCCCAGTCACTGAAATCAAATAGCAATCAGTGTCACGGATAAAGACAGCTTCCCATGAATACTGACAGGTGACTGAGAGAGCCCCTGCCATAAGAACACTCGCTCCCTTGTGCTCCTGTCATTGTGGTAATATGCTCACCTTTATGCGCCCTCCCGAATAAAGCGAGATGGCTTTGGTTTTATCTTGCCTAGATGACATCTTCATTTAATATTTGTACAATATTTTTCTCAGTCTTTCAGGCAACTTTCTGCTGCTTGTACAAATGATGCCCTGCAAAATTGATGCCCACAGATCGATTGCATATTGTGTCAATTAATATTTCCTTTTCTTTCTGAACATTCCTAATTCCTATATCACTGAGAAAGTTGAAAAGGAGGTTTAAATTGGCTTTCTGCATACTATCTATTATTCCTTGTGTGACACATGCTGTATTTCTCTAGTTCTTTTTACTTTCCTGCATAAATAATCTTAATCTTTCAATTTCTTCCTACAAGTTCTATATAGTTCTCTGCTATTTTTGCTACCTGCCTGGAGTTTGTTTCTACTTCTGCATCTGCCTTTTTTTTTTTTTTTTTTGCATGGGGTTACTAAAACCAAATGAAATAATGAAAATGAGGACATGGCATATTAGATGCAGCATGTAATACTCTCCTTTTGATTGTCTACTTACTTCTAATGTGCAGCTGAACAAGTTCTTTTTTCTGTCACACACCCAGAAGAGACATTGACTGATAACTTCATGATAACTCCTTAAGCCTTCTTGTTTCCCAGGAAGTTACTACTACATTAATATGAAAAAATAATTTCAAGTGTATTTTCATGTCCTTCTGTTGTTAGTTTCCTAAAAAAAAAAAAAAA
>VZRH01006093.1:0-115637 GCA_013397555.1 Urocynchramus pylzowi
AAAAAAAAAAAATCAGTATTTCCCCTCCTCTAGATACATTCTCATCCTTTAGCCTCATACTCCAGCTGTGGGGCCCAGAGCAGCACACAGAGCTCAAGGTGAGGCCACACCAAGGCTGTACAGCAGGACAGTCACCTCTGTGACCAGCTGGGGATGCTGAGTTTGATGCACCCGAGGAAGGGGTTTGTCCTCTGAGCTGCCAGGGTGCATTGCTGACTCCTACTGAGCCTGCTGCTGAACAGCACATACAGATCTCTTCTGGCAGGGCTGCTCTTAAGCCGTTACTCTCCCAGTTTATGCTTGTCCCTGTGTTACCCATCCCAGATGTAGAACTGTCATTCAGGTGTGTTCAGTTTCATCCTGTTCATGATTGCCCAGTGCTCCATTCTGTCCAAATCCCTCTGCAAGGCTTCTCATTCAAACAGCATCTACCACTTCGGTATCCTCAGCGAACTTTACTAATGGTGCATTCAATTCCTGCATCCATTGATAAAAGTAGTGAACAAAACTGGCCCTAGAGTTGAGTAGTGACAGGTCACCAGCCAGATGTAGCTCCATTCACTACAACCCTTTGAGCCCTGCCCTTCAGCACCCAGCTCACTGTGTATCCACTCATCTTGCAGAAGGATGCCATGAGGAGCAGCATCACAAGCCTTACTTAACTAAAAACCAGTATCCACCACTTACTTTTCATTCACTGTGGGTGGGTGACCTTATCATAGAAAGGTATCAAATTAAACAGGACTTTCTCTTTGTGACCCCATGTTGACAGTGCCTGATCATCTCATTGTTCTTTCAAAGCCTTTCAGTAGTCCCTAGTAAGATGCTGTCCATTAGTTTTGTACAAACTGAGATTAGACTAACAGATACATCAGTTCCTGGCTCTTCCCTCATGCCGTTTTTGTAAACTAGAATAACACTGCCTAGCTTTCATTCAGCAGGGACCTCAGCCACTAATTTTTCAAAAACTAAAGCTAGTGATTTTACCTCCTTAGGAACACATACTTGCCTTTTGTTCAGACAGTTAACTAACTTATGTATTCCTTAGTAGTGATATATTTTGGAATTTGTTTATTTTGGGGTGATAATCAAACTTTAAATATAGGCAAGTCAGCTAAAATGAACCACCCATGATTTATTCAAATTGGTGTAAAATGCACCTGATTTTGTTGTACGGAGTTGTAAATTGTATGAATACAGAATCATTGAATGGTTGATGTTGGAATGGACCACTGGAGGTCATCTGGCCCAACCAGCCTGCTAAAGAAAGGCCATCTAGAGTTGGCTGCCCAGGGCCATTTCTGCATGGTCTCCAAGGAGGAAGACTCCACAATTTTCCTGGGTAATCTGTTCCAGTGCTTAGTCATACTCACAGTAAAAAGTTTCCTGCTGTTTAGAGGGAACCTCCTGTGTTTCAGAGTGTGTCCATTGCCTCTCTTCCTGTCACTGGGCACCACTGAAAAGAGCCTGACTTCATCCTCTTTGCACCTTCCCTACTTTCTCAAAGTATCCTTTTGACCATACTTAAGTTTATCTTACAGTTGATTTAAAGTTCCTTCTTGCTTGATTCTGGACTAGGTAGATGGTTTTACTCCCATGGCACAATGCCAGGAAAGTTGTCTTATTTGAGCTGTGTATAACAGGGTTTTCAGTTCTTCTGGCGTACAGTCCTTTGAAGCAGCATAGCAGTCAGCATAAAGTAGCACAAATAGAGGCTTTGAGCAGTGTGCTGCTGAATAGAAACACTGAAAGATCTCAGAGATAAATGGTGGGCAAGGAATGCATAATGCACAGCAGAGGCGGTAGCTGCTTGGCTTGGAGCTAAGATACCACCATCAATTTCATCCTCTGCTTGCATAGGAAAAGGTTTATAAAAGTCTCTGGAACTCTTGGTGTGTATCAACACATGCACTTTTTTGAAAGCAATGCCAATTTGAGCAGCATCTAATTTGCTTTGTCCTTCTTTACTATGCCATGAGTTGAATCCAGGAACTGTTTTGTTGGAAAAATAATTTGGCAGACAGGTTTGTTTTCAACTAGGATCTGTCTGTTACAGTTGTTCAGTGGAAGAAAGGCTGAGACACTGTGAATTACGGCTGTAGGTTGCAGGGAAAGGAGGGACTGGAGCTTGGGACTGCTGGTTAAATAAATGGATGTGTAACTGTGCCCTTGGGCTCCCCACCTAGGTTTTGTGAGACTGGATAGAAGCTGCAACAGGGAAGTGGTTCTGTTTGTTAAATAATTAAAACTTGTGAGCAGCTCAGGTGCAGATAATCTTGCTGACTAATAATTTTTTTTTCTTTTTTGTTGATTCATTCTTTTGGCTTAGAGTGATCACGAGTGGGTTTTTTGTTTCTTAAGGGCTTGTGGTGGTGGTTGTTTTTTGGAGGGAGGTGTGGATGTCTACCAGTTTTTCAGAACTGAAACTGGAAGGAATTGCTAGTGCTTAATTTATTTTCTGTGTAGAATTGGAAAAGTAGAGGAAAGAGAGGAAAAATACAACCCAGCATTGCAGCCAAATCAGAGTATTCATCTTCACTTTTGCAGTTTCTTGTATTTCTGAGAATGTGTGAAGTTCATTTTGGTTCTTACATTGAAGCATCAGTGTACTGATGGCATTTCAGTTGTTTGGATAGTTTCTTTGTATTTTCTTGAACAATTGCATCACATGGAATGAATTATATGTTTGGTTTTTGCTTTTATTTGAGAAAAAATGCTGATGAAAACCTGAGACGTGTTCTCAAGGGGGTGCAGTACCTGAAAAAGAGACTCTTGCTGTTTCTCTGATAACACTTCTTCAGGAACTTATGTGTTCCTGAAGAACACATTGTGTTGATCTAAGGTGATGAGGATAAACAACTGCTAACTGATGACTTACTCAAGAGTTTGCGTTATTTATGAAGCAAATAAAACAAAATATGTCTCAATATTTTTCACTCTCTTGTATTTTCTTTGGTAGTGAAATGTCTGTCAGCTTTTTGCCAGTTGACTTGCAATTTATTGTAGTATTTATAATGAATGGCATGTGACTCTGCACTATATTAGAGTTAAGAGAAGCATTTTGCCCTGCCAAGTCTACACAACATCTTTTTTCTCTATAGTTGGCATTTAATAATTTATTTTTATTCATTTTTTTAGCTTTAAAATGGACGTTTTTCTGGTCTGCTAAAAAAAAAGTCAAGTGTTGTGCTCTTTATAATAATTGCTATGAAATTATCATGATTTAAATCAGTCAAATGTATGGACTTTATGTGCATACCTGAAAGTAGTTTTATGTTTTCTTGCAGCTAACAGAAGATGAAATTGCAACTATTTTGAAATCTACTCTTAAAGGACTTGAATACTTGCACTTTATGAGAAAAATACATAGAGATATAAAAGCTGGAAACATCCTTCTTAACACTGAGGGACATGCAAAATTAGCTGATTTTGGTGTGGCTGGCCAGTTAACAGTAAGTAACTATGGAAAGATAATTTTAAAATGCTGTAGCACTCACAACCTTGTTCTTTCACCTTTGTGTTCTGCCTTGAATTTTGTGTCTGAGCAGTGTCACTGCCACTGGTGGTAGTGGTAGTGACAGAACTAACATTCTTTATCATGATGAGTATTTAATATGCTGCAGGGCTATTAAGTTTTTAGTTGTTTGTTTTTATATAACCCAGTGTATCAAGTGCCTGATGATCTCTTTAAATTTTAGTTTGAGGTTTATGATTATTGCCACCTCTTTGGCCTCTGTAGGCTGATGGGCTGAATCTGTTTGGTCTTAATTGGAAGTCACTACCATTTGATCTTTGGGTGGATAATATAACTTTTAAATATAGAATTGATAAAAAAATAATGTGAAAAGCATCTCTGGTTTAATTACACAAATAATATAATTACAGGATACAATGGCAAAACGTAATACTGTTATAGGAACTCCATTTTGGATGGCTCCTGAAGTCATACAAGAGATTGGCTATAACTGTGTGGCAGACATCTGGTCCCTTGGTATAACTTCAATAGAAATGGCTGAAGGAAAGCCTCCATATGCTGATATTCACCCAATGCGGGTAAGTGTGTTTGTGTTTTTTGTTTGTTGTATGAAAAAAAAAACAACCCTCAAACCCATACAACATTCAAAACCCCCTAATACTGGAATCATAAAGCTCTGTGTTTATGAATAGAGATTTTAATACTAGCAATTTTTACTTTCTGTATTGCTTTCTCTTGACTCCAGTTTGCTTGTATTTTAACACATGTCTGTAAGGTTTCAGAATGCCTGTGTCTCCACTTGGGAGGGAGCTGCAGCAGGAAGCTATTAATTGGCTTTGGGGTAGTATATAGAATTTGTTTCATACTGTACTTGGAAATTTCCATCACCAAGAGTCAGTCTGCTTTTGAAAGGCAGTTTTGAAATAAAGGTGACCTAAAGAAGAATTCAGAACTGTCTTATGGGAGCAGTGCTAATATTATTATTATTAGTTACACTTGACAGCTTTTATGTGTTAGTGACTCCTAAGGTCTCTTACTGAATTGGTTTACTTTGTGCAAAATAAAATGTAGATACAATTGGTTGCTTTATGAGGAGTAGCAGTTACAAAGGAATTACTTGGAGAAGTTAATGGGGAACGATGTTTATGTAGGGATAACTTGGTGCTGTTAGTCATGCTGCTATTATTTTGTAATGAGCTTTAGAATAGCTGTGCTGATTGCACTGAGTATCAATAAATGCTCCATTCTTAAATTGTTTAAAACAATTTTGAATTAAGAAGGCACTTTACGTTGCATAAAGCATACCTTTTTCCAGAAAAATCTTAGCAATTTGCCGCAAAATTGTCACGCATACTAAATTATTTTATTCAGTTTTCTTTTGCTGGTGCCTCATGTATCAGAATCTTAATATAAAGAAGGCACTAGTATAGAAAGAGAAGGTACTGTTCATATACAATTACTGTAAAGTGATGCACATTTGAATTCAAGTGTATTTAGTGCTATTTTTGTTTGTGGGGTTCTTGATTTTTGGTTGTGTGTGCTCTTTGGAGGAGAGATGTTTCCTGAAATTTCTGTTAAAGCTAGTGAGTGATTTTAATTTAGAAGCATTACATAATTTTGGAAGGAAAGTTTAATAGCTTTCCTGCACCACTTTTTTTTCCATGTAATTAACTGTTTTAAAATTAGAATTCAAACTAAAATACTCAGGTGAAAGCTGAGAACAAAATAAGTATCTCTGAAGCTGGATTTTGATGGGAATTTAAGATGAAATAACCTCTAAAAATATTTCTAAGAATGATTGATGCAAATTAGCTGCACTGGGTCGTGCTTGGATTTTTGGTTATACTTCTAACAGAAATGCCTTAATTACATCTGAGTAACATCGCTGTATGTAGTTGCACCAGCTGTTGAAAGGTGAGGACTACATTATCAGAGAGGATTTTTATGTGCATGACAATAGCTGCTTATAAATCAAAGGTCATTGTGTTTGAATGCTTGTGGATCTGTTTAATTCTTGCAATCAAATGAATGCTATCAAAGGCCAATGTAATCTAACACAATTCTGGATTACATACAACATGTGTTCTTGTTAATAAATTACGTTATGGTCTTTAAGGGCTTGTATGTAGTTAGTACTCTTTTGTATATTTGATACCTCCAGTTTTTCTTAATTTTTATTAGTGAGTTGTTACAGTGGTTAACAAGAAATACACAGATTTAAGTTGCAATAGTTTTTCTGGTGTCATATGATACAGCTTCACAGGACTTTTGGCCATATGTAGATGCTTTGTTTTAGTTATGACACAGAATTGATACAGGCAAGCATGAAAGCTTGGGCAAATTTTCATTGCTTTTCCTAGATGTTGCTGGAATTCTGTGGTATTTATGTAAGGCACAATTTTGTTGCCTGGGAATGCATAGTGAAATTACCATGCACACTACTTTGCTGTAGGCTGGTTGGCACTGCCACAAAGGTAATGCACTGCCAGTAGGCCATTTCCTTGTCAACTGCATTTACAGCTTAACAGAAATATTACATGACTTCTTTAAACAAGTGTTTTGGCATAGAGGAAATAGCAGATTCCATGCAAACAAGCATAGCTTCCTCTGCTTAACCACACTGACTACTCCAAAGAATTGTACCAGTTTCAGCTGGGAAAGAAGTAGTGGGGTGTGCAAAATGGAATTTCAGGTGGGAGGGGGAAGAAGAAACAGTTTTTTTCTGGATAGGTATTCCTGTCATAGTGTATTTGGCTGTAAGTGTCATCCATGCAGTTTCACACAGAATCCCACGGCTGGAAGAGACCTCCAAGATCATGGAGTCCAACCCAGCCCTAACAGCTGAACTGAACCATGGTACTGAGTGCCACATCCGGTCTTTTTTTAAACACATCCAGGGATGGTGACTCCACCACCTCCCTGGGCAGGCCATTCCAGAACTTTATCACCCTTTCTGTAAAAAACTTTCTCCTAATATCCAATTTATATTTCCCTTGGCACAACTTAAGACTTGTTTCACTTTTTCCTGTTGCAAACTTGAGTTCAACAGGAGCTGTAGTTGTCACACTTGGTTTGAGGCTCAAAGGTCAAGAGCAGTTGCCAGCTCAGTAGTTTTAATGCTTTATTCACCTAAGAATTATGGACTGTCTCACATACTCGATGTCAGAGTCCTTTTCTGCTTTTGCTAATGATGGAAAGTAAAACTTTTGTATCTTCTGTGTTTCTTTTAAAAGAAGGAGAATTTTCAGGTAGTTGTAAAGGAGGGAAAAATAGAGATGTCCTCAAGGTTGCCCTAAAACAGGGTGATACTGCCACTAGAAATAGCAAGGAATTTCCTGATTAAAAAAATCACTCAAACCTAGGTATTTAACCCATCTAGCAGGACTAAAAGCATGTTGGTAGCAGTAGACTGTGCAGCACCCAGGGTTAATGTGGATAACAGTGTCTGCAACTGCCTTTGATTGCTCTGCTGTGATGAGCCATTAGCAATTTACAGTGGAGCTAATTAAAGGGGACTTCATTGTGGTTCCAGGTCAAGACTCAATCTCTTCCTCTGAAGCTGCAGTGATGTTTTAACAGCTGAATTCCCATGTCACCATTGACAGTATATATGCTGTCCTGTAGGGATAAAATATTTATGTTCCATCCCAGACAAAACTTAATTCCAACCATTAACTGTTTTGTTCAGTCACTCCTCTGCATGTGATATCTATCCTTAGTATTTCTAAATTTGCTGGTTTTAATCTGTGACAAGACAAGAGCCCAGAGAATGGACTGTTTTACTATAACAGTTGTGATTTTGCTCTTTTTCTAAAGACTGGTGACGTGCTTGTAAAATATCCTTTCTTTGCTAATCAAACCATGATCTCAAATTGTCATGTAAGAATTGTTTTTGGTGGAACATCCTTTAAGCTGCTTAGTTTTCATATGATCGTTCTGCTGCTGGTATTTGGCTTTAATAACAAGTAGATTAATAACATTTCATCATAAAGCTAGTCTTTAAACTTAAGCATGGGTCTTTTTGAGGTCCTTCTCTAGGCCACTCTTACTAAAATTTTTCCTCATGTTCATGCAATGATGTGATCAGTTGTTCCTGAAAGGCTGAGATTTTTATGATCAATTTAAGTGTGGGCTGCTGCTGTTAAAAACATGCTGTCCGTAGCCAGGAGTTCCTGACCTTTCTGTTAAGCAAACCCTAACATTTTTGTGGCCTCACATGGAGTTGGATAAAGCAGCTAATGTTCTGAAAAGATAATGTGATAGAAACCTCCTAGAACTGGGACAGAGAAGTTGTAGGAGTGTGTAGTGGACAGAGGAAATGGACTGAGGGGAGTTACTGCTTTTGAGCCTTTTAGACCAACTGTAGAATGGCAGCATGTGTTTTATAAAATTTCCTCTTCTTTGCAAGGTCAACAGTTACTGACCTTGCAAAGTCAGTAAGGTTGGTGTGCTTCAAATAAATGCTGGTAGCTCTCTTACAAAAGAGCAAAATAAGAGAAGGAAATAAAAAAGACAAAAAAAGCCCAAACGCTTTTCTTTCATGCTTATCGGGCAGCTGCAGTAATTCACATTGTTGTGGCATGGAAGAAGCTGGTGCTAGATGTGTTTTTCAACACTTCACAGTATTGGTCTTTGTTTCTTTATGGTGAAGTTTGTTGGAAATGGACATGTGGGCATCACATGTTCTGCAGTGAATTGGAGGAAGCCAATTTGAACTGCTTCCATTTGCCTTAAGTTCAGTCATGATATTTATTTTTCCATGGCACTTACCCAGATTATCCATGCCTCCTGCTTAGCCTGTGTCATTTCCACCCTGGACTAATCTGTTTGTAATAACCTTTTATTCCTGATGTATCTTATAACAAACTACAATTTCCCGGTTTTTTATTCTCTACATATTGCATTATAACTGGAGGTTGAAGTGAGAATTATTGCTCTGTAGGGCTCTAAGAAAAAAAAAAGAGGTGTCATGTGGAGCATGGCAGTCAGATTGAGACCAGTTTTTCAGCCATTACAAAGACACTTTTCTGTATGCCTTTTGTGCCAGAAATTGAGGAGAGGAAAAAAGAAAAACTACTTCTGTCTTTCTGTATAGTCACTCTTGCATTTATTCTCTCCAACAGATGTTGTTATCTCATTGGTTTCTGTTATTTTCTTTAAGAGTTCACCTATCTTATCTCAGCATTACTGCCTTTAAATTAGACTAGGCTTGTAAAACTATACGGTTTTCTTTTTTTAGTGCTTTTGCTTATCTTTACAAAAGACTTTGAATTAACTTCTAAAAGTCCTTTACCTTTTAAGAACTTTCTATGACACACTGTTAATTTGTAACTTGATGTCTTCTTCCCTGCTGTGTCAAGATAGAATGAGCTAATATTTAAAGAGTTTAAAATATGGATATTTGATTGTACATTATTGTTCATTATTTTACCACTCTTCACAATCTTGTGGAAGAATGACCGTGAGCTGTGTTTTAAGGTGCAAGTAACACGTGTTTGCTGTGGGGACCCTAAGGCACTGATGTGATAGGGCTGTGACAGCAGAGGAATTGGAGGAGCATGTGTTCTGTTGCAGGGGTTTCAAGGAGCTGTTCTAAGACCTTTGGCCCTCTCTAGGCTTTAAATGGAATTTTTGTATTTGCTTTATACAGACCTAAATGCAGGTGGTGGGTGCAGAGGAGGGGTGTTCTTGCCTGTTTCCATGCGTCCTCAACATTTCTGCTGGAATGAGCCTTTAGGTGGTCACATGATAAGCTGGATCAGAAAACTAACCAAGTAACAAGAAGCAGCTTTCAATGATATTGTTAACAGAGTACTCCAGCTAGGTGGGGACAAAAATGTGTGGTGGAGGAAATGGGTCATCTGTTTTTGGGCATCAACCCAGTTGATTTAGGTAGTTGCAAAACCAGAGTCTCAGCTGGTCATCTGTAAATTTATTATGATTAAAACTTAGTAATTATTAAAGGAAACTGTGGGGCTTTTCTGAAGCTGACTCTTAAAAATGCTTGTCCTAAGGGATAAACTGGCATTTTTGCAGTTGTCCTAATTGTCCTTTGAGGCTTTTTCTGGTTGGGCATATTGATAAAATTAGACGCCTTTCATGGCTGAGTGTTCCCCCACAAAGCCTTCCTCCTTCTCCACCTCATTCTGTTCTTCAATCTTTAAATGCTATTTTGTGGTACAGCAGAACCTCATGAGGGAAACTTCATGAGTGGTCTTCAATTTGCATGCAGCTGAAGTCGAGTTTTGATTCATAATATATTTGCCTCTGGTATTATCTATAGCCAAAGTTTCAATAGGTGTTATGACTTTATTAAAAAAAAAAAACAAAAAACATAAGCATTGTTTACACCAGACTGTATTTGTCTAACAGAAGATAAAAGTGTGTTCTCTGTACAGACTGAGAAAAAAAAATTTGGTTTTAAAGGAATTGCTTTCCACATAAATCACCATAAGAAATACAAGTCCATATTCTAATGGGATATGGAACATTTTTTCCTTGAGTGAGAAGTAGTATGTGGTTCAGATCAGTTGCAGCTCTGCTAATACCAGTATTGATCTGTATCTTTGGTAGTTTTCATTTTTTGTTAAACAACTTTTCAGGACTGAACTCTAAGGAAGTGTGACTTACTTAGTTAAGGGTTCTTAACAAAGGAAAGCTTTAATTTTAACTAAATATGCTGCTAATTCAAATTAGTAAACAACCTGTCCACCTGATATGATCAAAATGTGAATAATTGCTGTGTGGGGATTGTTGTATGAATCGAAAACCAAAACAGATGAGGTAATACATTAAAAAACATAAAGGTGCGAAATGCTTTTTCATTCAAGATTTATTTTACTTGTCAAAATAAATGTATTTACTTACTTATTTTAAATGAATGATCAATTTTTATAGTGTGTGAACAGACCTCTTTGCCTGAACTGCTTATGGGGTAGGGGTAGGTAATTGCTGAGGTGCAGACCAGGTCCTATTACCCTTTTCATGATTTGACTCCTTTCAATGAAGCTTCTGGAATAAGATGATAAATGTTGGGCAAATTAAAATGAGTGATTGTGTACATTTGAACTTGCATATCTGTGCATGTTTCCATTTTTTGTGAGCAAATACCTGAGGTCCTGTCTAAATGAAATATTTGCATAGAATTTGCTAGAATCTTAATATCTAGATAATAGATCTACTGATCACCAGGAGAATTACTGTAATTGTAACAATTGGATTTTATAGCTTATTTCATCAGATATTATTCTTTAATTTGGTGTATGAAAGCATGTTTTTGATGGGTTGTTGTATATGCCTTAATGTGAGGAGATAAATTTCTAAATTTTCTGGAATGCAATTTAGGCAACTGTTAACTATTACAGTAATGGCATTTTTAGTAGATAAAAAGAAGAGTTGTTAGGCACTTTTGTCAGCTTGACATTACTTCTCATTGTGGTTGAGTTATTTTTTGGTAGTGAATTGAAAACTAAATAAAGGGCAAATTGTGGTCCCACAGAAAAATAATTTTCTGTCAAAGTTTCACTTGTGGTTCTTGGGCAAGCTGATCATAGAGGTGCAGAGATCCTGCTCTGTAGATTTTTAAAATTCTTTTTCATTTCAAAGTGTATATGGTTCTCCAAACTCAAAGCTACAATTTATGATTTTAGTTAAAATATGTTTGGTGTTCACTTATTTATGTAAGGTGATTTCAAATGCTTTCTTCCTTAAGCTCTTATTTTTCATGGAAGTGCTAGTCATAGATACAGACGTAGTACCCTTTGAACATAACTTCTTTTTTAATATGTAGCTGCAGGATTAATGCAGGCAGTGAATTTCAAAAGGATTTAATTTGCTTATTTGTTTGTGATCAGCCCTCCTCCTATGGACTTGCTGTAGAGGTGAAGGGGAAAAATTCTCATGAGTGAGGAAGTCAACCCATTGAAGTGCTCTAAGGGTATGGTCTAGTTTCTTGTGATACAGAAATACAATTTCTTCTAGTTTTTCAGTGTACCTAGCATAGAATTTTAATGCAAATTCCTATGGCATGGCTTAGTCAAAAATATATAAATGGACTAAAAAGAAATGGTGTGTGAGTTCTTCTCAGACACTGAAGACAAGTTTAGAGGTATCTGGTTGCAAAACATATGAAATATAGCATGTAATATTTTATTTATTTTCTTAAATTGCAATCAACAGTTCATTGCTTGACTTTACCAGACTCAGTGATGTGTATTGAACCTCCCAGGGAATGATGTGCCAGCATGGCAGCATCCATGACATGGCAGCATTTCCAAGACTGGACAGCTTGCTATGCAAAGGGATACTATGTTTAACATCAGCCCATTTTATGTGAAAGAGAGATTTGTAATACCACTGTGGAAGCAAGATAGGAAAAATACCATTTGTTCTCTGGCAAGACTTCAAAGATAATAACAATTTTCTCCCTAATAGCCCAAGGAACTTTTCAAAGAGGCTCTGCCACATGACTTCCTAAACAAAGGATTGACAGATCTCTCTGGTTTATTGAACACTTTAATGATACGACATTAGCATTGATTTGATGTGAAAACACTAGATTACTTGAGGTGTGCTCAGTGATTAAAATTGGAGGATGATAGCATCCTATTCCTGTTCACATTAAAGCTTTTGAAAAAGTCTACAATCTGATGTATGTAATTGTTGTCTTCCTGTAAGTATTGCTTTTTTTATTTACCCTCCTTTTTTCTTGCATCTCTCTATTGTGCTTTTTCTTTCAGTGAAGAGATGGCTTCAAAGTTCATGTAACAAAACTGTTGTAATATAAATAAAGTGCAATTAAAAAGTAGCTGCAGAATCTAGCATACATGTTTGACTGTGGCTTAGAAAATGCATTGTCACTCCTTCCCATTACTAGAATTTTCTTTATGTCACTAGACATTTTGGAAATAGAAGAAATGTTTATTACTGTTGAAAGTATAAATTCCTTACATGTTTAAATTATGTCGGGTTTGCTGGTGCATATGTGTGCAGAAAGGAAATGTTAATCTGTCATGTGTAATAAAGTAGCAGAAGCAGTGAATATTTGAAATTTGTACTGGAACTAGAGTTTAACTTGAATTAAATGGAAAACATTTATTGCATACTTCTAAATGAGGATTTAATTAAAATTAAATTAGTGCATCTTTTTAGACTTACCCTGAATAGGAAATGTGAGACATGCTTCAGTTGATGGTTGGTTTTCTCTGACTTTGATTAATCACTTTCAAAGTAAGTGGAGGATCAGTACAATTTCATAATTACACACAAGTGTGTTAACTTGAAACTTTTAACTAAAATAACTGTAAAGGGAGTTGGATCTTGGTTAGTTTCATGTAATGCTGTGCATCTTCTGTGAGTGATTCAGATTTTTAGCAGTGCTAATCTGAAAAAAGGACCCATACTATGATGCTACCTATTTATTTACAAAGCGCTTTGGTGGTAAATGTTTGGCCTGGAAATATTATTTTTCTAAGATGTTGGAACAGTAAACAGAGGTTGAATGAAGCCGTGAAATTAATGGAAATATTCTTGATGACTTGAGTGAGCAGTGGCTCAAGCCCTATGCCCATAAGCATTGTTAAAGATGATTTGATAGAATGTTAGTGAGGGTAGAGCCAGGAATGTGTTGGGCAGAGGTAGCATGGCACAGGCTGACAGTATCCACTGTGGCTGAGCTGGCTGCTTTCTCCTGGGCAAATGTTAAAAGCAAACAACCTTCTACCAAAAAACTTATTCAGAAGTTTTAAATTGCTATAGGTTTGCTCATTTGTGATGTTAGAAATTCTGTAAACATAGATCAGAGTGCAAAGCAAAATTATTTTGCAACTTGAAGATCTCAAGAAAATTTTATTTGAAATAGGCAATCTGTAGTAAATAATTAAGATTCATTAAATCTAAAATGACAATTTTAACATGACAAGACTTTTTTGTTAATGAGCTTTACAGCCACTGTTATTTTTTAAAAAACCAACTTTCCATCATTTGTGCATGTCATTGTATGTTGAATTTATTCAGCAATATTTATTGTATTTATATGAGTTTCTGTTTAACCTGCACTATGGATGTGGAAAATAATTCAGCAAGATGTTTATACACAGATTTAGGAGAATTTATTTATTAGCAATTCTGTAATACCTTCCAGGATATTGTCAAGTATGCCACTTTTAAGTCAAGAGCTATACATATTAGCTACAAATATACTTCAATATCTTTTTACTATTATCTTTCAAGTTCTAGGATTAGCACTAAATACACAAGGTTAATTTTTATTCAGTCTGGCAATCAGCTTCATTAAAGAGGAGGGAATCTGTATATTGCTTTCAATTGAAATGTCTGTTTGAATTTTTTGTATACAACTAATGTCTTTTTAAGCCAGAAAAGGAACTCGGTAAACAATTTTAAGACATTCTTGGAAACTTGAATTAATGTTTATTTATTGAAGTGAATTGTATGTTCACTTTTTAAAAAATATCTTTTCTGTCAATATAGCTAGTTGACCTGGAGGAAGTGCTTTAGAGACTTGACTGCTGTATTGCCAAATTCTTAGGACATTATTACAAGTTTTAAAAGCAGAAGTGTATTTACTTGGATTTTAGTTAAAATGATATTTGATTTTTTTTTTTTTTAATATGTGGGAGAAAACCGCAATCAAATTAGGAGGAAAATATTAAGCTTCTGTTGCTACTTACCAGAAGATTTTTGTATGCTTTGAGCCTATACTGGTTGTTTACTTCATAAAGAATCTAAAAAATTGCTTAGATTGGGAGGCAAATAAAATTTGGAATGAAGAAAGCTTATTAAGACTGCATGTACCCTGTTTCTGTCATGGTATTATATTGCCTTAAAATGTACACTAGGTAATTTTTAAAGAGGATGATGCATATTTAATGAAGAAATTTATTTATTTAAAAGGAAGGGTTGCCAATCAGTCTAAATTTGCTTCAGTTAAAACTTGATGGTCTAAAGACAACTTATAATCCTTTTCTTGTTGCAAAGTATTGTCAAATTTGTAGTAGTATCAGTTCAGTTTATGGAAACTTTGTTTTAAGGTGGTTTAAAATAGAAGTAAATCTTTAATTTGTATTTGATGGCACCTGTTTTCATTTTGTTTCCCTGGCAACACCAGTGGTATCAAAAATTGCCTGTAGACCACCCTGGTTTTAGAGAAGAATGAAATCAGCCTGGCTCAGCCTTTGATTTGACTGACTAAATACTTAGACAAAGATTTAATACACAGTCAATACTTTGCAAACTAACTCAAATGATTTGGGTATGCAATTTGTGATTTTTTTTAAGTTAGAATTTTCTGTACTAATGCTAGTTTGTATTGTTCTGCTGTTTCTAAAATTTATCGAGATACAGGAAGTATTTTTTATACACTGTCTCAAAAAGTGCTTGAAAGCTATAATGACTACCTGCAGAAAAGTGGAGTAAAAATTCATGGTTTTTAGATAACACAATCTGTCTGCTTTTAAAGCTGTATGGATCCAAGCTTTTCTTCCAGATGTAAATTGTCATTATTTGCATTCCCACGGGAAACAAAGGCAACATGAGTGTTACCTCCAGATTCTACTTTCGTCTGTGCTTCTTCACTGTGTCTGATAATTCACCTTATGAAAATTACATATATGGTGTTCCAAATGCCACAAATCTTAATACATTATCAGTTTGTGTTTCAGAAACGCAAACCGGGACATAATTTTTCCAAATACTGCTTATCATTACCTACTTGCCTGAAAAACTGCTTTACTGACAGAAGCCTCATATGCTGTGAGGAGCTTCTCCTCTGAGCTCCATGCTGTACTGTTTATGATTAAAAAAGGAAAAAGTTGGTGTTCTGGTGGAGCAATTCAGATTTTTAGTGATAGTTACAGGAACACTGGACAGTCTGGGAAGTTTAAGGTGTCTTACATTTTCCATTCTCCTCCAGAAACTTAGAATAATTTTGGAAGATAATGAAGTAATCTGTTCCCAGAAAAGAGTACCTCTGATGGAGTTCCTGGGTACCTGTGGTGCAGCACTTCCCAGTGTACTGGTGCTGGGACTGGAGGCCTTAGAGATGGCAGCCCAGTATTTTCTCTACTGCTGCTCTTGCTCTCATGCTATGAAAATGTAAAACAGGTAGCATCAGCCAGCACAAGATTTGTTGGCAAACTGACATGCATGTGTTCAAACAGTCATCTGTTTCAAGCAGGATGTTCCTTGAGAAATGTAATAATCATGAACTCTAACCTGGGACAGAGGGCACATCTACACTGGGCAGGTACATCCAGACACAAGTGAACTTTGCCTGTACTGTCTCCCTTTCAGTTTTCTCCAGGAGTGTCTCTGGAGCAACTGTGTGCATACTGTAAATGTCTTGCTTTTTGTTTGCTTCTCTGAATAACATGACTAATTTGTCCAAGCTGTGTTTTTTGATATTTAGAAGTAGCTAGCATTTGATTCTTGGTGGTGAAAATGAGCATATGCAAGTTCCTAATTTGTAAAACATGCTGTTGTTAAACAGTCAGAGTAATTACATTATTTAGAGAAATTGGCACAAAGTTTCTTAGAACTTGATCCTTCTAGCAGTTGTGTGAATTGTCATGTATAAATTGTGACTGTGGAGCAACTGGTTGCATTGCCACTTGCTCGGTGTGAAAATATGTGGAGTGTGCAGTAGCTGGAAGCTTCTTTTTAGACTGGAAATATTATGGTAAGCTGATGGTGCTTGAGAAAGGTCTTACTGCTGCAGGCCTGGGTGAATAGTACGACAGGCTAAAAGCCAGAGGTTATGTCTGTCTGGATGGGTGTTGAAAAGCTGGGGGTGCTCCTTCTGACAGCTGTGCTGGCTGAGGGCAGGATGTGACCTGGCTCCAGCTCACGAGCAGTGCACTGCCCTGAGTGCCTCTGTACCCAAAGTCATGTACCTGGCTTGTTTCTCAGCTTGTTTCCATGTTTACCTCTCTTTGTGTGGAAGACACCTTCTGTTTCAGGCTGTAATTCATAACCTTTAGTACAGAATTCATTCACAGTGCCTGGACTGAGTGTGGACACAGAAGTGCATTTCAGCAAGCAGCTAAAGCATATGCTACAGGATTTCTGCTGCTGGCTTGTTGACTTTGTGCATGTTTTGGTTAGATTAAGATTCAGTTCAGCATTAAGTTAGCTGATGCAAAATTTAACCTATTAATTTTTTTTTTTTTAATAACTTACTGCAGGAGAGCAGTATATTCTTCTGTGGTGTTTCTGATCTAACATTTTGATTCCTAAAGCTGCTTTAGTGTTGTCTGGAAAAAGCTTTGATAAAAATCAACTGGACTAACATGACCATAATATAAGAGTTTGTTCTTGACCCCTTAGTACTTATAGATGAAGTCAGTGGGTATAATGTTCATTTTCTTAAGCCATTAAGTCATGTATGTCTTCCAGGTATTGTATCATGCACTGAGCATGTTCTTTTCCTACTGCTTTTTAATAGTCTAGTTAGGATGTTACCTTGATTCCTTACCTGTATTCAGAAAATAAAAACCTTGTTGGCTCAGCTTTCTTTCACACCTGAAGGGAACTTTTTTCCCCATAAAATTAACCTGTAATGTTAACAGAAGAAGAAGGTGTATCCTGAACATCGTAATTGCATTTGTTACACGTTTAATTGATGACAGTTATCAGAAGACACATGGTGAGTAGTGGGAGACTGCAAAACCTGGCTTTGACACAGGAACTTTTTTTTTTGCCTTTTGTAACACAACTTTGGTCAAAAGATGCTCTTGATGCATGTTGCTAAAATAAATAACTTCCGCACTGAAAATATCTTTCTTTCTGTTTAAATTTGAGAATTGTTACCTAGGCTTTGCTACTGTAGTGAACACACGGGATGATTTGACTTCTGCATTATTCCCTTTTCCAGCTTTGTTTTGCTTTCATGATAGGAATCAAAAACTCTATCATAATTTCATGATTGCTATGATCAAGATGGGCTTTAATTAAAAAATGTATTTTATTATTTGTTTGTATTTCACTACTTCTTTATAAACATCTGGGGAATTTTATTATTATGTTTGTAAGAATTCTACTAGACTTTTGACGTTGAAATGGGAGCTTTTGGTTGCTATTGAGGCTTCAGAATTTATTAACAAATTCATCTGTAAGGGAAATTTGTTTAACAGAGTAAAACATTATGTTTCTAATGCCTTTGCATTTCAGATGGTGATGGTTTAAATTATGACACCAGCCCTGTGCCTTAGGGCTTGCAATTCTGTAACTTTTTTCAGATGCATCAACTAAGCATTGCCTAATTTGTTTTGAAATTGGAAGAAAAGTTGTTCAATAATTCTTACTAAGTTGTGCTGCTAACATCTGTTTCTTATAAAATACTGGTAATATGATAAGAATTGAAAGAATTGTGTGATTACTAGTTTCAAATAACCATTCCAATGATGGTCAACCAAAGATGGCTTTTCTTTCACTGAGGGAGTCATTTGAATGTATGGGGTGTTAAGTCCAAATGGCAGAGAAAGCTAATGCTGGTGGGGTGATATGCAAAGGTAAGGTGGTTTTGAATGCTATTCTTTACAGAACCTCTGGCAAATTTAGGAATTAAGTTATATGTTTTCTCTTCTTAAATTTATCATTAAGGGTATTTATAATTTAACTAAAGAAATTGATTGAGTATTCACTAAAAAAATGAAGTTAACTTCTCCTTACAGACAGTTTAAATATGTGTGGTTGGATTTTTTTTTTTAATCAGTGTTTTCAATATATTTGAGAACAGTGGCTCTCAAAAAAAAAAATTGCGTCATTTGGCAGGTATGGGGATCTGTTCTAGAAATTGAAGGTTTTAAATGGCCCTGTTTAGAACCAGAGTAATGATTGGCTGGTCCCCTACCATAAGTTAAAGCCAAATTTTGAAACTTAGTCTGAGTTGTTTAGGTCAGGCAAGATGTGCTCAGGAATATTCTTTTCCCATTTTCCACATGAATTTTCATCTCTTCCACCTCCATTTGTGTCCCTGGTGCTTTGGCCAGGCAAAGGGAGCTCTCCAGCATGCAAGCAGAGAAAAGGGAAGACAAGTCACAGGAGTGAAGCTTGACAAAACCTCCTTGAGAGATTGGAGTTCTGTTTCACAGAGAAGATCAGAACCCAGCCATGGTCATCCCTTCACTGGGAGAGCCTCTGCTTTCAGATTTTTCAGTAGTAGTAGTTTCACTTGTATTTTGTTGTCTCTGCACACCATCTTCTTAAAGAGAAAAACCAGCGAGTTCAGGGTGTGCATGTGAGTGTGCATGTGCTAATGTTCAGGGTGTGCATGTGCTAATGGATGCGACTGATGTATTTTGAGAATTCGCCATTCCTTTATTGCTGTGCCTTGTGCTCATGTAACCTAGAGTTATGCTTCATCTCCAATACAAACAGCCTTGCTAGGGAAATACAGGCAAATCTTATTGGGAGGCAGAGCAGTAAGTTTTAAAAACTTGCATCTAGAAGATGATAAGGATCCCTTAGTATTTTCAGATGAAAATGAGCATTGTATTCTTTGTATTTTTCCCATGGTTGCAAGCTACTTCCAGACATGTGGAAACCTGCCTCCATTGAATGAAGATGAAGAAAACAACAAAGTTTTATTGTTACTGGTTTTTTTTTTTTCATCTGTATCTATGGAGTTAGTTCTTTGAGAGGAATATATGTGTATATATAAAATCCATAAACATATCTCCATATCTGTAAAGAAAGAGCTTAGTTTTTTATATGCCGGAATATATATTTACATATTGATTTATCTCTCAAAGAACTCTGTATAGATACACAGGCACACAGACACAGAGGAATTCTTTCATTCTATATATTTACAAATAATGCCCTGTTAAAAGTGGCTCTTTTCAGTCATGCAGAAAATTAGTATTTGTTTAATTATTTTTTAGTGTTCATGTTTAAAAACACTTGGAAGGCATTGTTTGTTCAGCAGCTTGCAGATGTCTCCTTGGTGATCATATGAGTGCAAAGTGTTGATTTTTATATAGCCCTTCCCAGAATGTTTATGCCTAAGAGATCCGGTGGACTTAAAGCTGCATCTGATACTAAACCGAGACACACTCTCAGTTTTACTGTCAAGAATGGATGCCCAAGTAATGCTTAGCTACTGTGTAGAAAATGAGTCTTCTTATGCATTTTCTGGATCAGTTGGACGTCACATAGGTCATTTGGAGTGGAATTAGGCAGAGAACCTGGTAAATCATGCTGTATTTATCTGTACTGCTGGGCAGAATCACATGAAAACTTTCAATCTGGCTCTTTTTTTATGAAAGATGTAGTTACAGGCATTGAATCTCTTAAGGAATTTATCCTGGATTTATCCTGTCTAAAACTTCTGCTGCTGTTTTTAAGATCAGCTTCTTAGTTTAATGTGTGTTTGAATTTCAGCTCAAGCAATTGACTTTTCTCTTTATATTGCTGTCTTTTAAATCATTACCTGTGTCAGTCTAACATAGGGATTACATAGCCCAGCAGTCTGTAACAGGTATGTTCATAGTCCTCTCTTTATTTTTCTGTGTAAAGGAAACCTGGAACAATCTCATATCTCCCTTTCCTTTTGTATGTCAGTTGATTTTGGCTTGACTGTGGAGTTTGCCACTGCTTAAAATAAAGACTTGTTTAAAATAAGTGAATAATTTCTACAAAGTGAGTGCTCTTTATCATGGTTGGGTGGCTTGCTTAATCATCTTTATGCCATTCCTAGTTATGTTTTCATATTCCCTTTAACTTGTGAAGGCCAATTGCCTTCTTCAGTGAGCATATCCATTTATGGACAAAGAAGATAATTTCCTAGACATGGGACTTGGTGGTGGTCTTGGTTAGGCAGTGCCTGGGGCTCTGCCACAGGAAGGGCCCTTTGGAGTGTGCTGTGCTGCTTTTGAGTCATTGTTTCAGTCCATCACCCCACACAGTTCCTTGTAAGTAGCCAAGAGAAACTGCAGGAGGACTGATTAAGATGCCACCCTGTGCGCTTTCTGGTGTTGCTGTCTGTCCTAGGGAAATCTTTGCTTTATGACTTGCATTCAGTGCTTTCAGGTTGAGTGCTGTGTCTTCAAGCAGTGTGCCCAGCCTTTCTCTACCTGAAGTTTGAACCAATGGTCTTCAGCAGCTTTCTGGCTCTTGCTGTCTTCCAAATCACTGGCTCCCATTGCTGATTTGAAGTAGGTTTGGGTGCAAAGTCTGGTCTGGTGTTCAGCTAAATATGGAGGGCTGCAGAGACAAGACATCAGCTCTAAATACAGTGATAGAGCAAAGAGTGTTTCTGAAATACATGGCACTCATAATGCAAAGTTGTATGATGGCCCTGTTTTGTATTAGCATATTGCTTTGGCCTGGGTGAGTGGGCTGTATGTCTGGAATTTGCATTCACCCTGCGCTAGCTTATAGGTGACTTTGAGAGTCTGAGATTCTGGTTGCCTGGTATAGTTTCAGTCTTTGTCCTGTTCTAACAGTGAGGACATCTACCTCTCCTCATTCACTGCAGAAACTTTAGACATAGGAGCTCCTCTGTGGCCTGAGGACACTGTATATACAGATGACCAAGAAGAGTGATATTGTGAGCGGGATTGCTTTTTCCCATGTGAGGATCAGTCTCCTGAGAAAGAAAGAAGTCAAGTGAAGTTCAAGTTCCTGTGAAGGTCTTTGTTATTCAAGCTCAGTAGTGTAATATTTGTCAGGAATAGTTTCTGACACTTTTCAGGAAAATGTGAGTCTGGAAAAATGCTTCAAAACTTACCCTTTGAGATAGGGGACTTCCAAAGGAGGTCTTTTTGTTTTGGAAATCCACAGGAAATAATGATTCTTCCTGTTTCACGTCAAACTTTTTCTTTAGGATTTTTATCACTTTCCTTACTTTTTCATGTTTTAGCTTCCATGAGGAACTTGTAACTCAGTCCTGCTCTACTTTAGTGCTAGGAACCCTGTTCGGCTAGGAAGTGTTCTGGAGCATACTTGAGGGTATTCAAAAGCTGTCTGAGCATAGTCCCTGGCATCTGCCTCTGAGTGGTCCTGCTTGGTTGGGAGGATTCAACAAAATGACCTCCAGAGGTCCCTTCCCTATCAACCGTTCTGTGACTGTAGTGTCCCTCAGAAATTCTTAAATCTGTAGTCATTTCCTTCAACATGCACCTTTCAATAGAATCTTCCTTATTGTTGACCTTGGATCTGAGGAGGAATGGAGGAGTTTGATTAACTTTGTAACTCTGTGCAGACTTTTATAGGGATTAGGTTATTATTTTCTTATGCTGGGAATCCACCAGCTGATACTCTTTTCAAATTGCATGTGTCCCTCAGGTAACATAGATGTCATTCATGCTTTATTTTTCTACTTGCTTAGGAGTATTTCTTGCCTCTATTTTCTCTGCTCTAAGGGAGCTTTCTAGATACTCATAGGCTGGATAGAGGAATTTCTGTGAAGCTGCTTGAGTGGAATGAATACATACAATTAGAGCAAGAGAGATGCAAGTTCTTCACCAATTTCAAAGTGTATCTTTCTCAGACTTGCAATGCCTTCACTTAGTAGTTGCATACATATGTTGTAAAGTATCCTGCTATTCAAAGGCTGTTCAAGCAAGATGAATCTTGAAGATGCTTTTTGGGATGCTTCATGTGAACTCTGCAGTTTACTCAGTGAATAGTTATCATATTGCTGGTGGAGCCAGGAGTATGATTGCTAACATATCATTTGAGGAGAGAGGAAAGGCCATTTACATGTAACTGTATATGGCTGCTGTGTCTTGAAGAACCTTTGCATTCAGAAATCCTTTCCCCTGTCTGCCCTGAGGTATTTTGTATAAACTGGGGACAAGCTGCTCGGAATTAAGGGTATGATATGGCCCATTTATACGATATCAGCATTTCTGGTCAGTGCTTCAACTATTGCTATATTGTTTGCATACTTGAGTGATTGCAACAGCCACATTGCTAAACTGTAATTTTTCAGCAATGTAGGTTATAGATTTTTGTTCCTAAATAGTTTGTGAAGGAATGTTATTTCTGTGTGTACCTGTAGTAACAGGCTTTGCTTTCACTTGTTTTTTTTCTCTGCAGTGTCAGTCATTGTAGAAAAGCTATGATACATGCCTTCCAATGGAACAAAATGCAGTAGGCTAAACCAGACCCTAAGAAAAATGTAGAAAATATGATTAGTAAGTGTTTGGACAGGGCATTAAAACACAGACCATAGACCTAACCCCAACACTTAGGAAATTTTAAAAAATATTCCAGGTTAAATAATGTGGGCATCTTGACTCTAGATATTTGCTATTTTTTTCATCTTCTCTCTTCAGGTTTGTTTATAATTTGGTTTAAGCAAAGGAAAATAGAGGCAAGGCCAGTTCACAATGTTGCAGATCTTTTCTCTCAGTGTCTGTATATCTTTCTGGTCAAAATATCTTCTGCTATGAATTTTTTTTTTCTTAATTATGAAGAATTTTTCTCATCTATGTCCTTGATATCTTGTAGAGTGATACCATGTAAATATAACTAAGCAGTTTATCTGCATGACTTCCTGCAGGGTGTGCAATTCCTGTAGGATGTGCAGTATTTTGGAGATGACCAAGTCTAGTGGATGTCTAATTAGCGTTGGATGCCATTAGTGTAATGCATTTTAATTAATCTTTTGTGTTGTGCTTTGTTTCCTCTGTTGAGTGAAATTTGTTGAAAGTGTAGCAGATTAAATTGGGGGGAATAAGAGGATACAAAACCTTAAGATGATACAAGTAATAACTAACTTGTGTAATTCAGAGTGTTACAGAATAAACAAATAATGAGGCTACTACTTTATAATATGCATTGCATTTTATTTTAGCAATTGATTATAGGGCTTGAGAGGTGGATGACTTCGGGGAAAAAAAAAAGATGCCAGGGTCAGGTAGACATGATTAGAAAGAATATCACAGACTGATTTGCAGTCAGGTGCACTAAGTCTAAGCTATTTTTTTATTTAGTAGCATAAAACTACTGTTTTATAGCTAGTGTTTTTGTCAAAAGAGAATCAGCCCTTGATCATAACTAAGGCATTAAGAAAGACATATTGTTTATTTCTTTCTTGGAGATAAACTTGAGGGTTTCCTACTCCTCTGGAACTTGTTTCTCTGCATTATCAGTAAAGGTTATTGTATGGCTAATTACATGGCAGTTCAGGTTGATTTGAGAATACAGATGTTGTTGCAGAAATAGAAGAGGCTTGTTTTTAGTACTCACTAAATCTAGGGTGCTATGTTTTTCTTTTTAACTGTGCTATGTTGAAATGAGCAGGCTTGAAGAGGTTAGTTAGCCACTGGGGATATTAAAAATAAAGTGGAAGCTAAATTGTTTGTACTACTTAGAGTATTAAAAATGTATATTTTTAAACTAAGTAGAGAAGGAGGAAACAACAAAAATTTTGAATCTATTCGTATCTATCACCACAGCGTGGAAAGACGTGACTTTTAAATTAGTAGATTTCAATATGGGAAATCTAGGAGGCAGGCAGAAAAAAAAAGGTAGTTTTTAGCTTCAGTTTTGTGTTTGATGTTAGTCAAAATGTAATTCAAGCAATTGTGTTCTGTAGCCACTGTATGACCTACCCAGCGGCAATCAGCCCCTGCCTTAAAANNGCCTGTGTTTAGCTTACTAAATGTCATCTGGATTCAGTAAAATGCAAGTGACCTGCATTGAATTAGTATAATTGTAATACAAACAGAACATCTCATAGTTTTGGTCTCATACAGGAAAAGAGAAAGTTGGAGAGATTTTTCAGTTTGATAGATAAGACTGAAGATACAGAGTTAACTTTGGCTCAGAGTTCATTTTACTTTTTGCTATCTCTTAAAAAAAATACATGGCATCTGAATCTTTGTGTACATTTTCTCTTTGGAACATTTTCTGGTTTTGGAAGAATCTTCCTGAGGATGTATGTCATATCACTTATTAAATCATGAGCAATTGTTACCAATTGCAGTTTCCTCAGACACAATGCCATTTCGGAGATTTTTTTTTTTTTTAATTGATTTACCAAGCATGTCCAGAATTTGGTATATTGCTTTATCTCTGTCTGTTTGGTAGGAATTCCATGCCTTTTGAATGGGCTTTTGAATTCCATGATGTAGTTTATATTTTTCACACCCTGTTTCAGAGAGCAGTGCTTACACATACGAAGCTAACACAGTGCCTTGAAGAGCTGAAGTATCAGCTCAGGCAGTATATTTGATTTTAACTCCGACTATGATCTTGTACTATTCAGTTTGATTTAAAAGGAGTGTTAGCTTTTTAGAATGTAAGATTAGTGTAATTATGAAAGTAATACTATGCCTTGTTTGTACTTCTCTTTTCATTTGGATATTCACTTGTCCAGATTTTACTTTGCAGTGCCTCCCACTGCATCATGGCCTATGGAATAGAAAAAATAGTTTTACTGGAGCAACTACATTTCCTTACAGAAAAGAATGTAGCTATTACACTAACCTAGCAATGAGATTTAAGGTTCTACAATATAAATTGCATTTATTTTAAACTTTATTTGAAACTATTTGAAAGTAGGGAGAATGCTGGAAGCACTAGCAATGCAAGGACAGGAGCACTGGTTTTTGTGTGTACCTGGCAGCTGGGAAAGCAACACCATTGAGTCTTGTGTTCTCTCAGTACCTTGAGAGTCAGTGGAGCAGAATCAGGAGAGGCTTTCATGCTTCGCTTCAAGATAGACTGTGCTTTAAGATGTAAGAACTCAATTACTCTTTCATAGACTACAAAATCTGTAATTAATTAGTTGTTTTCATTATGTCAGTAGGGTGTTAGCATTTAATGTCTGGAATTTTGTAATCTGTCAGTAATCTTAGTTTGCACAGTGCAGGTGAATGAATTGTTTTGCTTTGTGCTGGTGGTCAGCTTTTGTTGTCACCTGTTCATCATAAAAGGTGAAATAGTAAGCAGCAAACACTGTTGAAAGGCATTGTTCCTTTGTGTTTCATGGTTCTTGTGTTAAACGTGGTCATTCCGTTTCTGTACCTAGGCTGACCAAATAATAGGCTGACCATGATAATCCCACCCTTTCTTTTAAAAAACTTTATTTTTAAACTTAATTTTATATGAGCACAGGGCAAATGGGAAGGTGGTGGTGCTGTAAAAGATCTTCAAAACACATACCCGGATTTTGATAATGAAGTTCTGAAACTGTGTTTGTTTATATTTTTTTGTAGAATAAAACAACAAGTTCTGGAACTTCTTGGGTAGTTTATTGGCAACTTTCCTACCATGTAACCTGAATATCCCTTGTTAAAATTTAAACTCATTAGCTCCTCGTTGGTTCTTTATAGACTTTGTCCCTCTTTGAAGTGACATTTAACATGTTGGGGACTGTTACCATATCTCTCAGTGTATCCTTCTCTTTAGACTGAGCAATCCTAATTAATTCAATCTTTTCTTGCAGAGTGTGTTTTTTAAGTATCTAAGCATTGTAATCACTCTGTTTCAAACCATTTTAGGTCGGTTCACATCTCTGAAAGTTTGATGCCTGAAACTGAGCACAAAACTGCTGCTGGAGGTCTAACATACCCCAAATAAAGGAGAACTGCCACATATTTCTTGAATGCCTTCTTTCATTACTACTGTCTGTGGTTATGTCAGAGATTTCACATTTAATGTCCAGTGAGTTTACTACAGCTTTTTCTCACACATATAAGTTACTCACTCCTTGATTCTTCTACTAGTAAATATAATTGCAAATGCAGTTTTTCCACTTCCTGTCTCAGTAAATGTTAGTATGTTTCTGGATGTAATCATTGCCTCATTTTCTCAGAAACTGCAGAAAATACTGTGGGAAGAAGAGAAAATATTTTTTTATAGTAAGCTCTATCATTGGAGTTTTCTTGGAGGGAAAGTGTGTTTCATACTCTGGTAAAAACTTTGAACCTTCTAGGCATAATGCATATGAATTTTCAAGATAGTAGTGAATCAGGAGTAAAACAAACTGTGATGAAAGAAGACTAAATTAATCACAAGAGTATTCCCTGGATTCTCTCATACTGTGTGCACTTTCTGAACCATTTCCTTGTTCTGTAACTGATAAGAAAGTAGTTCAGTGCTGAAAAAAGAAAAAGTTGTTCAGTTTCGAGTTCATGTTCTTGATCTCGTGTATTCTGTGCCAGGAGTGGTAGCAGTGATTATGTGATAGCAGGATGCTTCTGTCTGAGAGGTACTAACGTTCACAAAGAGATCTTCTCTTGTGATTCCTGGCCACCTGTGTGGCTGGGAGATATCTTTTATGCAGTGAGTTGCCTAGCTCTTGAGCAAGGATCTGTCATAATGTATAATTTAGTCTGAGAGACTCTTTAAGTGTTGAATTCTGAGGGTTTGAATTCAATTGGGCAGTGGCCTGAAGTGGCCTCATCTCTCTGTTGTGGTGATTTTGATTTCCTCACAAAGAGGAGGTGTTGCTCATCACTATCAAAAGAAAATTTTCTCCTATACAACAGTGTTTAAAAATACTTGTTTTTCCAAGTCTGTGTTAAGTAAAAAATTACTTAGAAGTTTAAACCACTACAACAGATACTTCTTTCTTAACTAAAAGTAGTTAAATATTTTATTTTTCCCTATCTCAACCCCCTTACTCACAAACACTTCCTCCCCTCAAATAAAACCTTAAAAATCCCACATATACATGTATGCAGTACACCTTTCTTTTCTTTCTCTCTCTGATAAAATGAATCTTGATCACTCAGTTCTGAAATTGAGGATACTTTTCAGAATAAGGATAATGAAATAAATTTCAGCTCATTTAGGTTTTCCTTTTGGTGAATGAAATGATTAGAAATACTGTCCTAGATGGTGTCTGAATGCTGCAGTTCCTTTCAGCTGTTTGAAACTTCTGGTTTTTTGTACGACTTGCTGACTTTCACTGTCTTGTTTTCCACTAGTGCTTGGATTTTTTTAACTCATCAGGATTTAAATTTTTTTTTTAATGTCCAAGAACACTAAAAATGTGTAGGCTTGTAATTATTGTGGATGTGAACTTTCAGTATAACCTTTCAATAAAATGTTTAATACTTACACTTTTTAATACCTTTAAGGGGTTATTTGCAATTAGGTATTTTCCTCTGAAAATTCCTGTAGATGTCAATTAAAATTCAAAACTGATAACTTACTGGGTAGTTTAAACACAAAATCTCGAGTAGCCTGAAATTATTTTTGTTTTCACTTGAAAAATTTCACTTACCTAAAACACTTGCCCCCCTCACTCCAACAAAACCTGAAGGAAAAAACAAAAAACCCCAGTGAAGCCAAAGAAGGGTTCAAAAAACTTTCTCAAGATTGCAGATTTTTCCATGCTTTGTTTTTCATTTCTACAGACTTTAAAAAGACATTTGTTGCCCTGCTTTCAAGGACCTCAGTTGAAGGAGGAAAGAATTTTGAGGAGTAGGTGCTGACTGTGTCTTCTTTCTGTTGAAATGTCACTGACATCAGTGACTTGCACCTTGCAGATGAATGGGTACTTGAAGGTTACATCCCTAAACTAAAAGAACAATGTTCAGTTAAATGGCAGAATTCAGGAACATTTTGTGTGGAAGAGCTGAGCTCAGAAAATCAAAATAACCCTACTGAATTGGACAGAGAAATGGAAACTGTTAAATTTCAAAATAGAAGATGGAAAGTTAGGACAAGATAATAGTAAAAAACTACAGGCAAAAGTAATGGAGTGTTCCCCAAATATTATTTAAATATGTTGGAATAAAACCTGGAGTAATATTGATAGGTCTTGTGGGCTTGAAGAGAGAAGGTGAAGGAAGAAACAAACATAAGGAGGTCAGTGCAGATAAACTAAGTTCTTTCTTTGCATACAACTCCATGAAGTCATGTGTTGAGTAGCTTTCAGATATCTTTGGATAATACAAGTGATGGGTTGTAAGAGTTCAAGAAGCTTTGAAAAATGAAAAAAAGAAATATATAAACTTGTAAATTAATCAACTGGCAGTAAGTCAGCATGCTGAGGTGATAGTTATGGGAGCAGATTGGTGGTAATAAATATTTTTGTTACTCATCTGATAAAATGGTTTCATTATGAACAGGCATATATGCAGATACCATGATCCTTTTAGCTGAGTTAGCAGGGGAACTTACTCTTTGTCTTGATAATTGCATAGGAGCCAGTACAATAAATTCTGTCCTTTAAGTATATCAGTGGAGGATATGGTAGAAGTTAGGAAATGTGGTGGGTCTTAAAAATCAGTTTTCCAAGTAAACGTTTAAAACCAGTTATGACAGACCCCAGACTGAATGAACTTGTGGCTTTAGAATACTAACTTGTTCAAGCTGTTGTCACATAACAAATGATCTGTAATATTCTTTTGAAATTGAAAGCAATGTTTTAGCATCAAAAATATGTCAATTTGGAAGGGACCCATAGGGTTCATTAGTCCAATTCCCACCTTAATAGGAAGAGTAAACTCAGAGGTGAATCTGAAGGCACCATTTTGTTGCATGACAATGCTAATAAGGCAAGGGTTGATTCTTTTCAATAGATTTGCAATTGCACTTACTATTGCAAAATGTTTGACATCGGTATCTTTACATTCTTGACCTGTTGTTATGCTGTCAGTATGTTATAAGCTTACTAGCAATAATAAATATGCAGGTCAATGTAAATAGCTTATCTTTCAGTAACCCATCTTTGCTGTTAATCATGAGAATAGTCTTCCCATTATGTATCTTTTCTCTGTGTTTATTACTTTATTACTTTCTATCTTAAGTTAATCATACTTTGATTTGATCATCAAAGGTCATTATTCCAGAGGAAAGCTTATGACAGTGAATGGCTGTTAAGCCACTGGTAAGAGATGTGCTTTGTTTTATTCAGTTTGGTTTTTTTTCCCTATGGTTTTTTATTTTATTTTTCAAGTGCTCCTAGTGTTAATATATGTAATTTTATAATAAAGTAATTTAAATGTAATTTTAACTTATGTAGTATTGTGTACATAGTTTAATCAGTGGCCATTACTAAAAACTATAAAAGTAATCACAGTAGATTGCATGTTAAATGTCACACAGATTTCCTCTCGTTAGGATGAAAAATTTTGCCATTTATTTTTTGTCCAGAACTTCCCTGAACTAAAGCTTCACTTTTCCCCTCCTGCATTTAATCCTGTATTGATAATTCTAGTAAGAATTAACTTGGATCAGGTACGCGATAGATGTCTGATGGAACCAGACCTGTTTGTAGTTCTGCACAAAAGGTGTGAGTACACTGGATGATCTTCATCAACATCTGTGTTAGCAGATGGGAGGAGGCAGCAGTGATTTTTAGGGTGCTTTTAACAAATAAATCTTTTTTCTACTATGAAGCAGATTATGAACTAACTTTCTTGACTTTAAACATGTGAGATGTTGTTCAGTAACTTTATTTTTCACTGTGTTGCAATATTGTAGTTCTGAATTAATAAAAACAAAACAAACCCCCCAAAAAGCCACACCAAGCAAACATGCTCAGCAAAGAAAATCCAGTGTAGAACCTGATAGTATTTCACCCTTCTCCATGTTGATGTTTCATTCTTAGACAGTTGATGAGTTGTGTAACTGATTAATCAGTTGTGTTTTAGTAGTCTTTTTGAAGGCTGTTCAACAAAGGAGGGAAGTTCTATGACATGTATCAGAAAGAAGAGAAAAATGTTTCTTTCAGGTGATTCTTTGTTTCCAAAGTTACTAAAATTTTGCAGTAATCAATATTTAACTCTGCCAGACTTAAATAGGTTTTTGTACTCTGAAATGTGTTACTGAGTTTAAATGTGTCTTGGTGTTTGTTTCCTACAGTAGACTGTTGAACTAAATAGTATAATTGTGGTTCCAAAAGCTATGAAGTCACAAAATGATGTCATGTATCCTTACCCAGTTTATAAACAAGTTTTTCTCTGTAGATTCTAGCAATGAAGCTGCACAACATGAAAATTATGAAATCACCACAATGTAGAAGTCTTTCTTGTCCTCTTCAGTAGCATTTATGATACTGGGTAGATTTTCTGCTTTTTATTACAAGTAACTTATTTCAGTTAAGTAATAGAGATAACTTTTTCAAGGAACTAAAAGCCAGAAGACATGGTACCTCTACAAAATTACTGTTGATCACTTAATGTGTTTGTGGGCTGTGTGAAATACAGATATATTACCCTGACTGACTAGAAGAATGAGCTGCAAGGATTTTCTGATTAGGAATTTCCATGTGTGGTATATGAGCATCTCATTTTTTCTTTTGGCGTTTCCTAATTCATCATCATCACTATAATTACATTTTCACGCCAATAAAATTGTCCATAAAAGAACCTTCATACTAAAAAAGAAAACCCCACCTGTTTTCAGCCTGGACTTAATTTAAAATACTATGCCCTTTAAGAATAATAAAAAGAAAATCCTGGGCTGACTTGCGCATTTCTGCTCTCATTTAAGACCTGGTTTTCAGTCTGGTATTCAGCTTAGTTGTAACTGCTGGTGATTGAGCATGGAAGTGCTACCAGGGAACAGGTATGGTAGAAACTGTGTTGGATTGTCCAGTGCCCAATTCAGAAGTGGCCCCAAAAGCTGCCCTGGATGATTTTATCTTCCCCCCATCTCTTGTCATGCATATATTTTCATCTGCCTTGAATTCTGGTTTCACTGCAAAGTGAAGGATTTGCCTCAGACCAATGTGTGAAAGATGATTCAAAGTAGAATTGGGCTCAAGGTTCAGAGCCCAATTCAGGACAGGACGGTTCAGGACAAATTTGAAATGAACTATTTATTATAGGCAGGTGAAGACAAACACAGATTAAGTTGATCCTTCTTGCATCTTTAGAGATTTCTTTTTAAAGATGTTTGAATGGTTAAAACTGAAGACTGAGTCATACAATCTAATTCTTTGGTTGTATATTTGCTGTATTGATCATGTAAGATTTGTCCTTCTGACTCAGAAATGTAAGGCAATGTGGAAGGTGATGGTGAGGGTGGGAGAGAGAAAAGAATCAACCCCAGCTCTTTTATAAGTATGTCAGATCCTGCCCCATCTGTTGAACAATTTCCTCCTAACATTTCCTACAGTTGGAACTACCAGTTCAGCCCATGTAGTTGGGTGGATAGTAGCTTATATTTGGTGTTTCTTTTTAGCAACATTTGTCTAACACTGGCTGTATGAGCACTGTCCTCAGCCCCACTGTGAGAGCTGCACTAAAACAAATAGCTGTGGGAAACTTCTGAGAAAATTACAAATTTTCTCAGTGGAGTGGAAGTAAAAAAAATACTACAAGTAATAGTTTGGGAAAACACAGGGACTGGAGAAATCTAAGGTAAGATGAAAGAAACATGAAAAAACACAAGTATTTCCTGCTTCCACTGGCACCCAGAATGATTGAAGTAGCTTAGTTTTTTATATAGTTATTTTAGGATAGAAATTACCTTTTGGACAAGAAGTGCAAGAAAAAATGAGGAATAAGTTCCTGTCAGACAAGTGTTTTTTGTTTTTATTCCTGGAGATTTGGGACTAGCTTTATAATTCTCCAGTGATTGCTTTGCAAGCCTCTTGAAAGGAAACAAGGTAGGTGAAAGCTAAATCATGGGGTGTTTTGAAAGAGGAAAGGAGCTTAACTTTTCTGTTGAGAAATACGCAAGCCAAATTTAGGTAGTAGTGAGGGAAGATGGAATTGAAACCCAGAGTTTTAGGTTGGTTAATAGAATGGAGTGATGAGAGCTGAAGGGAGAGGTACACGCTAGCAAGTGCATGGCATAATTACCAAGTTGGACTAAACAATAGCCCAACTATTTATTTTCTGTATGTTTTCTTGTATTACAGAAATGCATCTAATTTTTCTCTTCAGCTAATAACGGCTCATGTGACATAGTAGGATTTTTAAAAGCCTACAGTTTAGGCATTATATAGATATACATATTTCTGAAGTAGGTGTTTTCGATGAGTGTACAAAGCATAAGTGTGGATTTAGAACTCTTAACACTTGAATATCTCCTTTTGTGGCTTTTATTCCCTGGCATAAAAGAATGATTCACTAATTTCCTCTTCTCATTGTCCTTTGTGAATGACAAAGAAGTCAGTCAGTTCTTTGCTGTTGTTCTTAACTGCTGTGTATTTGATGAAAATAATTGGCCAAGGCAAACATTTTTCCTAGAACTGTGGAGCTGAGTAGGACTCTGTAACTTATCTTTGCTTACCTGTGGGGAGAGAGGTCAATGTTTATGATCAAAGAGGAGGTACCCATTTTGACAGCACATAAACATAAGTTGGTAGTCTTGTGTTACAGCTGTGTGTTTTCAATCGCTACTGCAGAGTTGGCTGTTAAGAGTAGCTGAAGATAAGATCAAAAGTCATCAGTTCAAAGTTCAGAAGAGATCATTAATTTCAAGGACAAAAACAGCTGAATTTGTTAGCCACTGCTTTTTGCCAGAAGCACTTCACTTGACAATTAATCTTGCATCACAAGTGAATTAGATGAGGCCAGTTACGGAGTGCCATGTTTCCTATCTGAGTCTATATACTTGTTTGGCATGGCTGCCCACTGAAAATATAAAGCTGCCGTTGTAGCATACATTTTTAAACAAAATGGCAAGTTTTGTAAATGTTTAGCAGCTATTCAGTACTGAATTAATTTTTCATTAAAATGTTAGTAAACAGTTTTTGCATTATTTTGCATGGATTCCACTTTCCTTCAGCATATGAGAAGAATTTTCTAATGAGGGTTTGAATGAGTTCAACCAACTTTCAAGGCCAGTCAGACTTCTTTAGAAGCTGTGGATAAAATGTCATTAAGTTCTCTCTGCCTTCTGCCTATGTTTCAGACACAGGCTGAAGCTTCTAGTGCTTCTAATATGTTAAAAGTGTGCAGAATCAATTTTTTCCCCTTTTCTGGGTTTGCATTTCTGCCTATGCTCATAGAAAAACAAATGAAGAACTTTTACTCCCTGTGTGTTTGGAAAATGTGGTTGAATTGAACCTGGATTTAGAAAACAATATTAGCCTGTTGTTCTTGTCAATAGACCTGGTTCTGAAGAGTGTGTTGCTATCGTGTAAGTCTTAAGCGATGATACTGGATGCATTTATTACATACAAAAGTTGAAAATTTTCATTATTTTGCAGTAATCTGTCAGAGTCGTATGGCTGTTTTTCCTCCTGCTAAAAGTGGGTATTTTTAATTAGGGGAAAATCTGGAAATAATCATATAAAATGGCACAATATATATAATCTTAGAGTAGGACAAACTTTTTTTTTATATAGGATGAATATTTTTTCCCAGTTGAAAAATCTGTCTGCATATGGCTCTCAACAGAAGAAATTTTTGTTATATAGGTAAAATGGTGCATTTTCAATTTCATGTAAATTTTCAGTACTGTAAGACTTGTTAGTTGATTATTTTATTTGTCATCTTTTAGTTAGTTTAGTTACCTTTGGTCTTTTAGCATGTGTATCTAAGTCTTACTTGGCCAAGCAAATTTTAAAGCTCTGTCTGATCAATGATAAGTGCAAAAGGAAATAGCAATCCTCACAAACTTTCTAAGCAATTCTCAAATAAAACTAAGTTCACTTAAGAGAGGAGAAGGTGAGCTTGACTGTTCACAACTTTATATGTGTGTTTAAACAAGCAGTTCTGTCATTTCTGAAAGAATATAATCATCTCTTCAGATTGATGAACAGCAGTAGATTAAATGAGGAGTCTTGTGCTCAATGGGGTACAGTTTAAATAGGGAAAATTTAATGGGAAGTGGTTATATTAGTAGCAGATGGGTTTACTTTCTGAATCTTTATCTGAGTAGAAATCCTTGCATACTTAAAATTTGTCTTTCAGATTCTTAGCCTGATAAGAAAGGTGGATAAAGCAATTTCTTTTTTAACTTGGCTTCAGCTGCTGTGGTGATGTGTGTTGTTTAGACTTGCTATTGTTTGATTTTTATCTAGGCTATTTTTATGATTCCTACAAATCCCCCTCCAACCTTCCGGAAGCCAGAGCTGTGGTCTGATGAATTCACTGATTTTGTGAAGAAATGCTTAGTGAAAAATCCTGAACAGAGAGCTACAGCAACCCAGCTGCTACAGGTCAGTATTTAAGTCACTGAGGAAAAGCACATTTTATGTTTGGGGCTTTTTTCCGCCGTCAAACCCAAAATGTTGTGAAAATTTGTAAGGGAAATTTTATTTTAACTATTATTATGCCTTATTTCTTTTTCACTTTGTAGTCTTTTCTCTGTCAGCTCCTGTATCTCTGCCCCCATTTTATTTCACTTCTTGCTGCTTCTAAAAATTCATTGTTCATTAAATAGTTTAGGGCTGGTTCTTGCTAATAATATTGTATCCTTGCTTTGTGATTAGAGGCCCTCAATAGATCTCAGGATTTAGACAAGTGTTTAGTAACAGAAGTGAGCCCAGCTTACCCCTTTGTGTGGACCATGCATGGGGTATATTCAGTCTTTCCTTCTGGTCGTGTCAGATTGAGCAGGCAGGTGGCTCTGTGTCCTAGAAAGGTCTGATGCAGATGGGCAGTATCATGAGTTTGTTCCTGGGCTAAGTTCAACCAAGTGGGCACTTTCCTGTGTGAGCCACGGTTGGCAGTGTGGACCTTTGGAGATAGGCAGGGTATGCCAGGCTCTCGCTGCCTGTATTAGTCTCCTGCTGGATTTATTCTGTGTTGAGCTAGCAATAGCAGCTGTTAAATTTCAAGTTTCAGTGAACTCCACTACAAAGAGAACAAAAAATTTTGCAAAGTAGTTTTTGGTAATAAATCCATCAAATTGGTAGATCATGCTATGAATATTTAATTTTATATATTGCAAAATATGAAAATGAAGACCACAAGGTAAGTAAAAATTGAAAGTTGTAAGTGTCTGTGTGACATATGAACCAGTACTTGAGACCTTTGTATGGTTAGCTGAATACAGACAGCTGGATAGAAGAGACTTGCATTAATGTGGACAAGTAAGGAGAAACCAACAAAAAAAAAAAGCTTCAGTGTGCAGTTTCTTTCCCATGCTTACTGACCAGAAAACCAGATACTGTGTTTGTTCATCAGGAGTCTGTGTTGTCTTTTTCACCATCTGGAATTTGGAGCATATGTGATGGAGCTGGAGGTGCTGTGAAAATGTTTGAGTAGAAATGAAAGTACTGCTTGTGAGCAGAAGTCATGGAATGAAAAAGAGAGTAATTGAATTAATATATCAAGGGAGAAGATAGAGAATAGGTGTAGTGCATGAGGCTTCATCAATTCTGTTCTTCATGGAACAGTTTTTAAGTATTTAATAATGTTTTTCTTATTGTAGAGGGGCTTAGTTGTGTTTTGCCTAAATTGTACTTGCATATAATGATGCAAAAATCAGATTATTTCTAACAGTGGGTGTTTATTAGGCAGCAAAATGTGCAAATGGTATAATGAATATTGTCTTAAATGTCGAAGTAATGTTTTAATTGACTTTGAATTAAAAATTAAACTTCCTGCTAAAAGTAAGGGTTTTTTTTCCTAGTTCCACTTTTCAGCATCATAGATCAAGAAATGTTTTATGACATTTAAAGTATAGGTTTGTTGAAGTAAGCAGGCACAGATGCTCTGGTTAGAGCCATTAATTTATGCTCTCAATTTGTTAAGATTAGTTAAATTATGAAACTGAAAATCTGAAAAAGTTTGGTTTTCTATGTCAGATCATCACCACTCTATTTACAACTTTCTGCGTGATGTCTTTGGAAAATTGTGTCCTCAATCATGAAACAGTTATTAAGTGATTACATTTCCCAAGGCTTGCAGTTATTAAAAATAGTTAAAATAAAATTTTAGTTACGAAGCAGCTGAAAGATTTTGTGTGTTGTGTTGGTGTAGGTTTTGGTTATTGTGTAATGCACGATTCTATTTATCACTGAAATCTGTGGTGTTGAATAGGACTTGTAATTAAATCTGAAGCACAACTGCTTTAATGATATTACATATTTCAATGATTTTTTTTCCCCTAGCATACATTTATTAAGAATGCTAAGCCAGTTTCAATTTTAAGGGACCTGATCACCGAAGCTATGGAGATAAAGGCAAAGCGACATGAGGAGCAGCAGAGAGAACTGGAAGAGGAGGAAGAAAATTCGGTGTGTACCCATTTTTCCTAAACCACCTATACTTTACAGATGAGTTGCTGGTTTCCCCCTGCTTCCTGTAGTTGTGTTCAAATACTTTTTTTTTTTTTTACAGTTTTCTTTGTAGTTTTAAGCCTATGAATTTTGAGTATTCCACTCTTTAATTATGAGTAATGCTGTATAAGCCATCTTTCAGCACCATTCCATGAACTGTCTTAGTAAAAAGCTTTTCTAGGAAGTGGGAAAAGAAATCGTATCAACTTCAGCTATTCAGACTAACATTAAACCCCAAAAAATTGTTTAAGGTTCTACTTTCACAGGTGGACTTCTAGACAAGTGGTTTAATTTTTAGTTCAGGGCACTTTGCTTGGTGTTTGGGTTTTTTTGGTTAAGTCTAGTACACAGAATAGTTAATGATGGCACTTAGTAAGCAGTGATTGCAGTGTGGTTTAAACAAGTAACATGAAAATGGTGACAGCACTTCATTCTTCAGATGACATTGTCAGCATATGTTTGAGGTTAGAAGCAGGTTGTGTGATAAGTAGGTTGCATTTAGAATTGTTTGGCAGTGTTAAGAATAAGTCTGTGTTCCTGGCATTATTACTCTTCCCTACATAATTTATTTCAGGTTAGTCTTGTGCAATGCAGCAGAATGTGCTTCAAAGAAGTGTATTGCCATACATACAATGTATGATCATTCAGGGTCATTCAAAAAGATTGAATGATCATACATTGTATGTATGGCTATACACTTCTTTGAAGCACATTCTGCTCTTCAAAAAGAGCACAAAGATAAGATGGAGACTGGAATGTTACATCTTTGAGCAAACAGAAAAAAGCAGTGCAGTAAATGCAATTTGTCTTATAGCAAATGGTGGAATCCTTGTTACAGTGTGCTATGTCTCCAATAATCAATGTGGATGGCTGCATTTTTTTCTGTTTTAAGAATATTGATAGGTTGTTTTTATAAAGGTGGTTTACTCTGAATTGTATTTGCTTACTCAGTAATAATCAGGCAGGGAAGAGTGAGATTATTTTTTTTTAACGTTAAGTTTTCCTCTTTGTGACTTGACATGCAGAGTTGATGTTTGTGACTTGACTTTTTGAATAGTTGATTTTTGAAAATACTGATTTATTACTGACATAAGAATCTGATATCTTTAGTAGCTTGCTTTCATCCGTACTATTGCCTTCTGAACTGGAGATATTAAATGCTTGGGCAATGTTGATGTGTTTTGCATTAACCCAGAATTAGGCATGACATCTGATTACTTAGTCTGAGGTTCAGATCACAGTGCCAGGCACAGTCCATGCCAGCTAAGGATGTGGTGTACACCTCCCTCTCCCACTACTCCGTGGAAGGGTGTAACACAAGTTTGGTTCACCTCAACTGAGGCAGCATTTAGCAATTCCTCATGCTTCTTGCATGGGTACAGAAGTCAGTACCTAACACTGCACTTCCCACTCTGCCAACCCCCAGACTTCTTCCCTCCATACTTCCCCCAGTTTAGTGTTCAGTGTAACAGAACCTCAAATCCAGGAGTGAGGCAGCAATCTGCTACTTGTGTTACCATTGTAGTAGTTGGGAATTCTTCCATCAGCTTTTGTGGCGCCTAAGGAAACAAGTTATGAGTAAAAAAGACAGCAAGAGTTGCTTGTCACTAAGTACCAAAGATAAGTGCCTCAAATCTGAAAGTAACAGAAGTATCTTTGGTTAACAGGGCTGAGAAAACACAATCACAGAATGGTTGAGGTTGGCAGGTAGCTGCAGAAGTCAGCTTGTCCAATCCCCCCACTTAAGCAGGGCCACTGAGGTTTGGCTGCCCGGGACCATGTCCAGACAGCTTTTGAATATCTCCAAGGGAAGAAACTCCACAACCTCCCTGTGTAGCTTGTGCCAGTGCTCCATCACCCTCATGGTACAAAAAGTGTTTTCTGATGTTCACAGGAAACGTTCTTTTCATTATATGCCCATTGCCTGTGCTCCTGTCACTGGGCACCACTGAAAAGAGCCTGACTTCATCCTCTTTGCACCTTCCCTTCAGATATTTACATATACTGATGAGGTCCCCTAGAGTTTTGTGTTCTTGAGGTTGAGCAGTTCCAGTGCTCAGCCTTTCCTCCTGGGAGAGATGTTCCAGTCCCTTGATCATCTTTGTGGNTGGCTATACACTTCTTTGAAGCACATTCTGCTCTTCAAAAAGAGCACAAAGATAAGATGGAGACTGGAATGTTACATCTTTGAGCAAACAGAAAAAAGCAGTGCAGTAAATGCAATTTGTCTTATAGCAAATGGTGGAATCCTTGTTACAGTGTGCTATGTCTCCAATAATCAATGTGGATGGCTGCATTTTTTTCTGTTTTAAGAATATTGATAGGTTGTTTTTATAAAGGTGGTTTACTCTGAATTGTATTTGCTTACTCAGTAATAATCAGGCAGGGAAGAGTGAGATTATTTTTTTTTAACGTTAAGTTTTCCTCTTTGTGACTTGACATGCAGAGTTGATGTTTGTGACTTGACTTTTTGAATAGTTGATTTTTGAAAATACTGATTTATTACTGACATAAGAATCTGATATCTTTAGTAGCTTGCTTTCATCCGTACTATTGCCTTCTGAACTGGAGATATTAAATGCTTGGGCAATGTTGATGTGTTTTGCATTAACCCAGAATTAGGCATGACATCTGATTACTTAGTCTGAGGTTCAGATCACAGTGCCAGGCACAGTCCATGCCAGCTAAGGATGTGGTGTACACCTCCCTCTCCCACTACTGCGTGGAAGGGTGTAACACAAGTTTGGTTCACCTCAACTGAGGCAGCATTTAGCAATTCCTCATGCTTCTTGCATGGGTACAGAAGTCAGTACCTAACACTGCACTTCCCACTCTGCCAACCCCCAGACTTCTTCCCTCCATACTTCCCCCAGTTTAGTGTTCAGTGTAACAGAACCTCAAATCCAGGAGTGAGGCAGCAATCTGCTACTTGTGTTACCATTGTAGTAGTTGGGAATTCTTCCATCAGCTTTTGTGGCGCCTAAGGAAACAAGTTATGAGTAAAAAAGACAGCAAGAGTTGCTTGTCACTAAGTACCAAAGATAAGTGCCTCAAATCTGAAAGTAACAGAAGTATCTTTGGTTAACAGGGCTGAGAAAACACAATCACAGAATGGTTGAGGTTGGCAGGTAGCTGCAGAAGTCAGCTTGTCCAATCCCCCCACTTAAGCAGGGCCACTGAGGTTTGGCTGCCCGGGACCATGTCCAGACAGCTTTTGAATATCTCCAAGGGAAGAAACTCCACAACCTCCCTGTGTAGCTTGTGCCAGTGCTCCATCACCCTCATGGTACAAAAAGTGTTTTCTGATGTTCACAGGAAACGTTCTTTTCATTATATGCCCATTGCCTGTGCTCCTGTCACTGGGCACCACTGAAAAGAGCCTGACTTCATCCTCTTTGCACCTTCCCTTCAGATATTTACATATACTGATGAGGTCCCCTAGAGTTTTGTGTTCTTGAGGTTGAGCAGTTCCAGTGCTCAGCCTTTCCTCCTGGGAGAGATGTTCCAGTCCCTTGATCATCTTTGTGGCCCTTTAACTCTCTGGTGTGTTCATGTCTCTCATACTGAGGAGCCCAGAAGTGGACCCAGCACTCCAGGTGTGGTGTCAGCAGTGTGGAGCAGAAGGAAAGAATCGCTCACCACCCTGCACCTCCTGGCAACTTTGTCTAATGCAGTGCCTAATTTGTCTGGTTAGCCACTTTTGTTAAAAGGTTGGTTTGCTCTTCAAAAAGAGTGCTGTTGTAGTATATGGAAATGCTAAGTCTGTAATTTTTTTACTTACACTTAGTAGAATTTTAGGAGCTATGAATCATATAGCAGTGCATAAGCAGCAACAAACCCAGAGCCAGAAGTCAATCTCTGCTTGAAGAAATTGTTCTTCAATATAACGCAGAAGGTCAGAGCAGTTGGCAGCTCAGCATTTGCATACCTTGCTCAATTTTTTTTTTTTGTGATAATGATGTAGAGGTGTTCTAAAGGCCAGCCTTGCAGAGGGCTACAGGCAGCCCTGCCTGTAGTTGCACAGGATGTGAGAAAAGAGTAAAGGTTTGAAAACTTCACAGGTGAGTAAGGGAAGAGGCAAATTTGAGGCAGAGCTGACTTCTCAGTAATAAATAGTGACAGAATAGGAGAAAGCCATGAAAGTGGGCTTGTGAATGAGACTAGTTAGTTCAGAAAAGAAGGGTAGTAGAAAAATAGTAAAAAGAGAGCATGACTTCAGCACAATGAAAGACAGAAAGGGAGAAATATGAAAATGAAGCTTTGTAGTATTCCCTTCAGTGGAGGGATCAGAAGAGGAGACTTTAAAATGACAGGAAGAGAAGGATGAGAGTGTCTGGTAAAAACTTGAGCAATATGTTCTTTCAGAATGTTTTTATCATCTTTTGTTATATGATGTTGTGTACTTCTTTTTATTTTTCACTGTGGATGCTTCCAGACTGTAATTTAACTAATATATGTTTAACTAATATTAATAATTAACACCAAATGATTTTTACAAGGCCTGCTAAGAGACATGCAAGAATATCTTGTAATGGACAAGAAGGTGTCCAGGTATTTCTGCTGTTAAGTTTGTATTGAAGAATTAAACATTTTCAAAAGTTTCCCGTTATAAAAAGATCAAGTAAAAGAAGATTTTTATACCTACTATAAAAAATAATTTTGTGTATTTTTTTTAATGCTATTGAGTTTTTTTTACTTTCCTAAGTTTTCACACAATTTTATGGTTCAAGAAAATAATCTGTGATAAGATTTGTAGTTAGGATGAAATATTTAACAGTTATTAAAACTGATGGTGTTTGGTAGTAAGTGTGACTTTTGCTATCAGTAATTGTATCTCCAGTAATTTTGTGTTGCTTGGTAAGCCTTGAGTGAAAAAAGTTTTGCAATAATTGGCTTTAATAGAAAAAGTGAGGGTACAAGTGTTTGAAATGAAGAATATTGATGGTGAGGTAAGGAAGGATTTCCTTGTTGACAAAAACAGCTTTTGGGGTGACCTGTGAATATCTTTTGTGTGTCACAATGCAGAACAAATTTTGTTCTGGACTGGTTATAATCATTGTTTGGTTATAATACAGACTTTCTATGTCTTGCAGCAGTTTCAGTGCAGTGGATTTCTTACATCATTGTAAGAAATTCCAGTTTCATTTGAGAGATAACACCAGAATCTTGTCCAGTTGCTGTCACCAAAGGTTCTGATCAGCCAGAAGTGCAAACTCATCCAAACTAGGAAACAGCAGCATAAACTTGTACCAGTGCCTAGGGGGGCCTACGAGAAAGCTGAAGGACTTTTTCCAGGGACATGTAGTTTTGGGGTGATGGCTTTTAACTGAAGGAGGGTAGATTGAGATTAGATAATAGGAGGAATTCTTTGTGGAGAGTGTGTGTAACACTAGAACAGGTTGCTCAGCGAAGCTGTGGATGCCCTGTTCCTAAAGTGTTGTAGGTCAGGTTGGATGGGACTTTGAGCAATCTGATCTAGGTGAAGGTGTCCCTGCCTGTGGTAGGGGAGTTGGTACTAGATGGGCTTTAATGTCCCTTCCAATCCAAAACATTCTGTGATTCTTTGACACTGATAGCATTTTCTTTTCAATTAATGACATTATCTGTAAGGTGTTTCTTGAATGCATGTTGCTCATGTACTGCATAGTGAAAAACTCCTGAACAAAATGTTAGGTGTCAGTGAAGCCTGCACTAAGTGGTGTTCTGATTTTAGTTTTTTAAACATACTAGGCAAAGGTTAATCAATGGATCCCCAAGTTATTAGAGGAAACCAGGATAAAAATCTGGAAGAATAAAATGAAAGCATTACAATATTTGTGTTTGTCATTTTAGAAAAAGACAATCAATCCCCGAATCCCACACTTCACTTCAAAATGATGTATAATTTGACATTAAGCTCAAAGGTTGTGTCTTTCATTTAATTTGGAACTTGTTTGTGGAACTTCCAGAAAAAGAGTAAACCAATTCTTTTTGCACTTCTGAGTGTTTATTATTTTCCTTTTGGAAAGGGAATGCAGATAATACGAGTGCCAGTTTGGTATAGTTAGTATACAGTTTGGTAGTGGATGAGGTCAGCAGTCCAGCATTCAGGGGTAAAGAAAAATAACCCTTGCACATTCCTCTTCCTTATATACCAGTTTCACAGAACCCTATAAAAAATACAGGGCTGCTTGTATGTAGTTTACATGACTACATGATCCTATAGTTCAAATAATAATACAGGTCTTGATAAGTCTGAAGTGATGTCAACAGTCCTAGAAAGGGCTAATGACAGTCCCCATGTTACCTTACGTAGTAGTAGTGACAGTAAGAAATGCATGTATTTCTTCATATTTTAATATCTATAAATGGTTTTAGATTGTGTCTAGAATTGGAGTCACTATTCAGTTGCTAAGTAGCAGCCACCTGGCACTTCAATTTTGAAAAATATCATCTCAAAAATGGATTTTTTTCCCAATCATACTACTGTAAAGGCCTCACAGTAGAAATGCAAAAACAGACTCAAACTTTGAGAAATGTATATTTAACAACATCTAAAAGCAACAGCAAATGTTGGTGTTATTGTTAAGTAGAGTCTATTGAGGTTAAAATTCTCTCATGGATGGTGAATTGAGTCCATATACTACTGAAAAAGAATGATTTCAGTTAACCTGTCAGGGGCTTGAATTTATTGATCTAACTCCCCAAGAACTTCCTATGTAATTTGTGAGGAGTTCTGCTCGTTACTCACTAGTACATGATTTGAGACCCATCAAGAAGGAAGGTGTAAAGTGTTCTAACTGTGAAGTTTCTTATGTTATGAAACCTGTTTAACCCTAACAGTTACATTTGAATATGTTTTTGTGCTTTAATACCTTCTTAAAGTAATTTATTGTATAGTAATGGGCACTCAAGTTAAAAGTGATTTATGTAACTGGAAGTAGAATGGATTGTGTGGGTTTGGAGAAATAATCAGATGCAAAGTTTTCACAATTATGTGCTTAATTTTCAGGGTCAATTGGGGTAGTTGTCCTTCAAGTGAGGAAGAGTCACTCAAATTGATTCTGAGTGAAGAGTCACTAAAATTGATTCCTATTTTTCTTTTTCACCACTGTCATGGTGAAGTAGTGAATACATTATATAGCATGAGAAGTTGTAAATTGTAATGTAAATATTCTTTACTATTAAAAACTTTGTATTATAGACTTGTAAATGAATGTCCAGGTTGAATACAGTCTTCATGTCTGTATCCTTCCTGAGAGATATAATACCATTATAAATAGTGTGCTCAGAATTGATTTTATGCCTGTTATGAGAGCTACTCGTGTGATGAGAATGCCTTGTGACAAACTGACATGTTTTGATAGGTGCTGAGGTAGTTGTACAGCTTTTTTTAATTAAGCAAAAATCACAGCTGTTGTGTTCTACAGAAGGTTAATCCCAATATCAAAGTTTAAATGTTAGTTTAGGCATTATGAGACATGACCAATCTCTTCTCGTGCATTTTTGGAAGTGTGATGTGAAGTGGATGCTGAGGCTGGGCAGCTATGTTATGGGAATGTAAAGTAACTCGTTGCCTGGCAGCTTACTTAAAACATGTCTAAATATTTGTTTCAGTGGACCTTTAAAGGAGTGAGCTAACAAGCAGCTCTCTGTATGTTTTCTTTTACATTTTAATGTTGCTATGATGTGAGAAATGTTGAAGTCTTTTGGAGTATTAAATCAAGGAATTACTACTTCAGTGATCCCTTTTTTTTCTTGGGCACTTGATGGTTGACAACGGTCAACACCAAAGCCAACTGTTGATAATCAATTGTTCCTATATGTAGGATTATTTATTCATTCATACAAAAGGTTATTTGGTTAATCCTATATTAATTATAAGATTATAGGCATCTGTATTTTGAGACTCTAAGAAACAATTGCTGTAATTATTCCTTTATTTTTACCATATTTATAGTGTTGTTGTAAAGAAACTAGTGAATCAGATGAGTTATTCTGTATTTTAAATCTGATACACTGTGCTGTACTTTTCTGAAGGTTTTTATATTTGCTTTCATGCTTCTTTCCTGTGTTTGCAAGTATATGTTGTAGCTATATCTGTCTATATATATGCATGTAATTTTGCATGAAAGTGTTAAAACTTTCTCTTTCCCTGCCATTTTTTCTTCATGCCAAAGAACCCTTGACATATGTGTTAATTAGATTCGATTGCAGTCCTTTGGGTGTCCTGAAGTTAGAAATATAGCATATTGTTAAAATCCACAGCAGTGTGGAGCCAGAAACTGGTAATAGAAAGAATAAACATGGGGAGGTACGAGCATGCAGCAAGGTGTCTTTACCTGGAGGTAGAAAACAGGCTTAAGTGCTGTTTTGTGTCTGTTAATGCTCTGGGATTTGACTGTGTGCTAAAAGTTAAGTTTTTACCTGTCTTACTGATGGATCTAAGCTTTGTGTGCTCAATATTAATCATATACTCAGGTTGAAGTTTGGCTTTGTACATTAGGAGCTTTTACAAAATCCTTGTGCTTGACCAAACTATATTGTGTGTTTATGCAGCTACTGCAGTGTTTTAAAATAAGGTAGCTGTGACTACAGTTGCATTTTTCAAAGGTGATGATGAGGTATTAATAGTAAATGAAATTATTTTACAGGATACTAAATATTGCCAGCATGTAAATAAATCTTCTTTAATACCTTGCAGCCGAGTTGGCTGTCTTTGCTGCCCTCTAGTGTTCTTTTAACATGCCAAACCACAGGCAGAGAGATTTTAAAGGTAGCTGCTGCCGTATTTGCTTCTCTCGTTTAGTTTTTTATCAGTCTTCATCCCTACGGATGTTTAAAAGGCAACAGAAAAATCCATTAATCTTTATCACCTCGGCTCATTCATTTCTGTACTGATGTAGACTCAGATATAGTCTGCAAGGCCAACTTCTCTGAGAAAACTTCTTGTGTGATGAGATATTTTATTCTACACAAGTATCTAATGAAGTCTTATGTGTGGTTTCTGCTGAAGCCTTTTTGAATTTTCTGTCCTGATAATCAAACTTTTATGATTGCATTTTTATGCTCTACGGGTTGATTTTGTTAATAATAACATTTTGGTAAATAAGGAGATCCGGAGGGTTACTCTTATAGGATTGCAGATTATTGCTGGTACTTTACTTGTACTTTACATTATGATGTTATTCAGAGTTTCTGTAGTCTGTTGTTATTTCTGTAGCATTTCAAGAGATTTTAGAGTTCTCGCTCGTGTGCACCTTCTGTCGCTGTACAGTGGTGTAACTAAAACCCCTTCCAAATACAAGTTTGGTTGTTTATTACTTATACACAGGAGACCAGCATTCAGTTTAACTTCAGAGTTAGTTGTTTTTATTGTTTGATTCTTGTATCTGTTTTCATAAACAGTATGAGAACATGACACTTCAGCTTTAATACTTCTCTTTTTTTTCCTGGTTAAAATTGAGATTGTGTTTGTTTTTATTTAATCAGTGTGTTTACGTTTTTTAACAACAGATCACAAGTTCTACACCAATATTTATGTACTGTAAAGCATGAATCAGAATTTGAATGAAGGAATCACTTTCATCTCTCATGTAAATGTGCATGTCCATAACTTGGATCCGCTGCATATTTTTATTAAGTTACCTTTTCAGAACCAATGTAGTCTACTGCCATATTAGCTAAATCTCGTATTTGAGAAATACTGGAATGACAGTTCTGGAAGCAATCTGTGTTAGCTCCAAAATTAAATATTTTGGGGCATGCACAGGCCATGGCAAGTTTTATGCTGTTCTGTCTCAGTACATCATTCCAGATATAAGGAAAACACCATTCCTCAACATTGTTGTGTACTTCCCTTTTTACAACAACTGTTCTTCTCGTACTGAGGTGGGCTTTTGTGATCCTTATTCTCCTAGGGGCCAAAAGACAACTGTTCTCTTTGCTGAGAGACAATACTAAGATAAAGGCTTTTGGCACTCTTAGACTGGAAAATGAAATGCTATTCTTTGGGCCAAGTCCAGGTAGTTGATTTGACTGAAGAAATGAAAGATTTTTTTTCGATGAAGCAGAAGTTATGAAAGTGGTAATTTAGGACTCCATTTCATACTTGTTCATATTGTTAGCCATCACTTTTTTCCATTAATTCTACAATAAAATTTTTGAGCTTCAGGAAGGTGTTTGTTTAATTTCTTATTTCAGCTTAGGTAAGTTTAGGGCCACATGCACTGCAAGTGCATATTAATATGGGTATTAATATTAGTCAGCCTAGTGTGTAAATCAAACGTAACTGTGCCTTAAACTCAGATATTTACCTGCTTGTATGTTAGAGATGCCAAATTTGTGTGATTAATAGGCGAAACACACCAGTATGTTGTGAGTCAATTTTATGTTGTATTGCAGTACTGGAAGAAGCAGTTGTAGGTTAACTGTTCTGGCACTTCTAAAATGCGATGCAAAACTGCTTTTTTTTATGAGTACCCTATTTAGAAGGGGGAAAATGCAATTAATAGAAAATACTGGGGTTAACAGTAACATTTGGTGGTAATAAGTAAAGAATATTGAAATTGCCACCAGGAGGAGCAGTACCAAAATATTCTCATTTTTTTCACTGTCGCTGTTGCCTAGTGCTGTAGCTGTAAGCTGTCTGTTTCTTTGGGAATATCGCAATTTTTTTAAGGGTAGGGTACCAAATAGAATGCTAAAAAAACAAAACAAAACAAAAACCCTGAAAGAATGCAAAAGAATTTTTGCAAATTATAATCTGGAAAATAATTATTCTTTTGACATTTGGAATTTTAATTAAAATCTGTTTAGGTCTGTATCCTGGCTTCATTATGGTATGCTGTTAGCCAGACTATCAAAATTAAATCTGTTTTTGTATCCCTTAGTTGAGATGTAATAGAATAATTTTCAGGAACTGGTATTACTTCACTCAATTTTCTATATCTACTAGACCAGCCCTTAGTGAAACAGGCACTCGGCCATGCAGCTCGTGTCTGTGCGAGAGGCAAATTGTCTGCCAGGCCAGGGAATGAGTTCAGTGAGAAGCAAAGTGCCAGACCTTGCAGGGGTTTGAGTCTGGGCTTTACTTTTTCTGGCATTCTGCCTCTGTTCTCCCTAGCCCCTGCACTTATAAGTTGCTTCGTAGTTTAACATTTGAAATCTATAAAGCAATGCAAAGATTTAGGAAAAAGGGGATATTTGTTAGTGGGTAAAGCCTTGTTTCAATGTTACATATTACCCTGAATGTATTTAAAAGTCTGTAGATGTGGCATTTAAGGGCATGATTTAGTGGTGGACTTGGCAGTGCCAGATTAACAGATTGATGATTTTAGGGGTCTTTTCCAAACTAAAGAATTCTGTGATTCTATGTAGCAACAATGTGTTATTTGTAAGGGGTAAATTAAAAAAAAAAAAAAAAAATTCAAGGGTTATGTAATAGTCTTCCAAACTATGTAACTGAAATATTTTGCTAATCAGGGATAAAATTGGTTTATCAAGGAACTCTAATGAAGTTTTGACACAATAGAGGAAATGGATGCATTTATAGTTATAAAACTGGTGAAAGCAGCATTTGTATTTAAAATACAGCAATTTGACATTTAATTTTTTTTTCCTTGAGTAATAGGTTTTATTCAAATAGAAAAAGTGTATAGTCACAGTCCATCACATTACTCCTGAAACGCTGTGATGTTGTGTGTATAATCTAAATCAGATTTTGGAAACCAGTGGGATTTCCCATTAATGTTTTCAAATATTGATATTCCATATGAATTTCATGTTTCATTAACTGGATTGCCATTAGTGTTGTGTCAAATTCCTGGTCCATTGCTGTTAGCAATTCAAAATGTTACTGTCTCCCTCCTTGATATTATCTCCCCCACATTTAGTGGGTAAGTACTTGCTCAAGGGCTATTTTTGTGTGTAGTATGAACAAGTTATTTACTCACATTTGTAACAAAGGTTATAAAATGGAAGTAAACACTTGAAGTAAGTCAGTTTGATTTTTTGTTTCTGAGGGGGACTTTAAAAATTCTGTTGGAGATTGTTTAATAGCTAAATGGAACATGCCCAGCATCTATGTAATGTCAGATGCTGGGCATGATCCTAAGTTAAGGGTGGTCAGCGCCCTTTGTGACAGTCCCTTGCAAAACAGCAAAATCTCTTTCTGTAAATTGTGTTAGGGATTTTTGGAACCTAGAAAAAATCACAAGGATAACTCAAACCTGAATGCTAATGCAAAGTGAGTGTGTGGGCCATGTTATACTTACGCTGCTATGCATCTGTGAGAGAGAGAAGAGTTTTTATTTTGTGATTTCTTTTAGAATTTAAAACCTGAGAGTCCAGCAGTACAACTGGGTCACATAAAGATAAAATACTATTCAATAAGTGATTGCATCTTACCTTTGTTTTGTTCTAATGATCTGCTGTATTCTGGCAAATGTTTCCCCATAGGATGAAGATGAGCTGGACTCTCACACCATGGTGAAGACCAATTCAGAGAGCGCTGGTACCATGAGAGCCACCAGTACGATGAGTGAAGGTGCTCAGACAATGATTGAGCACAACAGCACCATGTTAGAATCAGACTTGGGGACCATGGTAATCAACAGTGATGATGATGAAGAGGAAGATGGGACCATGAAACGTATGTTGTTGATTTGCTTTCTTCTAATAATGTGCTGTCTCGTGCTGCATGACAGTGTTGTATCATGAAAGGCTTTTAAGTGTCAAGTTATGTGGTTAAAACAGGGAGATAGGGGTTTTTGTGTCTCTAAGCACTCCATAATTTGTAGAGAAAAATTTGGCTATAGTGGGAGATTCGAAGCAGAAGCCTGGTTTTGGTGCTTTGCTAAGTTTCTCCAGAGGACTCTTAAATTGTCCTTCTGTGAATTGTCCCTTGTACTGCTTGTCTCTTTGTCTCCTGTCCCCCATACATTTGGACCAGTTTCTTGGAGCTAAACTGGTGTGATTATGTGAGAGGCTGCTGTTTCAATGTCAGTGGTTCTGAGAATATATCATGACTCTCTTTGGGGTCAGCAATCAGTAATATATTTTGCTGCAAAATCGTTTTGTAACTCATGGTCACTTAGCAGATCTGTGTTTTTTAAGCAAATAATTATTTGGACGTTTTTTGGAATGTAATTCAACAATGGTTGATTTAAGGCAACGATCAAAAGATCGTTGAAACCTAACTAAAAAGTTCTAATTGATTTTGGCAGCATGTGAGGGAGTATGTAATAAAGAGAAAGAAGAATTGTGAATGTTTTTATGTATTAAAATATAACTTATACTGAAATGTCTATAAATACACATTTTAAAAATAGTTAATTTACATACTTACTTGCTGATATGCTCATTGTTTGGCTGAAGACTACTGTAGATTGAGGTTTACAAATTTTAATAGAATTATTTGCATGAATGGGCAGCATCAATAGATGACTCTAACTCAGGCTGTAGCTGCCTGATTTCATGAGGCTCAATGTAATGTTTAACTCCAGGCATTTGCAGGGAGGGGGGGCTGTGGAGAGTTGTGTGTGTGTAATATAGAGAGCTAATATCTCAAGAGTGGAAATCAGAGCCAAATAAATAACTTTTTAGTGTTTCATAGCAAATGCAAAGCTGCATTTGTGTTTGCATATAGATACCTGATGTAATTTGCTCAAGATTATTTGGAAGTGCAAAGCAGAAACTTTTTGTGTGTGTACAGGAAGTTGGAAGGAAAAAGTGGTTTTGTAGATGTTGCTTGTTTGGCTTTTTTATGGTTTGTTTTGGGGCTTATTTTGTTTTTCTTTTAGAGTTCTCAGCTGTGTGATTTAAAAAAAAAAAGGGAAAGATAGTATGAAAAAATTTGGAATTAATTTTTAGGGTGGAAATATTATGAGTTAGAGTTTAGTGCAGTTTCTATGCAGCTTGACAAATTAGTCTTCATAAGTAAGTTCTGTGTAAGTAGTTTACCAAATTGCACCACACCCATGCAGTTTTTATATGTGCTGAGAGGAAATACCTGTTGCTAGGCCAAACAGATCAGAAAGTGGCATTGGGTTTACATTGCAATCTCTTAATCCGTGTCTTATTTGTCTGCTGGGGATGTTGCTTTTAAAATGTACTGTTATTTTCAATTTTTAATTGATTCCAGTAACAATCTGTAGTTAGGGAGTTGCCTTTCTGCACCTTGACATTTGGTCAGTATATGTTTGAATCCCATTCTTCTTTCTTCTCAAACAAGAATAATCTTGGGAAGGGTGACAGGTTTCCTTCCCCTCCCTCCTGTCCTGTAGATGATTGTCTTGAGCCCTGCAACTGCAGCAAAGCAAAGCCAGCAAACTGGAGGTGGTTTGCCTCATGACAAGTGATGGTTTAATCATTCAGCTGTCAGGCCACAGGTTTGGTTTCAGCACTTACTTGCTAAAATTTCTTGTATTTTGCATTAGGCACCCATTATTTGCACTTTCTACATTGAAAACTGGAAATCATTCAAGAACGGGACCTCCACATCTCTCAGCTAGAAGTGAATGTAAGCCATGTCCACTGTAGCTGGTCCTCTGGCTCTGTGACTGTTGTGCTATTGGCCACAATAGGAGCAATAGCGAGTTTCCTAAAGAAATGTCACCAGGAAGGGACTTAAAAATCCTTGCTGTCTCTGAAAGGCAGCCACAGATCTTGTGCTTCTAGGTACTCGACAAAGACACGAGATTTTGGAGATTGGTTGCTTTTTCTAATGTACCTTTAGAGGCAAAGTAGGCACTTTCTGGATGTTTGTGTGATTTGATTATAATAAATCAGAATGAGTATCTTAAAAGTGCTCTTTGATACTGCTGAATAACAGAACATTGCAAGCAATGTTGGAGAAATAAACTTTGTAAACTAGGGAAGAAAGATTTCATTTCTCTCCCAGAGACACAAAATATTTATGACAAACTTCTTATTTAATTGCTGTTGTGTTTAGTTTCATGTTTTGTTTCCTTCTGCCTTTTGTTTCCCTGCTCAAGGACAAAATAAGAAACAATAATATGTTTTTATTTATAAGTACCCATGCTTGGAGGCCTCTGGGAGCCATGACAGAAAATAACTAAAACCATATTTTTTTCACAAATAGGGAATTGTGCCCAGATAAAATTGGGATTTGGAACAAAAAGAGGCCTGTCCTCCTGCCCCAACATACATTATACAGTCTAGTAATAAACAGCATTTATCCTGTCTTGCTTGGTATGCCTGTGCATGCTCTAAACAGAGACTCTGTGGTATGTACCTGGAAGGAGGAAAGAAAATGAAGAGCAGGGGAGAGTTGGGAGGAACTTAACTTTAGGAAGTTTAATGTGAAGTAGAGGAGAGAGTGAGAATGATGGAAATATGACTTCTTTTGTTCGGTTGCCTCAGTTTTACTTTTTTTTGTATAGAAGCCTTTTCCTGTGTCAGTGGAGAGACTAGTGTTCAGACCAGCTTCCTCACATTCCCCCTGTGGTTTTTCAGCAAGACTTAGTGTTAGGGCTTTCTGGTGCACCAAGAGTACTTGTGGTTGTTCTCTTTTCTCCTTTTCAGTAACATTACCCCTGCTTCTCTTTTTTGCCCTGTTAAATTCATATTGGTTATCTGCATTGGGCTGGAAAAGAAGTTGTCTCTTAGTGCAGTTTGGGTTTATTCTGGATTTCTAACTGTTGCTTCAGTCTTTGGTGAAGCCTCTAGATAGTTTGTGCTTGGTAATGAATGTATTAAAAGAGGAGGACAGAGAACTCATGAGGCAGCATTTGACAGCTAGAATGTAGAAAAGTAATCAAGCTTTGTTTTATTACTTTTTGCCCTATAAGACATGAACATTTTAGGTTTAGTCGGTATAATTCTTAAACACATTCTTCCTTCTAATCAAACATAAGAATATGAGAATATGACCTTTGGGACAGCAGGCTTCCTTCCCTGTTCTCCCCACCTCGCCCCCCAACAGATGACTGTTTTGAGCAGCATCACTCCAGCGAAGTTGGCAAACTGGAGGTAGCCTAGGGCAAGTGATGGTTTAATCATTTGGCTGTCAGGCAACAGGTTTGGTTCTAGCACTTACTTTCCTGTCTTATTATGGTATTTTTGATAACAGTGGGACATGCACTGTGCTAGAACCTTCATGTTGATAGAAGAATTCCTGAGTTGGTTTGTTCATTATTTTTTAGTGATTTCAGCATCCAGGGGAAGGGATTTTTGATACTGTCAGTCTCCTCTGTGATACGAGGTGTATGCTTGGATAGCTCTAGAGTGGTGCTTCAGAACTCTTAGGCCTAAATCCTTCAGCTGGTGTTTCAGCTGACAAGCAAAAGATGATGAAATGTTTTTATAACAACTGATGTCCTAATTTCGGCAGGAATTTTATAAGGAAACTAAATTATGGGCTGGTTTCAGTGTTGCTGTACCCTAGGTATTGATACTTCACAGATGTATTTTCAGTCAGGCGTGTCTACTGTGCCCCCAGTAGGATGGTTTGCTTGGTGCCATGTATAGGTGTGCTAGTGCTTTACTCCTGTATATGTATAGAGGTGATAGGTGTTTACAGCTCTCTATTGGTTCTCAAGCCATTTTCTGTGATTGGTAATAAAGTTGTTCATTTATGTCACTAGTAATAGTATATTTTAAAAATGGGAATTTTTCTTTTTAAATAATGTTGGTGTCAGTTCTGCTTTTGAGAGCTGTTGCAGCATGCTAGTTTAATGTGCATTTTCTTTGTTTTGCTAAAACCAGAAATAAAGTGTAATTCAGCTGGAATAGATTGATGGGAAGTATTTGAACAATACTCTCAGGCACATGGTGTGATTCTTGGGGTGTCCTATACAGGGCCAGGAGTTGGACTTGATGAATCTGATGAATCCTGTCCAACTTAAAATATTCCATGATTATAGTTACAGTATCATTGAATATTTTTTTCTTTTTTCCATGGAGTGGTGGGAAAAAACCACAAAAATTATTAAACCAGTTTTGCAAGTCTTATTCTCAGGAAGCGAAGGAATGTTTTATGCTAGAAACTTTTCCCCATTAAAAATTGTAACTTGGGTTCATAGTCCTTCAAAAAGTCCCTGAAAGCTTCAACTAGTTGAAAATTATGTGTGTTTTCCATTTAAATGCCAATTGCAATTATTTCTGGTAAATAGGTGTGTCATACAACAAACAAAAGAGGGAATGAGAATGAAGGCTTGGGTGTATAAGTAACTGTGATACAAAAACTGTGAGCTCAGTAACCACTTTGTTACACAGCTCTCAGTAGTCAAACATTTCTTAAATCTGTCCTGTGGTAGACTCCCAGCTGCTCTGGCCTAAGTAACTGATACAGTTTCTACTGCTGCTTCCTTGTGGTTCCCAGTAGGCTGACCTCTAATTCTCTGAGGTGGTTGCTTAATGGATGTGTGTTAGCAGCAGAACATTCCCACTCATAAAATACAGTCACAATTCCTGCTTAAAATATGGCTGAAGGAGGTGGCTGTGGCAGCTTTTTATGTGGTAGTTCACTGTTAGATGCATTTGCCTGGAGACTGAGGTCAAAGTTCTAGGCTTCTGTCTCCCATTTCCCAGAATTACTGCCACTGTGTTGTAGGGCATCTTGTGAGGGGAGAGAGTAGTGGTAGAAATGTATGGAATAAAAAGCTTAAGTAGAGTATGATTTTGTATAAGCTCTGGTAGCCTTTGCAGCAGGGGTGAGAGCACATAGGTAGATATAGGTCTAAAGAAGGCTGAAGGCTGATTGCTTTATAGCTTCTGACTCTTAATAGAGACAAAGCAGTGTATCTTGAGGGAATTAAAGATACTGACAGGATGTTCACAGAAGCACTTCAGACAGGAGAGCCAGATCCCTAACTTCACCAAGCAGCTGAAAATGTTCCTCACTTGTGTGGTAGATGGAGATCCACAGAATGTGGAAGGCTGTGGAAAGTTGTGGCTTTTGGCAAAAGGAAGGAAGCTTTCCTCCATAGATGTGCAGCTGCAGAAGAGGTTAAGTGTCCGGTAGTCACAGAGTGAGAGAAAGACTTATAGACTTTCCACTGGACATTGTAAACCCTCCACTCCAAAATGCCAAACAAACAAAATACCAGCACCCATGCCCTCCCAGGAAATTGTAGTGGGAGTCTCCCTTCTGTAGAAGATGGTCACCCTCATCTGACCTTACTTGTTAACTAACAGCAGAACTTTTAAACTGGTTTAAAATCAATTTGATATTAATGTAGTACTTTTCTGTTGGAAATGCTTCACCGCAAAATAATTTTTCATGGTAGATGACATCTGTGGAATTTTACCAAAACATGTATTAGAATGGAGTGTGCATTCCTCTTTATTTTGAAATGTGTGTTGAGAATTATTTGTTTTACTTGTGATATGTTTTTGAAACAGTGTCAGAGTTGGTGTTGTGTTGTTAACTCATTCATTTCATTCAGGATACTTTTTGGAAGAAACTTGCTTACATAACTATTTGGGGACATCCCTGTTGGCCGTGTTCCTGTCAGGAGTATTGCTGAGGTACAGTGTGTTTTCAGCACCAGTGGTCCTCTCTGTGTTTTATGGCTTGCCAGCAATTTCTGACTGTTGTTTTACTGTGGCTTTTTTCCCCAAGCTGTCTTTGCAGTAGGCAAGTTGTAGGGATGATAGGAGACAGGTATTCTTAAATATTGAAACTGTGGAAAACATTTTTAATCATGATCATTGCTTACTGAAAAGCAAATAATCAGGAGAACTGAAAAAATCCAGATCCTTCTAGAATGGAACAGGCTATTGCACAATAAGCTTTCAGTGCAAGTTTGGAGTGATACTGACTGTGCTGCAGATTTTTTGTGGCAAATGTAACTTACTGAATAGATGAGTGAATTCATTGTCCTTAAGGGAATCTTTACGTATTATACTTCCAGTTTTCTTGGTTCTTGAAAGGTGGTTGAGAAGATAAAATTACTCTTGTTTATGGAAGTTTAAAAAAGTACTTTCAGACCAAAATGATCTTATTAAAAAAAAAAAAAAAGTGCAACCTTTATCAGTTTGCTCTGGCATAAAGATCCTGAGTGTTTTCTAACATAAATGCAAAAGAGATAAGAGCTTTCACATGGCCTTTAAACTTGTAGATGTCAACCTATTCCTATGAAACACTAACTGAGCCTTTAGGTTAGCTAGAGATTGAAATAGTGTCTCTTTTTTCATTTATTTATTTATAAAAATAAAACAAAACCTTAAAAATAAATTTCTAAATAAATTCTTTTGGATTTTTTACATTGGAGGAAGAAACAAAAAATAAAAAGATTGAAATACCTCTGGTGCCATCGTTTTGCAGTCATATTTCTGGTTTTTTATGTGAGTTTTTGTATTTGCAGTGAAGGTAACTAGCTCTTGCTGTTTTAATTTTTTAATTGGGCTAACTGACTGTATGCTCAATTGAAATCAGAAGTGAGTTCTAAATTCTTACTTAAAACAAATAAAAGACATTCTCAAAGTAAAAAATAAATGTTCTTTGCTTACCTTGGAGTAATTTCAGTCCTGTTGACCCAATTTCCGTAATATGCATGTGGTAGCAAGGAATTCAGAGGGGTTGGTTTGTTTTCTGTATGTAGGTAGTCTTCTATTATGTGTATAAGGAAGATATTTATAAATAGTTTTAAAACTTATGAGCAGAGCTTGGAAAATCTTTAGTATTGCCTTATATGTGAGAGAATGGAGACTTCCTTACCTGTAATGGGCCAACATTTTGGTACTTGGAGTTTTGCACAGAGACACTGGCAACCTTTTTGTTTATAACTATGTCTGAGGGATGAAACTTAAGTACAGCCATCTCAACAGAAGAAAAAATTGGTTGTGAAAGGCCAGCAATGTGGTGTCCTATCTTTTTGGTACAAACAGTTTCAGGGGTTTTGGGCAGTGATCACCAAGTAATGAACAATTGGTACTAAGAAAGTGCATTGTGTTTCTGTTTTTAATTCTACCTCCTTCATGCTACTATCTTCTCTTGGATCTGTTTTCTAAATGTGTGGTTTTTTAAAATTTAGATTATTCCATTTTTCTTCTGCTCTGCTCAGCTCTCATGAGACTCCACCCGTAATACTGTGTTCAGGCCTAGGACCCCCAAAACAAGAAGGATGTGGAGCTGTTGGAGCAAATCCAAAGAAGGACCATGAAAATGATCAGAGGGGTGGAGCACCTCTGATATGAAAACTGGCTGAGACAGTTGAGGTTGTTCAGCCTGGAGAAGAGAAGACTCGTTCTCTGCATGAGTCCCCGGGGAGACTTTGTAGGACCTTGCAGTACCTAATAGGGAGCCTACAGGAGAGCTGGAGGGAGACTTTTCACAATGGCCTGTAGTGATAGGACAAGGTGTAATGGCTTTAAACTGAAAGACAGCATGTTTAGAGTAGGTATTGGGAAGAAATTATCTACTATGAGGGTGTTAAAATATTGGAACAAGTTGCCCAGAGAAGCTATGGATGCCCCATCCCTGGAAGTGTTCAAGGCCAGGTTGGATGGGACTTTGAGAACCTTGATCTAGTGGAAGGCGTCCCTGCCCATGGAAGGGGAGTTGGAATTAGATGGTTTTTGAAGGTCCTTTCCAACTCAACCCATTCTATGACTATGGCTTTTGCTCTTTAGTGCTCTTTTCTGTAGTTATTTGGCATCCCTGCTGTTTACTTCTCATCCCTTCCTCAGTCCCAGATTCAGGAGATCAAGGAATGTCCTTCAAGTGATCTTGAGTTTAGTGGGGGCAAACTTGGGAGATTCTGGAGAAGAGGTGTCTGCTGTATGGTCAGTTAAATTCAACCTGGAATTTAGTTCACTGAATTGTTAGTTGTTACTAATTAAAATATGGTGAGTAGAGATCTGGGATTAGAAAACAATATATGAAAAAACATGGCAAAAACTGAGAGAAAAATTACATTAAAAAAATGTGAGGAAAAGAAGGTGTGTGTGGAAATAGCAGATTGAAGGAATCATTGTGGAATTGAAGGAAAGCAGCTGAAGTCAAATTCACTAAAGCTTAGAGCACGACAGTAGAAGCACACATTAAAAAATGCCAGAAGAAATCTTCCTGCAATAGAAAAGTTTAGGAACAGCAGAAAGAAAAGAAGCAATAAATGCAGTTTTTGCTTCTATCAAGAATAGTGTGGCCAGCAGGTCCAGGGCAGTGATTGTCCCCCTCTACTGAGCCCTGGGGAGGCCACACCTTGAATCCTGTGGTCAGTTTTGTGCCCCTCCTTTGAAGAAGGACATTGTGGTGCTGGAGTGTGTCCAGAGAAGGGCAGCAGAGCGGGTGAAGGGTCTGGAGCACCAGTCCTGTGAGGAGCTGGGGGTGTTTAGCCTGGAGAAAAGGAGGCTCGGGGTGACCATATTGCTCTCCACAACGACCCGAAAGGAGATTGTAGCCAGCTGGGGGTTGCTTTCTTGTGCCATGTCTCAAGTGAAAGGATGAGAGAAAATGGCCTTAGGTTTTGCTAGGGGAGATTGAGATTAGATATTTGAATTTTTTTTTTCACAGAAAAAGTAAGTAAGCATTGGAATGTCCTCCCCAGGGAGGTGGTGAGGGCAACATCCCTGGAATGCTTGGAAGTGTCAAGAAGTGTCTGGATGTGGCACATGGGGTATGGTTGTGGTGATTATGGTGTTTCTAGGTCAGTGGTTGGACTAGATGATCTTGCATGTGTCTTCTGGCCTTGATCATTCTGTGAAAAGATGGCAGTACAAAAATAAATGTTAATGAAAAAAATAGGCTGCTAATTAGCCATGCAGCAAAAATAGAATGAATCAGAAAATCTTTAGACAAAGGAAATGGAAAGAGATGATGAAATAAGAAGTGGAAGAGAAGGGGAAAAACCCCTTTAGAGAATGAATAAAAACAAGTGTAAAGCCAGATAAGGAGATTAGCAAGTCCTAGTAATCACGTAAAACACAAGCTCAAAATACATTTTCAGTTTACCTTTTCACTTATTAAAACAAATGTATAAAATAAAAATTCCCATTACTTTGTTATGCTTATAATTTAAATGTGTAGTTTTGTCTGATTTTTGGTGTTAGGTTTTCCCCTGCATCTTAGTTATTTATCTCTCATCTTGTTTCATATTTTATTTGTGGAAATATATTTTATGTGTATTTTCATGTCAAATGTGTTACAATTCCAGCAAGTGACATGATACATTTCATGTGTCAATGCTATGCAGAATATGGTCTCTGAGGTGACAGTTATGTTTATTTATTATGCTATTTAGTAATGTATTTGCTTTGAAATCCCACAAATGAAAGCAAATTTCAATCATTTAGGACTGAAAATTTTATTTTTTTACCTTTAGTTTTGTGAAAAGGATAAAAGAGCAGGCGTTCATGCTGATCCCTATCTGCTTCATAAAACTTTGGCAGCTGTTTGATGATGACAAAAAACCCACCAGGATATGTAGACAGGGTGCTTTGCAACCATCTGTAGAGGGTGATCCTGTAATTTTCTGGGAATATTAATTGGTAATGAATTAAAGTAAGCACCATCTAGACACAATTTGTATAGCTGTATTTTGCAAGTTCTTTTTCTAAATAATTATGAAATCCCACCTTTAGTGAAACTCTGTTCCTTTCTTACAAGTGCCTGTGGACCAGGCCTTGAAGTTAGGGGCATTCAGCACCCAAAGGGATGCTTAGCACCTCATGTTATTCAGTCTCTATAACAACAAATTAATAGTGCATGAAGTAACTTCTCATATTATTTGTGTGTGCAACACTGAAATGTCTTGAACATTTCACCACATTGTATCTTGCTACAAAAATATCATACTTTGACTATGAGCTTTTGTGCCAGAGATCCTCAGGGGACAAACAGAGGCTTGCATCACATACAGATGACTGTATTAGTTTCTGCAAACCCCAGGAAAATTAATTAGTGAATTTAAGTTTATAGTGCATTAATTCTTTAATCTTTGAATAGTTTTTTACCTTTTTTGTCTGTTTTCTTTCAACTAAGGAAATGCTACTTCACCGCAAGTTCAAAGACCTTCTTTCATGGACTACTTTGATAAACAAGATTCCAAGAATAAAAGCCCTGAAAACTGTAATCAGAACATGCATGAACCTTACCACATAGCCAAAAATGTTTTCCCTGATAACTGGAAAGTCCCTCAAGATGGAGACTTTGATTTCGTAAGTACCTTTTATTGTTTATTCTCTTGCATGCAGTTTATTTTAGATGTGCTAAAAATAGTTAATCCCTTTCTATAACTATATTAATACAAATAAAATAAGAAAACTTTCAAGAATACTGTCCAGATATCTAATCTTTGTGCCTCATCCTGGTTGTTGAAGTAAGTACACCTGATTAACACAAGACTTTTTTAATGAGGAGTGGTGTGTGACATTATACTACCTTAAAAAATGTTTTTGGTTCCTTAAAATTCATGTGCTATAACAGCTTTAAAATTTGACCCAATACTTTTAAGAAAAAATAGAATTGCTATAGACATGGAATATTGTTGTCATGTTTGCTGGCTATCTCAGTAAAATGATAACCTGGATTGTAGTTTTTAACTGGATTGGAGCCATTTAATCAATCTCCTTGTGATGTTTAAGACCACCTACTGTTTTGCACAAGTCATCTTCTTGGTACCATTCCAATAGCACACATCTCTTTACATAGAATTATTCTACCTAACACAAGTTCATCTATTTCAGGTTGGAGTTTTTACCCTCCAATAAACTAGTTTATTTCATTTTGCCTATGTTGCAAATTATAACAGAGTCAAAAAGAAAATGTTCCTAAGTTATAGGTTGCACTTAAAATGAAATATATAATTAGTGATTAGAGACTTGTAAGTAATTATGCCTTGTTTTCACCAAGGCTTATTTTTTAACATGTTTCAATGAAGTCTTTGTTTATCTGTTGTGGATGAAATGTTCATAATTACAGTGCAGTAGCTAAATATGACCGCATGGTGCCTTTTTGAAGCACACTTGAGATTTCAGGAGATATGTTGTGTTTAATTTTAGGTAACAGCTGTAGGTGGGGAATTTTCTTTCCAGTTTTCACTTACTGCATTTCTACTTAAAGCTGACTCTTAAATTTAAACTACTGAGGTAAAGCCAATTAAATAGCATAGTACAAGCTGTTGCTGCTGGAGAGTTTTGATTTAGTTGGATTTTGGTTTGGGTGGAGTTTTTTTAGGTTTGGTTTGGTTTTTTTTTCCCTATCAAATGCAGCAATCATCATCCTGATGATCATCTAACAAAATAGTTAGTTGCACTATTCATTGGAAAATAACTGGCCATTCTTTCAGTGGGGTTATTATAGTGGTGATAAAACTGCCTTTAGAACAATTTTTAATTCATCCTATCTTTTCCGTTATTTTTATGTAGGCAAAAATTATTCTTTCAGTAAATGCTAAGATGATAAATCTGTAAGTACTTACTCATTAATAATTCATACGTGGATAATCACCTGGAATTTGTTGACATTGCTTGTACAATGCAGTTGCCTTCTTGAAATAGGAATTTGTCCTAGAACAAAACCCGAGCAGTTCTGATCTTCAGAAACTGAACTGCTCAGTTTTGTAGGCAAACCTTCCAAGTGGTGTTAGATTGGCAAGTACAGACTTCAGAATCCTAGAACGGTTCCCTCTAAAGGAAGGGACCTTTAGAGGTCATCTAGTCCAGCTTTTCTGCTATGGACAGGCTCATCTTTCACTTGCTGTTTAAAGCTGTAACCTTGAAAACTTCCAATAATGTGGCATCCACAACTTACCTGGGCAATTTGTTCCTGAGTCTCATGGAATTTATGTGATGTGCAGTTTGTCCTTGGCCTCCTGAAAAGGCAGTGTTGTAAGGCTTGCTGCTACAAAATTATTCTGATTGAAAACCAAATAAGATTTTTTCAAAAGTGAGTAACTATTTTTATGAACTCTGTGTGTGTGATGGTATCTTGTTTTAAACATGAAGAAGAGCTAAACCATCCTAAGAAAAAGTTTAAGAAGATGCTTCAGTAGTGGATGTACTGCTTCAGAGTAGTCCACTCAAAAATACATTTCTCTAAAGCATCTGGTACCAGCTGATGTTGCACAAGATATGGGTTTTAACTGCCTGCTTATTTGAACCACTGGCAATTATTATTTACTTATATATTCTAGAAGCACTTCTCTTTGTTTTAGACAGTGAGTGGCAGTATTGGCAAGTAGCCTGCAAGAGACTTTCTCAAAGGATAAATCAGTGGGTAGCATGCATAATATATTGTCTGTTCTTTGTGAGATTAACATGAATGTTTTCAGTTGCTGACATGAAGTCTTTAAATGATTCATGAAAGGGATAAATGATGGAAACTTCTTGAACTAAATAATTCCATGCTGTTTTGTTTGGAATTAGTCTTAATGGGATCTAAAAAGGTATCCAAACTGTAAATTATGACAGTCATAATTTTACTTAAAGAAGGGATTGCTACACTAGAACTGAAATATAAATGATAAAATGCAAATACTGATACTAGTATATTCTAATAGTACTCCAGCTTCCTATGTAGAAGAGGAAGGATGCTCTGTAGGCCAGAAGTCACCAAACTCATTTGCTGACTGATGCCATTATTTCTTACCCTTGTAAGGCAAACACACCATGACAGTTCTAGCAGCCAGTGAGCACTTCACTTGTGAGCCAGGGTGAATGACAGGGTCATGCTAAGAAGAAATATTTAAGTGTATTGGGTGGAAAGCCCTGCAAATTTATTGATGTATATGTCTGTTAAAGCATGAAGTAGGAAAAAGAAATGCCACTGAGGTGGGAAAGAGAAGGGAAAAGAAAGTGAAAACAAACTTGGTAAATCCCTGCAACTAATTAGTTTGCTTATTTCCGTATATTTTAAGGTGAAATATGCAGAAATGGGAACTAATTCCTGTGGCCAAATAATGTATTTGCTTTAGGTCACAGTGATATTTTACCCTATTCTCAGTCTATCGTACTGTCTGATAAAACATAGTTATTTTATTTGTTGAAATGTACAAATACATGTAATGTGCATAGAGCAGTTAGTCTTTTATACTTGCTGATGTTTTTAGATAATGTAAATAAATGATATAGGAAACTGTTCTCATAATGTGGATAAACAAATATATAAAATAAGGCAAATGAACTTAGTGCTAGGGCTGGTTTGAAAGTCTTGGTGTGAGCATAGTTTTCTGCCCTGATGTAAATGTTTTAAAAACTACTTGCCAACACAAATATAACTAGAAGACTTTTCCAAGGAAATAACATGCTTTGGTCATCCATCTGAGCTTTAAAAAAAGTAAATTTTAGCAGCATTATTTGTTCTGTAAGTACCTATTTATGGTTTAGGTTTTTTTTTCTGCTGAAGTACATCTGTCTTGAAATTTAAAAGCTGATCTTAATTCTTTCTCACTGATGCCATATGGGAATTTAAGGTCTATCTCTGACTTTTGGTCCTGCGGGCCTTCAGTTCTGTGAGCAGTCTGTGCTGGTTATTGGTGTAATGTTCCAGGAATTGATAAGAAAAAATTGTCACTGCAGACCTTCAAGTTTTACATTGCATTGAATCAGGTATATTGCAAATAACTTTAACTAGACTGAATTCTGTTACTGTATACTCACCTTGAATATTACATTATTCCAAATTTATACTGTTATATTTGCTTCTGGACTTAAAGTGCTGTTTTTCATGCAAAAGGGCTGTTTGAAATTTTTGTACTACATTTATTCTTAATTTTTAAAAAGAAACAATGACCAAACAAAAACATTCAAACACTTTTGAATATTTTCTTTTCTGTGAGTAGGAATTTGTATAGAATTGCTGGTTTTAATCTTTGTTTTCTATTATTCTACTGTCTGTTTTTGATGTCTCATGATAAATTGTCAAACCTAAAAGTATGGGCCTGTGATATCAGTGAATATTAGGGAAATGTACTTCTGGGGAAGTACTTGTAATGTTTTGTTTTGCTTTTTCTACTTCAGCTTTTGAAGCGCAGCTGTTGAAGCTCTGATTTGATACACAGCTCTTTCAAAAAACCCTAACTAATGTTTATTCAAACTTCATTTTTTATATTAAATTGTTAATGTGTGTCTCACACTCAGGGATCATTGTGGAATTTTGCTTTCAATGAATTCTACTGGTCTACAGGCAATTCTGTTGCACATTTTAATTCTTTTTAAGAGGCATGTGACAGATGGTATAATTAAAGCAGTATTTTTAATCTTAATGCTGTCAGTTTTACTTGGGGTTAAGTGATGCAAACCTTGATGCCAATAAGTGTAATCAACAAGATAAGTACTCATTGTGAGGAATAGTGACATAATGTCATTGAATAAGTAAAAATGCAGTAAAGCTCTGTAATGTATGGGTATGAGATTCCTAGGAGTGTTAATGGTGCATGGTATAAGCAGCTTTTTCATAAGGAGGCTTAACTGTTGACTTTTAGTTCTAGCTCAGAAATCAGCAGTTTGGATCAGAATGAGAGCAAATGATGTGTTTATTTCACTCATCTGACTGGCCAGTCCTTTTAAGACCAGTTGTTTTTTGTAGATATTTTGTATTCCTCTGACCATGTTGCTGTTATGATAGCTTTTTTCTTTCCATGGGGAATGTTTCCCATGAAATAGGTGCATGCTGGAGAGAGCTATGTATTAAATGAGTAGTATAACTGCAGGGTGTTGTTAAAGCAGCTTGCTTAAATTTTTTATTGTCTTTCACAGTTGATGATTTTATGTTGTATAACATTTATAATAGAAATTAGTTTTCACCAAGAAAAGGTAAACTTTTAATTCTGAGCAAGAAGGGCTCAACCTTTTTTTTATGTGGGGATACCCAGATAAATCTTAGCTTGTGAGATTGATGTACAATGTGTACATGTTGTGAAATAACCTGCTGCTTACATTTTTACTGTATCATGACATTTTAGATCTCATTAAGATGTAAAATTCCCCTGTAAATCCTTCTGCCCCTTAGTAATGTGTGTTAGAGTGAGACTTGATATTAACAAAGGATTTACATGAACCTAATTGATGATAACCTCTGAATTTACATTAGTCAGAATGAGTTGCTAAACTTCATTTGCACTAATTGAATATGTTATTTCATTTTAAATGAGTCATTTACTTTTTGTTATGAGACAATAAAATGTAAAAAGGCAAATCTGTTTATTGTAGCAATGCTAGGGTAATGATTTCTGTCTCTAGTAGAATTATTTCCAAACAGGAATGGTATCCAGATTGTTAAATATTAAACAGTGAGCATGTAGATCATGCTTTGCATAATAACTGCAGTATCATGTTTAAGTAGATGCATTTTGGGTGACTTAAAGATTCTGGAATAGCAACAAAAAAATAAAAAGCCATCTGTTACTGTAGGCAGAATATTTCCCTGGGTTTCAAAAGGAACAAATACATTAGAATATAATAATTTTGGAATATTAGTAGTGCAGATACTGAGACTTCAGTTAACATTTACAAATGTATAATGTAGCAATAGATTCTGTAAAAATTTGAATAGCATAAAATGACTGAAGACTATCTAGAATTAAATTAAAACTTCACTAATAAAGCTAAGCTGAGATAACTTCATTGGAAATATGTCTTTCTCCAAAATCTTGGCTGGGTTTATGCTGACTTTATTTAAGCAGTGAATGAGTTTGTTTGGAACAGTTCTCTTTCTAATTAATGGGAATTAACATATTTCATCTATTTTCAGTAATTTCTGATTCTCTTCAAAGATTTGAAAATTTTAAATAAAGTATTAATATAGATTCTTTTTGCTTTGTTTTTAATTAGTTGTTTAATAACGTGAAGCATTTCCAGACGCTGACAAGGAAGAATGTTTTCTTAACCAAGCAAATATGAAACTTAGGGTTTCTGTGTTTGCATGGGTCATACACCCATGAGATAAAGGTATTATTGGTGCTGATAATTTCCAAACAGAATTTCATTCTGCTCAGTTCAGGCATGGCTAAAAGGGGAGAGACTGTAAAATGAATTTAATGAAAATTACATGCTTTATCTAGGTCATTTTGTGAGGACAGTGTGAACCTCAGCAGTGGAGATTTTCTGTACCTTTTAGAAAATGATGATTTTGTAAAGGGTGATTTTTTTTACAAAAAATGAAAGGTATGTGTGTGGGTAAGTCAATGGGAGAGATATTTGTATTAGGAATCCACAGAGGATGGTTTGCACATCGTGGTTTGTTAGGTTTATCATGCAGTTGTTCTGGAGGGGAGTTTTTGCCAGTCTGACATGTAAAACAGAAGTGTAGTATTGGTTGCTGAGATTTTATAGGCAAAGATAACAGAACAACTTATTACACTTTTTAAAAAAAACTCTAAGACAAATACTTACTGATTTAACTTAATTCTGTTTTGTATATTCTTATCACGAAAGGAGAATTATTTTTCATGCAGAGAGGGGGAATACAATGCCTGAGCAGAGTGTTTCTCCAACTGGTATTGAATACAGCATCCGTTCTCTTTGAATATGTCCCTTCTTCTATTAGTATGTAAGTAAATAATTGAAAATCAATCCCAGTAATTTTTAGGCTGTAAATAGGATCAATACTTTCTGTTTAACTTAAATTGTAGGACTTTTATAAGGCTGTTACTCTGACTACTGAGTCAAGTGTAACAAAGTGCCAGTGCTATACTTTAGCAGCTTTGGAAAGTGAATCATGCTGTCTGACAAAGATTATATAAATTTTTGCATCTTAAAAGAGCACAGGAAACACCCTTCTAGAACAAAAAGCTTTTTGCATTCTTACATGTTAAACAGAACAAAAGGCTTTTTTTTTATCATGGATATACACTCTGAAGACAAGGCAAGAGGTCAGGCTTGAATTGCAGCAATTTATTTTGAGTTAGACAGTAGGAAGAATGGATAACTACATACAACAGCAGACTGTATCAGAGGGTTGCAGAAGTTGCCATTGTTGTGTGTTGAAGACCTGGTTAGATAAAACACATCAGGAACTGTTTTAACTCCACATCAGGGGGAGTTAATCCCACTTGGAGCAGAGAATTGTTATAGGTGCCCTGCTCCTGTAAATGTTTCTGATGGCCTTATTTCCTCTGGCTTTTTAAACTACTGCTGATGCCTGATGTTTGTAATCATAAAAAATTTTGAGAACACTTAGGTTTTACAAGCTTGAGCTCTTAAAATTAGTGACATACTTAATTTGTTAGGAGCATCAGTGTTTTGGAGGAGCTAGAGCTTAAGTAACCTTAATCTGTTTTGCCATTAGCAGTTAACTGTTATTTCCAAACATGAGTCTTCCTCTGGAAAATTTCAGCCAAGATTCAGTCAGTAAGACTTAACCAGGTTTTCCCTCCCAAAACTTTATAGGATCCCTGCCATCTTATTTTATGACATCAAAAAATTTCAATGTGCAGTTGTTTTGTACTTACAAAGTACTTTCTAGTGAGAAAACATTTCAAAACTTACTTTTCAGCCAACTTTCAAATCCTTCGTATAGAGTTAAAAATGAATCTACTGCACACCAAAGAGTTCAAATGCTTCCATCATCTTAATGCCTTCTTTTTTTACCTCATGAGCTCGAATGAGAAAAATGAGTTGAGAAACTGAAGCATAGCTCTAGTATGTATATTTGGTTATACAGCATGTCTGTAATTCGTGCATAGTTTAAAAAGAACAAAGGAAAGACATGAGTGAAGCTGATGACCTGGGACAGTGCTGCTGGTTTAAAGTAACATCTTGTTACCTTAGTAACCAGTTGTCTGTGCTAATATACCTCTTTAGGATCATTGTGTAATAGCTCAGTAATGTGTATAGTTGAGAAGGAGTTTTGAGAAACTTGTGAAAAGGCAGTTGTGGCTGGACAATTTTTAAATGTTCCTTTTTGTCCATCAAACCAATTCAGATTTTTGAATTCAGGTCTCTATTCTGTTTTCCCTTACAGTTAAAAAAACCCTAAATAAACAGGAAGGGTATTTAATCCAAGGAGTTTTTCATGTTCCATGAATCAGTGTTAGTGTCAAGACAGCGTGCCACACCTTTGTGCGTAATGTCTGATCTCTGACACTAAATGTTCACACCAAGGAGTGCTTGTTCCAGCTCAGCGTTTCTGCAGAATTCTTTGAAATCATCTCTATGTCAGTATCATGCAAATTTACCACCAGGAAAAAAAATCTGCTCTTCTGCTCTTTGCTATGATAATTAATGCTAGTGAAAAGGACTAAAAATAAAACCTGCCTCGGGAGAGTGGGTGACTGGAAGATTGTTTTAAGTTAATTTTTATAGCTTCTTAGTTTCAAGGAGATTTCCTTATTGTGAGGTTTGGTAAAGAATGGGATGTTTTTATCAGTTTAGGGTTTTTTGCGCTGGCCCCTCCATCCCTTTTTGTTGGACTCAAATGGGATCTTGTCAGATAAAATTCTAGCAATTTAACAGAAAAAAAAATTGGATGAGCTTAGTGACTGTGTGGCTGACTCTGAATAATCACAATGCTTGTATTAGATTTCTGTGCCTCATGTTTTGATCAGCAGCCAATAAGTACCATGTGTAGACTCTATATTAAGCATAGATGTTAATAATATTTCGTAAACAAAATGTTGGAAATTAAATGGCTGACATTTAATACTATTGTGCTTTATGAGGAACGGAAAAAAACCTGTGTGGTTTTAGTTTGCAAATACCTTGTAGAATTGAAGAAAGACACTTCTGCACTAACACATTGACTTGAAGCAGTGGGCTCAAATACTTGGAGTTTTTTGTTATTTTGAATTAGTATCTTCAGATATATGATTAGATTTGACTTAGTGCACATATACCAAGTCCAGGGATTGTCCAAAATACTTTGCCTTACATGTAAATTTTATTTCTTTTCTTATAACTTGCATAACTCAGAGATAAAAAGGAACTTCTGTGAAACCTGAGAGCAAAATTTGTATTTCTGTAGTTTCTGAATAACTCTGAATAATAATATTCTCATTTACTTGTATTTTTTAATGTATGAAAAGTATATGTTAAAATTACCCAAATGTCATTCTTTTACATTAGATGTATGACTAAATATGCATTATAATCCACATTTAGTTGTGTTTATTGGGAGTTGTCGCACTGCTGTGAACTAGTAATTTTTTTTTTTTTTTGGTGAAAAAGGTAAGATGTGTGCATTGTAAATTTGTAATCAAACTGTTTGGAGACTTGACTTTTTTTTTTCATTCACTGATGTTGTTATTTGTGCCTGTGCAAACGTGTGCCTCATGGACAGCACCAGTACTTAAAAAGGTAAAAAAACCCCTATGTGATATCCTCTGGTGTGTGGAGGGTACACCCAGACACATGACAAATCCAACAAAGCAAAAAATAAATTTGACAAGTTTTTATACCTACTTTGTATTTTTATATGAGTAAAAATTTAAAAATAAAGCTATGCAAGCCCACTATACAAAGCTGTGGTTATTGGCAAACTCTTCATAAAGACTTAATCTCATACTTGTTAAAGTCAGTGGCAAAACTTCTACTGATGTCCATCTTAAATTTCACTGCTCAGACTGTTAAAGAAGCACTTTCATTTGTGTGCCTAAATGTGAAACTGTGTTTAGATTTTGGGTTAGAGATTTCACAACTTAGACTGTTTCTCTCAGCATTCCTTAGTTTAGGGCAAGTTCACCCCATTCCTAAGAAAGAAACACCTGAAGAATTAACACTTTTCTGGTATCTGTTTCATGATCATGGTATTACTTAGATTTGTGTTTGACACTAGGAGTTCTACAGATATAAGAATAGTAATCAGATAATATAGTTTGTCGATGTAAATGTTCCAGGACAAAGCTGTTCAATAGGACAGTTCTAAAGGTACAGTAGCATGGTTACAGCTATTTCAAGAAGCTGCTTGATGCTCAGCTGAGCACCCTGACTTCATTTGTATGGTAATTTTTAGTGTGCTGTAGTGAGAACTAAAACAAGTTACCTTAAACCATGTTGAAAAATTGAACTTACTTTGCATTGCAGCAGACTAGGGTGATGGGCAAGGTTGGGCCTGCAGCTGAGAAACAGGAACTTTGTAACCTGTGCAGCCTTGACCACATGATGCTGTGTGACCATGCTGTAGTTCTTGTAGATGTGAATTAGGTGGAACCTTCTAAAAACATGTTTGAATTTTTTCTTCCCTTGTGGTGTCAATACAGTCCAGTATGTGTAGTTGGGTTTTATATTTCAATATTATACTGTCAAGTAAGAATGGAGGAAAAAGTGTTCTTCAAAGACTCAGACCAAACTTTCAAATTACTCTAAAAAGTTACCTCGATGCAAAAAGTTCTGTTAGTAAAAATGACTTGTCCTGAAATGACAGCGTCTTTATTTTGTTGTGTCCTCTTTGGAGATTGTGCTTTTTGGCATGGGGAATTACTTGAAGTTTGAATGGAAGTGGAGGCTTGCTTTCTAAAGTGCAGACATTTGGGTTACTTTAAGATTGCCATTACAGTCCCATGTTCTGAATGCCATCCACACACAAGAAAAACATGTATTCCACAGAAAATGGCGAACCACTTAAAGATGCAAACTGTTATGCTGATAATGTTCATAGAGATAGAAATATGGTATTTCCATGGTGCTTGTGATGTGTGTGTAGGATGAAATGGGCTTTTTGTTTTGCTTTTGAAAAGTTGTACATTTCATCACTATTTTTGTTTAAAGAGTTTTCATTAACTATTAGAATATGACTATGAGGCAAGATAAAGAGACCTGTGTAAATACGCCTACATTCAGGCAGGTTCACATAAAAAAAGATATTAAATTAAAAAATGGAACTAAGGCTTGTCCTTTTATATTTTTTCTGTGGCTTAAAATTTTGAAAAATGTGAGCAACTGTGTGCAGTCCACCTTCAGTGCTACTTTAGAGAAACAGAAAAGGAATTGGCAGGAGTGTGCTGGTTGTAGTGCAGCTTGATGTGTACATGCTCAGCTGTTTCATTTGTTGTCTCTTGACCTGTTTAACTTCCTTGTCATGGGATTTAAAGGCCTAGTTTGCAATGATCGTTCTTTCTTACATAAAGTTTGAATGGTCCTTTTGAATGAATGATGTTATTGCCAAATAATGCACCTTTCGCTTACCTTCAGCGGTTAACAGGATTAAAACCTAAAATTTTGCTGTGCCTTTTTATTTAAAAAGGAAAACTAAAAATCTGAAGTCCCAAACAGTTTTCAGAATAAAGAATATTTGCAGAGAAAAGAGATGGAAAAGAGCTGATACCTCAGAAGGGGATTTCTGAGGGATTTAGGGAGAGCGGTAGGTGGAGGGAGGCCAAACTCCATGTTACTTACGCATCCCTGTGAAACTCAAGAGCCTTGTTTTCTTCTCTCTGTGGGCTGATGACTCTATAGCAACAGCCCAGTGATTATCTCAGGGGTGGGCTAGTTCAAAACTACAGGGGAAAATAGTGACATTGGAAACGGTGGTTAGTTTGAAACTACCTGACCTGTTTTCCATGTTTTAAAGGGCTGTTGCTATGGCAACATCAGCTCACCGAGGATGAGCGCTGTGAAGTTTCAGAGGTTCGGCAGTCATGTGTGCCTGGAGCGGCTGGATTGCTTCCAGCATCAAAGTGTGCTCCCTGCACCCACCTTTTTTACAGATTCCTATGCTACCCTAGAATTAGCACAGATTCGTTAGAAAACATATTTTCCAAACCCTGCTGAGCAGTTTATTAATTTAGCTTGATTTCAATTAATTTCTTCCTTTGTAAATCTCATCTCATTGCTGCTTCCCAAAATAGAGCACTTCCAAAGAACAGTAGTACCCTGTGGTACTCATACTGTCCTGTCACCAAATACAATGGTAATTTTCTTCTGCAGTTCTATATCCCATGTTTTGGAAGTCAGCAAACATAAGCTGTTAGACCATTGGTTAAGGAGTAATTAATTCAAGAGCTGAGACACATTCATTGAAAAATTACTTGACAGTTCTAATCAGTGAATTGCTATCTGAAATTCCTCTACTGCTGGCTGTTGCCATTATAACATGTGGTGGTAAGAGGATTTTGCACATGGCCAATTCAAGACAATATTTTACAGTTTAAAATTGAAAATTAGTGCCGTGAACTTTGCCTGGCATCCAGAGCGTACTGTGCTGTTTTTGAGAACTGTCACTTAGAAGGTGGATAGCGGTATAGTATGATAACAGAAAGGTATGGTTAGTAGAGGTGTAATAAAATTTTCAATTTAGGGCATTTTTCATGTTATGAAATTAGAAGAGTGGTTGTAATGTGACCCATGTCTAAAAAAAAAAGTACGTTCTTGCCAAGCACAAATTTCAAGAGGCAGACCTTGTTTTTACTGCTCCTCAAATTGACAGGAGTAGTTGAGAGCCCAGCAAAGCACCTTAGTTAAGAGTAATACTGGAACCTTTGCCTTAGTGAGTGGGAGCTATGACAGAGTAAATACTCTAGCTAGCTGCTTTTTTTTTATTCCCCAAATCTATTGGCATTATTTTGGACTTGTTCTTGTTGAGCCATGGATTGAAAGTCTTCCTTCACCTCGAACAAGCAGATTGTAAGACCAAGTATAAAGGAGGATGTTCATCTGTGATCTTTAGTTTGTTGGTTATGTGGGAAATAGTAGTATTTGTGAAGGGTTCTCAACTAATCTAATTAAATGCAAAAACAAGTTAAAAAACTGTGTTCAGGTGCCGAAATCAAATAGTCAGAAGTTGAGGAGTGATGCATTTATGATCACTTGACCCCTTATGGGCCCATTATTTAACTGAGTTTTAACCCATAGTCATGTAATTAAAGAATGTGTTCCAGTGCTATAATTAGGAAAAAAAGCAAAATTAAGGTTCTAATTATAGAATTATAAGTCTTAAGGAATTTTAAGATGTTCTTCCCTAATGCCTTTAAAGTATTTGACTTAACATTCTTTCACAATTTTATATAAAGAATCACAGAATGTCATTTCATATAAATTTAAAAAGGAAAAGGAGGGAGAAAAGCAAAACTTATTCCATGCACACATAAAAGCCTTTCATTACACAACATCAGTTAGGTCTAACCACTGAATTGTTAACTACTGATACCCAGATCACCTATGCTGACTGGCAGAGAGAGGAAGTCAAAAGGAGGAATAGACTACTGGGAGCCTGGATGGGGGGAACAGAGAATACAAAAAAACAAGGAAGATCACCTTAGTCTTTCAGCTGGTGATGAGGTAGGATTAATATGAGCAAATGCTTTACTCTGAACAAGACACAAAAGGCTTTGACCACCAGTCGTTGTGGCAGAGAGTCAGTCCAGCCTGGCCTTCATGTAATAGAGCACGTGTGACGGAGCTGCCCAGTAGATATGTTATAATGCATACTGAGGTGAGACCAGGGTCTGATAAGGTAAGATGTGAAATCATGTATCAATTATTTCTGCTTCAATGAAAGTGAAAGTAGCCTCAAAATGCTATTTTAAAAGGGAGTTGGGCGATGTGGTCTTTAAATGTCCCTTTGACCATTTGAATGATTCTATGAATATGCATTTGCGGCTCAGAGAGCCATTTGCAGCTGCGTAAAAAAGCACAGGCAGCAGGTCCAGGGAGGTGATTCCTCCCCCCTACTCAGCTCTCATGAGTCCTCACCTGAAGTGCTGCATCCAGCCTTGGAATCCTCGGTGCAAGAAAGATGTGGATTTGTTGGACTGGGACCAGAGGATGGGTGCAAAAATGATCAGAGGAAGAAAAGGCTGAAAGAGTTGGAGTTGTTCAATCTGGAGAAGAAAAAGCTATGGGGAGGCCACACTATGGCCTTTCAATATCTATGGTGGAGTTCTAAAAAAAGATGGAGAGAGACTTTTTACCAGGGCTTGTAGTGGAAGACAAGGTGCAATGACTTCTAGCTGATTCAGTGAGCTGCAAGTGCATTTTCGAATGGAAAGGTTTTTTTATAAGGTTGGTGAGACACTGGAACAGATTGCACAGAGAACTTGTGGATGCTCCATCCATGGAAGTGTTCAAATATTGGATGGGGCTTTGAGCAGCCTGATCTAGTGGGAGATACCCTTTCCTATGGCAAGGGGGTTGTATTACAGATGTTCTTTAAAGGTCTCTTCTAACACAAATCATTCTGTGATTCTATGAGAACTATGAGGAGGGAAGGTATGGCAACAAAGAATTGTTATTGACTGACCATAACTGCTCACGCTCCATCGCTCTGTGTTGTTGGGGGAGTAAGTGGCTATGAGTTGCAGAGTCTGTAATGAAGGAGTGAAGTCAAGCCTGGGAAGGGAAAGAGACCAGGTGTTGCTTCAGTGGTTTTCTTTTGTCCTTGGTTGGTTCTCACTACAATATTGGCAATAAATTAAATTTGCCCCATGTCAAGTATGTTTTGCCTGCAATGGTAAACGGTAAACAATGTCCCTATCTTTATTTTGAGACACAAGCTTTCTCATCCTATTTTCTCCCCCTATTTTCCCTCATAAGAAAAGGGATGGAGTGAGCAGTTGGGTGGGCATTTGGCTGTTAGCAAGACTTAAAACACCTCACCAGCTAAGACTCATTAGAGCAATCTTCTATAGCTAGAAGCTCATCTTCACCTCTGACATAAGAATAACTTTTCATGATCTGTATCAGGTCTTCTCTCTCTTTTCCTGATACAGCACTTCTGTCATGCAGTCATAGCTCAGTAACTAAGAAGTGCCATTGCAGATGCTCGCTTTATTGGAAAGAGTGCCAGGTCTGGTTCCCCCTCAGTGATCTAAAGCACAAATACCATCTGTCCTACAGTTAAGATCACTTCAGTGAGTTTCTACGTAACTGCTCACACATACCAGATACAGAGAATCAGTCTAGCTGCTTTTTCATTTCTTTTTTTGGAACTGTCCTCAAATTGCCCATGACACATGTACAGAAGTACTGCTTCCAAATTCCTACTCGTTAAAGTTGTCATCTTTCTCTGGAACTTCTCAGAAAAAGGCCTTGTCTGCAGTACAAAGACTACAGGGTGGCCTGAATGCATTTCTTGTCTGTTTACTGGAGTGACTCGCTGTCCTCAGAATTGTGATCGCCGGAGCTGGCTCGGAGCTTTCTTGGTATTTTGCAACAGCTAGGTGCTTGGCAAGTAAGTACACTGGTGAATGTCTCAGTCTTACAGCTGGTGATGTTCATGAGGCAGGCACATGCTTTGTTCACATACACCGAAAGGGCAATTGTGGTTGAAGCAATTGGTCCCACCTGGCCCATCTCACCATGTTCTCCAATGTGGTACTTGAGTCTTAGGAAGAGTCTAAGCCTCTATATGTCACGAATGCCAAGAACATACCAGGGCAATAATGTCTGTGAACAAAAAAGGAGGCTTTATGCTCTGCAGAAAAGGTGATTATATGTGGAATTGATAAATCTGTATAAGACTCGTATGGACTAACCCTCATAATATTGGGTAGTGGGGACTGGAGAATTTTGAGTAAACAGGCTTCAGAAAGATACTCAGGCCAGTTTTGCGGGACTTGAGATGCTCGAATGGGCCCATTTTTGCTCTGATAATGAAGAAGAAATATTTTTTATTAGGTAAATAAATATTTTTTATCATGGTCTGGTTTATCCACAGGGTCCTATTTGGATACCTCTTTAATACACTAGTCACAGTCATTTTACTCATCTTTTTCCTGTAACTTTATTTACAGATTTAGAAAATATTCCAAGTTGAAAGGAGCCATCAAGGACCATCAAGTCCAACTCTTAAGTAAATGGCCATATGGGGATCAAACTTGCAACCTTGGCGTTACTAGCACCATGCTCTAACCAACTGAGCTAATTTTGGGGTTGATTATTGGTGATCCTTAGAAAGTTACAATATTCAAAAGACCTAAGTTATCCCTAGCTTCATGAAGGCAGATTTTATTCTACAGTCTTTTCTCCATGATAACAGCTAATTTTGGTTTTTCAGGCTTACTATCATGGGACTTTAATTACCTGATGCCTTAAGTGTTACTCCAGATTGTAGAAAGTCTCCTCTGAGAACTGATCCTCTGAGAACGGCCGTATCAAAAAGTGCTCAGAAGTTCACTATATGTACACCCACAGCCAAGTGAACCAGTTTCTGTGGGTGATGGCCAGCTTTGTACTCATCCTCTGAGTTTTAAGGGGGAGGTCTCCTTCTCTTTGGTCAGAATTTTTTGAAAACAAAAAAATCCAGTTATTCTTTGGGCACTCTTTAGGAGTACACCATGTTCCTGGAATGAGTTCATTGTATTCTTCAGCAAAATTTCCCAATAGTAAAATTTGTAAGAGTTTTCTGGCTGATCTAATGAACCAGCATTTTACTGAGACTTTAATGTTACCTTTACACCCCCTTATGGATCATCTCTTTAAGTTCATGGCTGTGAGATCACTCCTTCAATTTTTTAATTCTATGAGTTCAAATAATATTTTCTAGTGATCGCCACATACTTAGGAAAATATATCTTTAATATATAATTTATCTAAAATATATATATGAGTTGCACTGGCTTTCTTTGTGTTGGAAAAAACTGTGTAAGTTTGCCTCCTGCAACATGTGACTCAAGCCAGGAAATCACCCTGCCTGAGTTCTTACCAAAGTCACACGCATCTGAGATACAAGGTTTTTTTTAATGTGGACAACAAAGTTTAGAAAGATTGTTCAGCTTTTCAAATAGATGGCAAAAATGCCATGTTTGCATGGTGATTTTCCCACAGGGAGATAGTGTGGTAGCATGCTGGGTCAGGATCTACTGCAGCAGGGCCAGAGGTGTGATTCATGTGTATCCACATGAGCACAAGTGTGCTTTGAGATGTGAGAAATGTGTCTATCCCTGAGACTTGCAGATTTGTCCCTATAAATTCCATATGTGCTTTTGCTTTTTTGTAAGCATGGTACCATCAATGGGGGCTTCCGTGCATGATGTAGCTCCAGTGGTTCTTAAGTACTGCTTTCCTTAAGGTTTTACATATCCTCATCAGTCAAAGCCAGTGGTTTCAGCTTGGAATGGAACTTCTTCAGGAAATTGCATTCATATGTATATTCCTAACTTCATGTGAGGTCTCATTAAAAGTTACTGGGGATTCTGGATGTGAGGAACCAAAGATGCACATTTACCAGTTGGTACCTCACATATGCAACCTCCACAGCATGACATAGCATGCATACACCTGTGAGTATCTCAAAGACCAGAATACCCCAATCTTTCTAGGATTGTGCATAGAGTATCACATTTCAAGGATCTTCTGGTTACTGCTCAGTAGCTTATTTTAGGTGGTGCTGTATATTATTATTTATAAAAAAGAAAAAAGGCCCTTTGGGAATTAAACAACAAATTTCAGGAAGGATACTTTTGCATTCATCCACTAGTGTAATGAAATAAGAGGAATTAAGAGAGAAGAAAATGTAAATTCAGAAGAATCTTCTGTTTGAGGAATCCTACATCTAAATGTGTGGTTCTTTGCATAACAATCACTCAGTTAAGTTTTGGGGTTGTTAATTTCACACACTATTGCAAGAAAAAGAAAATAATAAAACCACCATGAGGCTGCAAGTCTTCTGGTAACACTGGAAATTGTAATGCTTGTTCTCTTACTGCCAGGTTTATGGTTTTGATTTTCTGTTTGGGCATTTAGAAGAACTAGGATTTCTGTTTAGTAGTAAGGCATTCTGGGACAAAGATGAAAGGAGAAACTTCAGCAGCATTCAGAATTAGAGGAAAACTCGGACTGCAGCTATTCTCCATGGCAATACAATCTAATTGTAACCATATTAGACAAGAAGAGTTGTGGAGGTAAATAGTTGTAGTAATATATTGAGATATACATTTACATGTTAATATGACTATAGAAGACATTTACATTCTCTTATTTCAGCAGCTATTGGTATTTTGATTGAAACTAAAATTCTTTGGATTGCCATACCAGTATGAAAAAAGAAAGACTAGAAAGAAGATGGCTCTTGAAATTGAGTAGAAGGTGGTTGGAGTTTTTTTTTGAGAGGTTGCTTTGTTTCTATTGGAATTGGTGTCAAATCCCAGTCACCTGATAACTCTGTAAGTAAAATACAGAGTCAAAACCTGTTCTGCACTTTCCTGTGTAAGACTAATGAGAGCATTTGCAACCCTTGTCTTAAATGTTTTTTCTTGCCTTTTGTTTCCTCTTGCTGTTATACAAACAGATTCACTTTGTCTCTTCATTCCACCTTTTCATTCACTAGAAATGGTAAGCACAACACTGTGTGGTACCAGTTAATGAATGAATGGTTAGATCAAATAATTTGTATGAAATGAATTCCTGTCAACTGTGATTTATCATGTTTTTCGGTATGGACTCTGAAGATTTTCTAGCCAGTTATTTGTACCTATCAATGATTTAAATTTTCTTATATCTGTAAGGTTTATCTCTGGCTTTGCCTCTCTAAGAACACCTAATGACACTCCTTGACTCATCCCTCTTTCTTTGCTAGTACCAGGTTTTTGCCTCTAATTCAGAAAGCATTAAGTTGGCTTGCCTGTGTTATTTATGTTGTAATTTACAAATTGTGTCTATAATAACACTTCTTTAGTCAAGAGTCTATCTTCAGTTATGTGGAAAAATCTGCAGAGTCTCAAGAGTAGTTTGCACCTGCCACTAAATTGTGAGTAGACAGGGTTGCTGGGAAAACACCTTGCATTTGAGGAAAACTTGCTCCTGGTGCTAATTTGTAGGCAGGCAAAGTTTTTCCAAAAACATGTATCTAAATACACTACTGCTCGAGGATCATTGATTTCTGACCTTATCTCTTTGGAGTTTTCCAGAACAATCTAGAAAAATTGACTTGTTGAGTTGTTGGAGAAGAATTGTACATGCTATTTCCCTCCTTCAAATTAAAAGCAGAAAAGTCCAAAAATATCATAAATCATTGGTTTTCTTGCAAAGGATATAAAAGGTGACCTATGTACACTATCATGATTTTTTGTGGTCTTTCAAAATTTTTATTTCAGATGAACTTGAGTTTCACTTTGTTTTAAATGAGACAGAAAGAAAACATTAAGCACAAAACCACACAAGTCTACTGGTAATATCCATTACAATATCCAAAATGAGAAAAATGCTTTATTCTTCCAGTGGTTTTTGAGCTCCTTGTACTTGGGATGTGTTCACATGGTAATTTGAATTTGAGTACATGTAGAAGGTTGTCCTAAAGTAAATTAGCAACTAAATATTGATTCCAGTAGCTTCTTTTCTTACATTTTACTCTATTGTTTTTATTTAGTGAGGTAGTTCTTGTCCAAACTATTATTAATTTGAAAAATGAGAGATTAAAATTCCTTACTAAATGATCTTTTCTGTATCCCTATTAAAGTAGATGTGCTACCAAGTACTTTTTCCAGATTAGCTGATTAGCTTAACATGTCTGAATGGAAGGTACTTCCATTACTTTGGGGGGGGGGGGCTGTGTCACAGTTTTATAGATCTGACAGCTAAACAATATTTTTTTTATCTTCAGTTTAAAATTTGATGATCTTATGTGTAGTTAAAGCTCCTTGAACAATCTCCAACAATTCATACTTCTCCAAGAAGGAATAACTTACTCAAATTAGATAGGTTACTAAATCTTCCCTTACATGTCTGCCATCATTGCACAACTAGAACAATATGTATATGAGTGTTTAAATACCCACCCCAGGAATTATTAAAAGATTTGGCACTCATGTCTACTTTGAAGATCCCTGAAACACACCCAGGTTATCAGTAGCAGTAAAGAATATGATCACTTCCTCCGTGTGTCGATTCTGTACGTGCATGGGGAGCATTCACAGGTGGGGATGGCTGCTTCTCCAGGAACAGGACATCTGTCAGCAGAACACTAATTTTAAACTGTGACAAGTCATCCCTGGCTCTGGAACCACAGCACAGGAAACCCTTGTAAAAACCTTGTAAAAGTCCTTATAAATGCCTTGACAGCAGCCAGGGGAGATTAGTTGGGCTGTGTGTCATCTTCTTGAAGGAGCTACTTTTTCTCCCTACAGTTGAACAGACTCTAGACAGACTCAGAAAAAAAGGTTTTTGAGCTGAGTCTTTTTTTTTTTTTTTGGACTCAAAGACAAAATACTGTCAAATGAAAAACGACCCAAACAAAAGCCCTCTGTTGTTTCATGTGTAAGCTGTTTTTAGATACCATGTAAATAAATTATTGGTCTCACAGAAGGAAGAGGTTAGCAACTGGCAGGCAGCAAGGAATTTATCTTCAGGGATGCTGCCAGGATTATTAAAATACTTATGTATTGTAGAAAGTAGAGATGGACCCATTACCTTCAGTCTCAGTGTGTCATTCATGTAATTGGTGGTTTGTAGGAATGCTTTTTTATAGTGGATGATTTTTTCCTTGGACTATATTGTGAGACCTTATTCCTGGTATTAAAGGCTTTAGAGAAGAGAGTATCTACTACTATACATATCTTGAGATAGGTTAATTAAATTCAGTACTATAAGTATGAATGCCAACTTAAGGAAACAGAGTTTGAAACTTTTAAGTTCATCTCTTGGTTCCAGTACAAAGGAAGAAAAGATAATAGGGATGAATTTGCACTCATTTTTAGGATTGTGTTCTTATTTTCACTATAGATTTGCCTTTCTTGCAATATTTTTGACAACTATATTGTGCTGTCATTTGAACTATAATTAACTATGTGCTTTGAACAATTCAGAGACTAAATAATGTCAAGTTTTTAGATCAGATTTAACTGATTATTTAAAAGATTATTTTAATTTGCTCGTATTATGCTTGTGAAATGGTGATTTTTATTTTTATTTTGCTATTTAGGGAAATAATCTTCAGGAGAAACGATCATGATTTTCAGATTGTAGTTAAACTGTGTTTTGTTCTCATTAATTTCAGAGTTTGTGAGAACTCGGCTATAGAGCATTTTGCCCTGCATAGTCTCAAAGCTTTTTTCCAGATTACCTTTTTAACTGCTGGTGTTGATTCCTCTGTGCTAATGTAACATGCCTGTTTGCTCCAGGTTGTTTATGTCACTCACATTGTTTTATGGATAGGATTATTTTCATTTCAAGGTAGCATAGCCATGCTAGATCTGAAGAGAATGAAATACTGTTTGAATTTATGACACATTATTTTTAGTAGTATGTTAGTGAGTGCCATGTTTGTGTGTTTGGCATACAGCCTATGTTGTGAAAACAGGATTTTCTGGTAGAGTTAAAACAACATAATTGCACTGACAGAGACCTTTCGGTTGAGAGAGCACAGTGAGAAGGATTCAGATCTGAGTATTTATTCAAGGACTTCCTTAATTGTAGTCTCGTAATGGAAAAAAATTAATAAATGCTGTTGTCAGGAGAATGATGACAGAGAAATAGAAAGTGAGTGATTTCACAATGAGTTCATAGCAGAGCTGAAATAAGACACAGGAGTCCTGCCATCAGGTCTCATGTGAAGTATAAATTCTGCTCACTCCCATGTATTTTCTAAGATGTATTACTTTGTGACAAATCTCATTTAGATCATATCCTCTCCTGGGCAGTTTGCAGTGTGTCTGTTTCAGGCAGTGGAGTCTTGGTTTGGATGCTATTGCACTTCAGTTAAATAATTAGTGATATAATAATTATTCAATCACAGTCTATTACATATATGGTTTATGTTGTAAAATCTTTTCTTACTATTTCATTTATCTTAATATATTTATTGAATTGTCAGTGAGGTATTAAAAGTTTAGGATACTTTTCTCCTTTAGATAATCATTATTACTAGTTTGCCAGCCAAATTAAGTGATGGATGTTTGTCAACATTCATGGCAACCCTGAATATATTTGCTTATCTATAGAGGATACTTTTGTATTAATTAGTTGAAACTATTAATTGGTGAAGAATTATTGTGTTCAAAACATTGGCAGTGTCAGCAGTGACAGTAATCTGTTCCCATGCTGAAACATGGTCAAAATCTCTAACAACCAACTTCTCTGCCTTTATGTGCTGGAGTATTCTGTTTTGGAAGTATGCTGTGGTCAGCAGTGTGGAACATAGACCAATAATATCTTGTGAGTACACCTTTGAATGCCAGCTCTTTGTGAAATAGCCAATACTTTGGGAGATCTTTGTTGAGCATGCTCAAATTCTAATTCCTGTCCTTCCTTAACATTGTTATTCACATAATTTATCTCAAATGCACTTCACATTTGCTGTTCTGACATGCTTAGGTGGGAAGCTCCAGGGCTGTAACAACAATCAATATAAAATGATACATGATTGGTTATATTACAGAAATTTTAGGCCTTACTGAATTTTGAGTAGGCATTACATTCTGTTGACTTTAAATCCCAGATGCTTTAATAAATATGCTTCTTAGCATTACTTGATCACAAGTAGGATTAAAAACCATTATCAGATGTGAGAATTCGTTATTATATTGAAACATTCTTCTAAAACCAATCTGTCACTGAAACTCTTCAACACAACTGAAAAGGGAGTTTAAAGCAAATACTCAGTTTCAAGCAGATAAGTAACCACATTACAGCAGCAGAATCCCCAATGTATTTAACTAAGTTTCTGGTATTAGCACCCTTTGTTGCCTCTTTTGCGGCATGTTGTCATTGTGTTCCTTTTGTTCGTAGTTGCAATTCTCACACAAAATCACTAAAAACAGTTCAGCTTCAGCTTCAACAAGCTGCTGCTTGACAAATCTAGATCTGGTGTAGTCTAACACATTAAACTTATCAGTAGTGTAGACTTGGTGTTTACCTATAGAACTGTTTATAGCACTATTGAAATCTAAGAGGGATTTGCATTAATAATGAGGAAAGCCATAAAGGGTGTGTACAGATGTTTCCTAATGCAATAAGTCTGTTGCTCTAAAGGTATATGATCACATTTGGAAAATCGCTATTGCATGTCTTGGCAGTTCGTTAAAAACTGAAAACTTAAAGTTAACCATTATTTTGATAGACTAAGTTCAAGGTCACCCTTTGTTTAAATGATGTTTTGTTTTCTGTAATTAGACCATGCCAGGTGTATTAAGTATGTAATTAAAACCAGAAGGTTTGGCTAATTCAGAGTAAATGAGAATGAAATACAAGGTCATTATTCGTCTCTAGTGAGACTCCAGAAGAACAGCGCACATGGAACTGTTTATAAAACATTTTGCATGGTCAAAAATTCCTTTAGGTTGCTGTCCGTGGCTTTTAAATTAAACTGCTCACAGATTTTTACTAAAGTACCTGTAGCATAGAAATGTATTCCCATGCGAAGTGTTGAATTTGAATGGAAATAAAATAGATATGTATAATTTTATGGCGTAGATTTAAAAAAGAAAAAAAGGGATAGTAGGAGAGCCTATGAGGCAGTCTGTTATTAGGGTGAACTTCCACTGACAGGCATGGTACTGAGCAACTTGTTCAAAGCATCACAAATAATACCTGAAAGGGAATGACTACTTTTGTATTAGAGAGTTGAATTTCTTGCACTGTAAATACTTAGTGTAGTACAACAATGGCAAATTTCCTCCACTGTACACAGTAATCAAACCTTAATGGAAGCAAAATTCACGATGATATTCATTGCTTCTGGACCTCTGACCTCCCCTGAGGCCGCTGTATGGGGGCTCCCCAGTATGGGGCTGGAGTGGATTTGAAGTATGGATCTGACCAGTCCAGGGCAGAGTCCATGGAATTTGGTTTAACCAGGGAGACTTCTTTGGTCTTCCATCTCCCAAGGTTAGTCTTCTTTTTTTGGGAAGAGTTGAAAAGAAATAAAGTGTGTTGCTTCAGTTTCCTATATGCAAATTAAATCCCTCAGATTTGTCATACAAAAATTAAAATAGTCCAAAGCTATTTAGGCTAGTTCTTACAGAAGTGATAGGTGTTTGGCTCTTGGGGATTTTGTGGATGTGTATGGGGAGTTCAGTTTTTTGCGTTGTTTTCTTTTGGAAATTTTTTTTGTTGTTGTTCTTGTTTTGGTTTAGTTATTTAGAGAGTGGGTTGTTTTTTTTCCTGTTGTTGTTTTGTGTTGTTTGGTTGTGTTTTATTTTGGTGGGTCTTTTTTTAAAAAGAAAATTAGGCTCATGCTATAAATACTGTAATTTTGAATATTGTAAATTTACCTCACTGAATTCAGGTGAAACAAGGAATATCTATACTTTGCTATAATGAATATTACTATGCAGTTAAAATTAAAAGAACTAGATTGTTTGTTCCATGTTTTCTTCAGACTACAGTATCTGAAGAAAAGACACTGAAAATGCTTCAGAAAAGCACTGAAAATGCTTTTCAGTGAGAGTATCAATATCTTCACTCTGTTTAAAAGTGACTAGGAACTGAGAAGTGTCTTAGAAGAGAAGCCAGCCATGTACAAATGCAAGAAGCACTCACCAGAAGCAAGTTGCTGAGCTTCATGCTTATGCCTTGTTTCCTGAGGGAGGAAATTCAAAATGCTTACACAGAATAGCTGGACAATTCCTTTTACCATTTGTTTTTCTTTAGAGGTAAGACCCGAATTTCAGCCTGGAAACTGTGACAAATGACTTAGCATGAGGGGATAATTCTTAATCTTCTGTTCATATTCCATTATCTCTTCTAGAACTTAGGCTTGCTAAATTCTCAGATGAGGAAGAAGGAGTACCATGGTGTTGCTGGGCTGGTTTAGTTGTAGCTGTGTGATAATGTTTGGCATTACTTTCATGTCAGATGGCTGCTTATTTTTCTAAAGATACCCTTAATTCTTTTCATGGATTTGCATTCTCCATGCTTACAGCTACATAATCAATCCTGATTCCTATTGTCTGTGTTTTTGTTCCTTAATCTTATTTTTTACTTTAAATGAGTTCATTATTTTTGCAGTTTGTCCTGACAACCGTGGATCCACAAAAGTATTCATATCTTGGAACCTGCTGCCAAACAATTTCACTGCGTTCTTATTACATGATAATCCTTCAGTTAATTCAGAATATAAAGCAAGTGGTCTAAGCTGTAAATTGTGACTTTGCTCTCTCAAAAAGCGAGCAAAGGTGGAGGAATGCCGTGTGGCACTGGTGTGACCCGCAGCACGGGCGGAGCTGCTGTGGCAGGTGGTAGCTCCTGCAGCCCCTGGCAGGGGGAGGTGACGCTCACAGCCACCCTGCACGTGTCCCTCCCCTGCAGACACTGCTGTGCTGGCATCCAGCAGGGCTCTGGCTGGGTCTGGAACCCAGAATATGCAGTCCCTTTTGCAAATGTGGTTGTTGGTGTCAGAGCCATGGGAATCCTCTATTCCCAAACCATGATTTGTGGAATGAAGACTAGAGTTTTTCAGCTAAAAATCAAAATGAGTGCCTGATGAATAAACCTACTACGTCAGGAGTCTGGTGATCCTGCCAACTGCTTTTGCAGGATTGACTGCTTTGAAAACATTAAAAAACACTCCAAAGCAAGCAAACAAACAAACAAACAAACAACAACAAAAAGAAAAACAGAAAAAAGAAAAACAAACACCACCACCACCATCCCCAAGAAAATCCCAAGTAGCTATCAATCTGGAATGCAGTGTTCCTGAGAAGATACAAACATATAGCATAAATAATAATTTAAGTAAGATCTGGTTTGTCTCCTGTTATCAACAGTAAAAGTTTCTTCAACTGAGAAAAGGTGAAAGATTAAAATAAGACACGTTCCATTTTTGAAGTTAAATGAAAACATGTTTGTGCTTGATACAATGGGAAATAGCCTAAAGAATATTTTATTCTAAAGAAAGAAAGAAAAAGGCATTTTAAAGCTTCCAAAAACTTTGTATGCAGGTGGTTGACAGTTGAGAAAGTGTAAGGTATTTAAGTGAAAGCTGCCTGACTTACCCATATGGTTTTTTTTAGGAGTAGTTGTATTTTGTTGTCTGATTATGCCATCGAACTTCGTGCTTTGTTTCGCCTTATACTCACCTAAGCACATGGTACCTGTTGCCAGACAGTCCATGATCACAACTAACCTTTCAGGATATTTAAGTAGAATTGTTGTGTTCAGTGCATTCATGAACATGGAATATCTTTTTTTATGCATGAGTCTTGTATGCATAAAATGTCTTGTATGCTTGATGTATTCTTTGAGTTTTTCTCCTTACTGTGGTGGTTGCTAATGACCGTTTGCTACATTTGTACGTAAAAAAGCATATGTTGATTTTTGAGGACAAAAGTACAGAGTAAAAATTACTTTTTTTACTACCTTTCTTAGTAGCAGCCGTGTCTACTTGCAAAGCAGGCAAGAGATAGAATTTTGCTGTAATTCAGCAAGGCTTTGTATCAGTTTAGGGAAATCTACAGGAAACATGCCAAGAGTTTGCTAAATGTCTTGAGACTGGTTTTGGTAAATGTCAGACTCATGCTGACACTGGTGCTTTACCAGTTCTTATCTATAGGAAACATTAATGGAGTATTTCCTGACTGTTCTGTACCAAAATTTCCTTTCTATTTCTTCCTTCTAGAGTAGTTATACCAGGCAACTTCACATTTAAAGTACAGGAGGGCTTCTGCTTTTAGTCTGTGGGAGGCTTATGTTAAGAAGTGATATCTTACTTTTAGAGTGTACATATTTAAAGGTTAAACTGAGCCATGTTCAGTCAGAGCTTTGTCACTAACAGTAGCCATGTAAGATTTGTTCTAATTTCTAAATTTTCAAAGCAGCCACCTGAAATTAGTTGAATCCTTTAAATTAGCACAAATGTCATGATGATGTGATAGAGGGAATCTAAATACAATTCGGCTGCATTTCAAACTTTGCTTTTGGAAAAGCCATCATCCTTACAAGGATAAGCACAGTGATAACTCATTGTGTGGTCCTGGACCATGTGCTGTGCTGGATGACAGGGAGTGAGAACTTCCCTTTCCCCACTGCCTTTGGTTTCCAGTTCAGGTGGGGAATAATCAATCATAGCCAGTCATTTTAGTAACACCTTTTGACTTCAGTGTTACATGTTGGATAACATGATGTAAAACTGGATGAATGGTGTTGTCCTCATCACTAAAAAGTGTCTGTTACTTCAGGGGTAAGGTAGGTTTTCCTTGCAGTGCTGTGGAATCTCAGGGTTTGCAGAGTTTTAGTAGGCTCTGTGGCAACTTTGCAATATCTGCAGATTTCTTTTCCCATGTGTTTTATATTCCATAGGTCCGCAGATGCCTTTTGGTTCACTGGACAGAAAATTTACTAATAAGCATTCACTTCCTGGTGAAATATCTCCTAATGAAACTGTGATTGTCACTTAAGGTTTTATTTTAATTGGTTGTGTTGTTTTTAATGATAATCAAAATCTGTCATAAAAAGTAAACATAGCAATTGCCTCACTGAAACATTTTAATTAAAACATTTTTTGAAGCATCAGGATTGCTGTCACATTTTCATCAGTGCTATCACAAGAGTTGTGGACTCTGCTATTTGTATACTGCTTTTAAATTTATTGTGGTTTTGATAAAGCAATGCTTTTGCACAGTGGTGAGAAGATGTGATACCAAGTTCCTGGAGGCTTTTCTGAGAGAGAAGTTTGTGGATGCTGCCAAATTAAACCAGGGCTGCCTGAGCAGTTAGTTGAACAAGTCAGAACTTCAGGAGTAACACTGAAGCAACATGAGGATTCAAATAGGTGATACCTGAAACTTTTTTTCTAGAGATGGTATTTCTTCCTCTTCAAGGCTGTGAAGGCTTTTTAGAAATACAATTCACAAGTTGGATTATGTTTTAAAATTCATTCTTGTGTAACTTAAGCACTTGAGTAGGTTCCCATCTACAGCCACAATTTGGCCTAATTCATATTCTTCTTATAAATATGAGAAGATCAAATTTATGTAGAGAATAAATTAAAATTATACTCGGCTCTTGTTCTATTGGAACAAGGAAGAAATATAAGAACACAAGAAACTATTGCAATAGGTTACATTGTAAGATGACGTTATAAAAAGGTTTTCAAAAGAATTTATTGTGTGGTCTGTTGATAATGGTTGATGATTGTAGGCATTTGGCATTTAAGAAATATTGTGAAGTAAGAAAAAGTTTACAATTTCATTTTCTAAATCTTGAGGAAATAACTGGTACAGAATCTTTGCTTGCTGGTACTACATTTTCACTTGTTAGGTTTTCAGATGTGGTGCCATTTTTTGGTATAAGTATTGGTATTGTTATTTTGCTGTCAGATATACTGTGAATCCTAAAATGTGCTGAGGATACACCATCTCTGTGTTTCTTCTAAGGTGCTATGAATACCAGAAAGAGAAAAGCTGCTGTGTTGGTTGACCCCAGCCCTGCAGAATCCCCCACTCTTGTATTTAAATTACTTGTTTACAGTTTTGCACACAGACTGAATTTGAGGAAACTACTAATCCTGTTCCAGAGCTTTGGGGGAAATCCTTTATACGATTTAGAAGTTGTACTGTATAAAATCAATTTTATTCACTTTGTCATAAAAGCATAGTCATCTTTCACAGATTTTTGTGATCTCTCCCCCAACCTATACTTATCCAAAATGGGATACCTCATCTTACTATGTGCTTTCTGCTAACATTTAATCATACTGGCGTTTCAAATTTTTAATCACCCTGTACAAAAATTGTTTTTGTGCCATCTAGATGTATAATATTTTTCATCCGTTTCTTGAGGAAATTAGACTTTATTATTGTGCTGTTTATCCTGATAACTTTTGAGTCATATTGACCAAATTTGACCTTCACCAAAGGTGGAGGTTTCAAAGGAAGTTAATTTGCTCCAAGTTGCAATACTACTGCTACTAATTTGCCTCTTGAGAAGAAGGATCCAGATCAATATCTGTGCTGGAGGATGGATTGTAGCCTGAAGCCCGTAGTCAGCTGTTGTCTTTGCCATGCTGAAAGGTTGATTGTGGCCTCAGTAGCTTGGAGCCAGGGACAGACGGGTGGCTTACCCAGGAGATGGGAGCTATGAAAAGACTGAGGCATGGCAGAACGGGACACCAACTCGTTTCTGTTATTTCCATGTATCAGTCAAGTTGAGTCAATTTGTCGTGCTCAAAAAATGTCCGACACCCCCTTGCCCTCCTCTCTCTCCCAGCTCACCCTACAATTCCAGAATTGGTATATTTTGGAATTGAGGGTTTCACGCAGCAGGACTGGCCCTTTTGGCTACCTCCTGTGATTAAATCAGATTTTATGTAGAATGAAGCTTCTTCTTTAGTCTCTATCCTTTTTTATGCTGCTTTCAAGATTCTTGTCTTTCATTAAGTTGCATCTCACCTGAACATTTTATGCAACAATTCCCTTCCTTATGTAATGGTTTCCATATGTTTGCTGTATCAAATTTAAATATACCATCTTTGAGCTCCATTTTGATGGCATCTGCTTTTTTGTCCTTCTTTGAAACAAGAGAGATGTAATAAAAAAGTGGTTTTCCTTGATTATGCTCTCAGTACAAGGCAGTGGATAACATCCAAAATGGAGTTTCACTAGAGAGAGGTTTGACTTTGGCTTTGTTAATTCTTCAAACAAAGAGCTGTAAATATATTATTTCTTCTACTATACACAAAACTTTGCTTTTGACTGCTCTGCGTGCTGACTTAGCTGTGATACAGAGATATCTGTATAACATTTTTATTTTAGGAGAAATAAATGCGTTAAAGATGTTTTGCTCATAGGTAAGAACGTTATGTTATCCAGCCTGTATGACTTCCATGTTAAACAAAATTCAGGCTCCAGGATGTTTTCTCTGAAAGGTCGTTGGAAAGGTGAGGAGCAGAGATGAAATGATATCATCTCGTGTTTACATTCATTATGCAGTGCAGTAGTGAGTTGACCTACAGGAAAATAGATTCTGCATTTGAATTCCTTCATAACTTCCTAAGTCAATTGTTAGTTCCTTCTCCTGGAGGGAATTTTAGAAAACCATGTAAAACTGGCAGCAATTTAGCTATTACTGTATTCAGGTTTTGAGGGCTTTTGGCTATTTATATTGTGCAATTCTGCAGCAGTATTGTTATAAGCAGAAGATTAAAAAAAAACCCAAAAAGCAAAACAAGTTTGTTGTAATCTGTGCTGAATTTTTATCTAATGTACTTTAGTTTTCTTAGAGGTTTCAACTAATCTGCATGTAATCTCTGTTGGAGGACACTGGCGCTACTCCATACAACTACTTTTTTCATTTTCCAACATTAACTGCCCTTTTCTGTTTCTCCACCTTTTCATAATTCTGTCCGTGAGCTTTTCTGTGCCTAAAATTTTCCTTAAGGCTGGAACTGACACAACTTGTTCTATTCTTATCTGTTTCTATGGCATTACATCCTTTATTGCTTGGTATTTTCTTACACAATTTTCTATGGTTGTTATGGCAACATTAAATAACAAATCTGTTAATTTTCAAATTATATTGCTTTCAAAATGTTGTATGATATATTGGTGAGAAAGAGGTGAAATATTTTCAGCATAATAAAGCAAAGTAATGTGATTAATTAATTTACCTTGTAGTTTTGCAACGTGGTTGCTTATAGGCGACTTATTATGCACTGTGATTTTACTTAGGGAAGTATAAATAGAATACATTTGTTGAAGTAGGAGAAACTGTTAAATTGCTGAAAATACTCCTTTGCTATTATTATTCTAATGGCCAGGATCTGGTAATTGTGACTGGCATTCTAACAACATCATCACCAACCAGATTAGTAGGCATTTAGTTCATAATTAGTAGGATTCCTTGTGCAATACAGACCATCAAATGACATAAATACTCACCCAGAATGGAAGGTATTTGGAGATATTAATGTTAAAAATCTTCAGAATAAGATATTTCTCTTAGACTGTATTTAAATCAATAAGAGATACTGATGGAGGAAAGAAGAATATGGTTTGAGATTGAAATGGGCAAGAATCTAAAACTACTGCAAATGGCGTATAAAGTCAGAATCAGTAATGAAAATGGAAGCAAAATTACTTCTTTTACAAAATAGACTGGTGGACCAGTTCCACAAATTTTTTTGTATGCAACTTGGTAATGTTGCTACTTTAAAATACCTCTTCCTATGTTTTGGATTTTAAAATATTGTGAAGTCATTATTTGCATTTTGTGTGTTTTAATGGAGCCTTTGGTGAATTTGACATTGCAACAAAATCATTTTTTTGAAATTTTCTCTAATGTATTTGATTTTACAGCATTGTGAATTCTCACAGTTTATACAGTATTCGTGCACCTAGGTGTGTGTGTGAAATGAAGTTAAGACTATTATAGTGAAAACCTTACCTTTTCAGTGATGTCAAAAAACCCAACAAGACATTGCTTTCTTCATGTCTATAGCATTCTTAAATTACTAATGTAATTTCTGTGGTGATAGTATGTTGGGACATCTAGACTTGGATTGCACTCTGATTTCAGACTGTAAGAATGCAAGTCTTTTAGACATTAAGCAGAAAAAGTATAGTTTTTTCTCCAACAGACCTGAGCTGGCATTTTGTTTCTTCAAGGAAAAAATAATTGGTTTGTGGGTCCACTACTCAATATGTGGCGTAGTTCAACAAGGCAGTTTGTATTCAAAACTGTGGCAGCTTTTCAGAAGGTGGTGGCTTAATGCCAAAAGCAACTTCTCTGTTACTGATAGAATTGACCCAGAAAATCATTTGAGTTTCAAATGAAAGCATATCTGTCTTTGGGTGACAAGGGGAGATGATACTAGTACTGGGGATTCTTTAAATTTAATTACATTTTTTGAGGTTCTTAGCATTTCCTGCTATATATTAATGCCAGCTTTTAAAATATCTGAGGTAATGTTTTCTTTTTGGGATGGGATGTAGAAATTATAAAAATACTCATGATTCCTCCCTTTCCCATTCCTGCATCCTTCTGCCACATAAGGTGAATTTCTTTTGTATCAATTCCATAATGTATGCTGTGTATTTACATCTTTCTGAGAGTAGGGGTTTTTTTGACAGTAAATCCTAGTGCTCATGTCCAGACATGTGCAATAACTGGATCAAGAAATAACCCATCTGCATTGTTAAATTAATATTTAAAGTCCAGGACAGATATGCAGTCTTTTGACACTAAATGTATGTTTCCTGCATCTGTTTAGGCTCATGCATATCCATCAGATCTGGCTGTGATAAGGGAGTTATTCACCCTCTTTTTACTCTTACAAACTTAACAATGACACTTAATACCTGACCAGTCCTATAAATTTGTACTTTGTCTGTCTTCAGTGTTTTATCTTTGAATGCAGGATACCATTCAAACTGAGGAATAGATGTTCTGTAAGCAGAAACCCCAGTGATGTACTCTAAATAAATTGTGAGGGCATTTAATAACCTCAACGTTTGTGTTTTCATCTTTATTTTTAAATGGTACTGCTATGAAGATGGTCAAAGCTACTGAACTGCTTTTACAAGGCACTGCAAACTGAAATATATGGTTTTTTGGCTTTTAGTCATAATTTTATTTAAAGCTGGGCCTGTGAGCTGTATAGCAGCTGACTGCATTGAGCATGGATTTTGTTTTAGTACTGACACCTTGCATTGGAGGTATGTCTTTGTCTAGCTCACATTTTTCTTATGCTTTTTATGTGGTCTAGGAATGTGCTACATGGGAGTTCACATTATTTCCTGCCCTGATAGTTAAGTTTGGAAATAATATAGGTGATGCCTTTGGTTCTACTTCAATTTCCAAACTGTAAACACAAAATCAATTCTAAAACCTGGATTGAATTCTTGAATTCAACAGTTTTTCTTGAGAAGTATCTAGACTAGAAGCTATGGACACTAGAAGTTTACCAATGTTCTGCACTTGAACATTACCGATGTTTTCATTGTTAAGATACTATGCAATGGATAAGATTTTATTATTATTTTCTTTATGGATTTTTAAGTCTAGAAAACAGAGCCCTTGATTGAACCCTAGATAATCATTCCAGAGATGAATTGGAATACTGGCAGAGAGGCCAGAAAGAGTCTACTGAGACGTAGTTCACATGACGGGTTTGCAGAGCTCAAGCCATTCCTGAGTTTGGGCTATGTCATTGTCATCATTCACTCCAGAGGTGCAGAAGGGGAGTAGTGAACACTCTAAATTTGAATGGGAATTCATGAACAGCATTGGCACAAAAGCTTGTACAGTACCTGCTAGCCTTGAGTAGTGAGTCAAAACTATATCTGCAGATTATGATCTGAAAAACCTAATTAAATAAACTAGTGTTGCTCTGTTGTCTGTGAGAAAGCAAATAGATAAATACTCCGTAGACCTTCCTAGGACAGAGTTCTGTGAAGGTAAGAAAGAGCTGTGCTAATTGTTGGCTTGATAGCACTAATGTTTGAGTCACAGACGAAATGTTTGTTAATAAAATATTTCTTTGGCACATGATTTTGGCAGTTTTGGACTAGTAAGGGAATATACCACTGAGTCATTGAATCTTAATGAGTAACGGTAGTTTCTGAATTCATAGAGTGTGAGCATCACACTTCTCACAAAGGTGGATTGTGTTTTAGAGACTAGATTTAGATTATGGTTGAGTGTACTGTTCAGTGTCTAGATTCCCTGGACTTCTTGGTCATTATGATGAGTGGTCTATTCTTTTTAACTTAGTATTGCTTTTAGTTGTATGTTGGTACATGGAACTCTTGATTAATGTGTGTTGACACGACATTATCAGTGATTATCTTGTTCTGTATTTTTGGGATATTTTTTAGTATATTATTTGCAATAGAGTGGTGTACTACATGTTAGTAAAATAAGAGATACTGTATAATATTTAAAAGCTGCTAGCTAAGTGGTGTTATTCATAGATTATCCCTTTTATGTATTTGTTCACTTATTTTAGAATCAATTTGGTCTGGATTAAAAGCAAACCAGTAGATGTCTGCTAGATTTAGCCCATCATACAGTGGATTTCATGAGGTTCATTGATAGTGTTTATTTATTATGTGTTTTCCAAGTATGGGGCTGGTGCCTTTTTGCAAAAGAAAAACCAAATCCACCGTAATGAACCAGCTGAAACCCTGTAGTGCCTGATTGGTATGGTTTATAGATAGGACTTCAATGGAAGGCAGCATTGGGAACAGTTAATAAACTATTGTTTTGCTGTAAAGTGATTTTTAAAAATCTGCTCAATTCTTAAGCCTGAACAATTTTAATCAATTTTCATAACATTAAAACTTCCATCAGCAATTGAGATCTCCATTCCCTGTGGTTCAGGAAGCTGCTGAATGCAAGAGTGGAACAGTACCATTCCCCTTCAGCGATGCCGTGGGCCAGGATGCTGCTTTCAGGAACTCAAATCTTTTAGGAAAACTGTGAACCACATCAAGCTAAATACTGTGAACCACATCAAACTAAATAGTAGTCAAGCAGTTCTGGCAGGGGCAAAAGGATTTCTAGAAAAATTTCTAGAAAAGGTTTGAGGAAGGAATAATGAGTTTTTGAGGAATTGTGGACTGAGACACATTCATTAAAAGCCAGCAGTGCTTCTCTTTGATCTTTAAAATTGTACAGAAAAGAAAGTTTGGTGCTGTCTGGCAAAGATGCTACAGGCTGGGGGTTGATTCTATCCTTGCAGTTCACTGCAGTCAGTCCCTGTGTGCAGCATCCATAGGCTGTGTGTTGGTGCTTAAGCAAGCTCAGGTGTGCTTGGCTGTCATCCTCCTCCAATCCCTCTCCCAAGGTGGTAACCTGCAGCCCTTCCTGAGGCAGGATTCTCCTCCCTGCTACGATTAACAGCTAAATCTTTCTGCTTAGCCCAGTCTTTATTGAGTTGCTGCCAGTTCAGATTCCACAATATCTGATGTTTTGCAGGCCTCTTTCAACTGATGTCTCAGTTTTCTTGGGAGATTTTTCTGCCTTTGCTGTAGTTTCTTCCTTCTCCCAGTGATGAATAAACCTGGCATTTGTTGCTCATAAATTGCCCTGAGTTTTTGGACTATACGATTTTTTTTTGTCCATCTTATTTCAGTAGTGATTGAAACTCATCCTGTCTCAAACGTGACTTCCAGAAAGCTTTCTGCATGAAATAAACCCCAGCAAACAGTATGTCTATCGTTTTTATATTTATTAAAGATAATTTGTTATTTTCCTAGGTCATTTCTGAATTGGCTGTTCTAAACTAAATTGAATTTTCTTCCTTATGAGGAGTATAACTAAGTCAAGGTTTCCCAGCAAATAAGATACCAATTCGTGTGTGCGTTTTGGGTTTGGGGGTTGAGTGTCTCTTCCAACAGACTTTTCCTGTTAGGAATATTTCGTTTTGTTGGTTTAGTTTTGAGTATCAACCTTTTATGCTTCTCAGAAGATTGGGATTCACTTGTATTATCCCTCAGTAGGACACTAAGGTTTGATGTTTAAAATTCTTTTAGCCTCTTGCATTGCTTTTCAGGTTAAATGCTTTTCTCAGTCTGAGGGTTATTACTGTACATACATTGTGTGTCAAAACTCACTATTAAATGAGTTTCCATTTTTCTTTCTATTTAAAAAATAATCTTAAATGGACTATTGAGGAAAAATAGCTTTAAAATATATCATTATTTTTCTATACCAGGAATGAATTTTTAGATTTTAATACGGCTTTTTTGACCTCAGGGCTTCTACTTCAAGTTATCTATGTCTTTACTTTTCACTATATTTTTTGTATTTACAAAATACTTTACCAAAACTAGGAGCATCTTTCATTTTAAAATTTATCTTTACAGTGTTTTGATGTCTTAAACAAATGGGGTTTTTAAAATGTTTCTCATTCCTAATAGCTTATATCTTTGTTCTTAATACAGCTTGCAATTATGTGTAGATTAGTAGAATTTTACAAAAGTAAAATACTGGTATTTTCTGAATATTTTTAAATGTTCTTTTCATGGAAGAATCAGATGTCAGGGAGACAGTGGCTTAACTTGCAAAAACTTTTGGATATGAGGGCAGCATTTGGGTTTGTGAAGCTGAATGACAGCTGCAGTAGCTGAAATGTGATACGGTGAATTCAAGGACACTGTAAGATTCCTGCTGATAGCTGAGCTCAGGATGAAGGATAATTTAGAAGCACTTGCCCTCGAGAGCTATAGATTAATAAAGATAAAATGCTGACTTTTTGATACTACTTACTTGCTATGCTAAGAGCTTTGAAGAGTCCCTTTTCCTTTTAAACCTTTATATCTTTCCTTGGTAATATTTGAAAGAATGTTTTGGGTGTTATTTTGGGTTTTTTTCTTCCCTTGCTTTTTTTTTCCTCTTAAAGCAGAAGGGGCTGGATGGGAAATACTGCATATTTTTAGATCAGGTGTAGTAGCTACTTTGCCATCAACACTATGTGGATATATTTGCAATGAAGTTTAAGCATGGTGAGTATCCAGATGGAGTGTTTTCCTAATCTTTAGCTTATTTACTCTGTTGGGAGTTTCTGTAAACATTTATAGTATTCTTAGGACAATCTGTACAATTAAGCCTGAGATTCCTGGTATAGAAAATCACAGGATATAAAAAGCCACTAAGATTTTCTCTAAGGGATTTCAAACTGTGAGTTTTTGCCTGTGATACTCTAAAAGTAATTTGTAAAATGTCTGTGATGGATGATGAAATTCTAAAGAGAAAGTGATAGCAAATTAGTGTCATGCTTCAGTAGACCCTAGCATGTAGTGTAACGATACACCCTGTGTAAATGACATAGGAAAGAGAGGATGTTTTTCCTTCTGTACACTTACATTTACTTTTTACAATTTCTATGAGATACTAAGGATTTGATCTTGAAGGTACTTATTAATGGAAGTTTACTGGCTACAGAGTTTTTGAGATACAATGCTTCAGTTTATTTCCCCATGTTCAGACTCTTTCATGGTGCTTTATTTGTTTTAGTGAAAACTATATGCCTAATAGCTACAAGAGCACCACATGCTATAGTAGGTAAAACCAATGTAAACTATATTTGAAATGCTTAGGACATGATAAAGCATCAATGCACGCTGCCTTACTGTCTTGTCAGGAACTGGGTAATATTGCAACAGACATTATTTCTAATTTTACACTGCTGTTCATGATAAGCTGTGCTTTTCATTAGATTTCAGTTCCAATAATCAGGATTGTTCATTAAAGTTTTTGACTACTAGATTTTTTTTTCCCCCTGAGCTTTTTAGCCTTTTTAATTGCAGAAATATTTAGATTTTACCTGCCTCCTGGTGACTTAGAAATGAAAGGGAAAATAAAAAGAAACTTCCCTTCTCTTAAAAACATCTTATTTTAGGAATCTAATTTTAAGAGTAATTTAATGAAAGTAAATGATTCAGCTCATGATTTTTGAATTTTAGTACTGGCAGTATTTAATGTGCTCAAAGGAGAGCCCTGGGCACTATTCAAAAAAGCATGCAAATGATAGTATGAAGTAATGCTTCAGAAACATCTCTTTTGTTCCTAGTGGTGATTTCTATTGAAATGTCACTTTGTGTGAAGCTGAGAAAAGTCTCCTAGAGCTGAAAAATATTGATGCTACTGACTAAGATTTAGCTTTGTGTTGCTAAAATTACATTCAGCTTTAATGTTAGAGCAGAGAGAATTCTACTAGTAAAAATAGGAATTAATAATGGAGAAATTAAATACAATTTTATCCCTAGAAAAACATTTTAAAGATACATGAACTTGTCCACCTTTAATTTTCTCTTATATGCTTATTTTACCCCCCAAGATGCTTAAGGTAACTGCAGTCCTGTGGAATGAACTTTGGCTTTTGACAGTTGTCAGTCATTCTCTCCTATAAATTGTTACAGTAAATGAGGTCCTTTTTATATTTGTGTAACTTCATGCATTGCAACAAGCATTCTTGCCCTTCCGACACCCTGAAATAAATGCTCTCACTTCATTCCCCATCCCAGTTTTTCTTGTGACTGATTTGCTCACTGCAGTGACAGCAGGGGTGGGGATGGCAGCAAGTGAGAGCTCCACTGTGTGGGTGCCTGAGACAGCTCATCCTCACCTGGCACTGCTTAGGCAGGGTCAGCAGGATTTGCTGTGTAAGCAAACATAAAGCTGTTCTCCTCCTGTTGCTGCATGGAAGCAGCTGAACAGACAGCAGTAGCTGGGGAATATTTCCTTGGACACAAGTGTGTGACAATGTTTTCACTAGTGATATTCACAGATTTTGGATGTGAATTCATAGTAGAGATAAATTGGGCAGAAAGGCCCACCTTGTACCTTTTGGATTCTGACTCAAGTTTAACTTTTTATACCGGTAAAAAAAGGAGTTTGAAGCCATCAGTGGAGCTCACTCCACTACAGAAAAGAAAACTCTACTCAACAGAGGGAAGTGAACAGCTGGAGAGAAAAGTTTCTGTTACCTGAGACCATTAACACACAAGACAATCCAAGATACACACTGGTTAAATCTTAGAAGGTGCTATGGGCAACCCCCTTTTGCAATTGCCATTGATGCAATAACTGTTGTTAGCCATTTTGTTGATAATTCATACTGTAGGAATTGCTAGCAGATGGGAAAATAGATTATTCAGAATATAGTATTAACAATCCATATTTTTTTAATCAAAGGCCTCTAATAGGCATGTTGCATGTAAGTTTCATTTAAGCAGTCGCTAGGAAAAATTTGTTTTTTCAAGTAAACACAACAAAGATAGAGATTGCTTTTTGATTGAATATCTGTTTTCTTAACAATTTAAACCCTGAAAATGCATTTGCTTGATTTTGTTGCGTCAGCTTAATAGCAGGATTTTGTAATTTACTTTGATAGACTGGACGTTTGCAATGGTAATTCATGCATTATGGAATTAATAATGAAATCTACTTTTATCATATTGAAAACATGATTGGCATAGAGATTTTATTTACCTCTCTTGCTGTCTAGAATGGATTAAGATTATAAAGTTCTACATCCACCACAACTTTGGCTTCCACCCCCTGAAAAGTTTGGATGGCTACAGATATGAGCAGGCCAAGTGTGGCTGTTGAGTTCCAGACCCCCTCACCTAAATCCATGGACTGCAAACACCAAGTATCTCAGATACTTGATCCATCCTTCTGGCTCCTGTGCTGGACACACGTGGAATCCAGTAGTCAGGATTTACATTGTACTCCTTGACTTCATGACTTCTGATAGTCCATTTTTGACTGTATTTTAACTCCTTCCTTCTGAGCTTATTGCTCAGAACTCAGGTCTGTAGACAAGGCATTTTCCAAGTGCCTCTTTTGGCCAGAATTTTCATCAGTATGGTTTGACGAGGATTGTAAACAAAATATTTAAGATAAAGACTGGGTCCTCCTGCAGGCAGTAGTAATGACTGCAAGTAATTATTCTTTGGTTTGCTGAAAATCGTGATCCAAATGAGCCTGGTCCATATGAAATGCAGGAAGTTAGACCAAAAGGCAAAAAAAGTAAAACTTGTTGCACTTCCCTTGCAGAAGTTTGGTTCTGGGAGGTAAGTGCATCAGGATGTGAGGGAAGAGCTCTTTGTGTGTCACTGTTTGAAGACACATAAAAAAGCCAATCACCTGAAACCAGTAATGACCAGAGTAAGAATGTTTTTGGTATAGGTGTATTGGGTTTGTGTGGCCAGGTTTTGGTAGCTGGGTGGCTTCTGTGAGAAGCTGCCAGAAGCTTCCCCCATGTCCAGCAGATCCAGTGCCAGCCAGCTCTGGACCCACTGCTGGCCAAGGCCAAGCCAGTCAGGAATGGTGGTAATGCCTCTGTGATAATGGATTTAGAGAAGGAAAAAAAAGGTATTGCCTGTGGTGATTGTGGCCAGAGAAGAGCAGAGTGAGACTGTGTGGTAGCAACAACACTGCAGACACCAAAGTCAGGGGAGAAGAAGTGAGGGAGGCAATTCCAGCTCCAGGCACTGGAGCTGAGGTTCCCCTGCAGCCTCTGGTGAGGTGACTGTGGACAACTATCCCTGAGCAGCAGCAGAAACAACGTGTGATAAACTGATCAAAACCTCCATTCCCTGTCTCCCTCACTGGTGGTAGAAGGAGGTATAGCTGGGAAGGAGGGAGGGGTGGAGGGAAGGTGTTTTTAAAATTCATTGACTTCTCGTTATCCTGCTCTGATTTTGTTATAAGTAAATTTAATTAGTATCCTTGATTCAGTTCTGTTTGGCCCATGATAGAATTTGGTGAGTGGTCTGTCCCAGACCTTATCTTAGCTCGAGAATCTTTGTTCTGTTTTCTCTCTCCTGTCCAGTTGCTGGAGTGACAGAGCAGCTTTGGTGGGTGCCTGGCACCCAGACAGGGTCAGCCCACTACTATAGGAGGTATTCTTCTGATGACATGCTAATTTGCACTGTATTCAACAAACCTTGTGTGATTATGCTGGATTATTTTAAACCCCTGGGCTGATCAGCAGTGTCTCCTACTACCTTCACACAAGGGCAGTGTGCCTGTGTGTGGAGAGCTTGTAGCTCTGACCTGTGCTCTGATGGCAGCTGGAACACTTCATGCCTGGAGCTGCCTCAACTTTCGGATTTTTTACTGTATCCCAGCGTAACGAGGACAGTCACATAAGGAATCATTAGCAAGCTTTTTTTTTCGTCTGTTCTGGTCCTTTTTAACATCTACATGTGGCCTTTCCTGGAAAAGCTTCTAACCTATTACAGATAAGATGAAAAATGAGCAAGGAGGAGTTAAATGATTGGTGTCCCATTTGCTAGAAGTTTGAGATAAAGTGTACTAAGTTCCAGGCTTACTGGTCTCCCAAATGTGTGGCTGAGTTGCCTTTTCCAAATACTGTAACTGAAAATTGTAGTACAGTTAGAAGGTTAGTTATGCTTTTATTCTATTTGTCCCATCTTAGGTTGGTGCTGCTGAAACAGCAGCACCAACTTCAGCCACTGGACACTTGGCCACTGGACACTTGGGTCTATGGAACTCCTTTCTGAAAGGTTGCCTTCCACCAGGATTTCTCCCTGGATCAGGGAGAGGAGAAGGTGGAGGCAGGAGCTGCTGGCACTCAGCTTGCAGCACTGGGAGCTTTTGTCCCATAAGGATGACTGTTGTCTGGTCTTTCCATAGGCAAAGTTGATTTCCCTTGCTCTAGCAAAGCAGAGAATTTCAGTGAGGCTTCTTTGCCTGTGACTGTGTCTTGAGAATACATCAGCTTCGAGGAGAAATTATTTAATGTCATCTGGCTCTGGTTTGACTTCCTTGTTTGATTTGCTTCCCTTATGCATTGTAGCTTTCTTTAGTGGTTAGGTTAACAAATACATATTTGAGGAGAAAAGTTTTATTTTTGTACACCTAATCTTTCTTCTGGAAAACCGGTTAAGTGTACTCCATCTAAAAGGCTGTGTCTGTGTGTGGCATGGTAAGTTGGAGTTTGGACTATTGCTTTCCCAATCCACAATGTGATTACCTGGTGAAATAAAGGGTCCCAGTGAAGGCAAACGCTGCTACCAGAAACTCTGTTAAGACTTCTGTCTTGGAAAGTGGCCCATCCTGACACTAATTACTATCTCTTGTGTGGTTGTGGGTGTTTGATCTCTGAAAGGACATGATTCAATCCATTATGTGGAGTGGTAGAAAAGGAATTATCTATTATTGTCACACAAATGCTATCCTGATTACAATTGTAATTGTAACAATTTGTTACAGTTAACAGCTTTTTAAAAGCTACTGAAATAAGATTTAAAGTTTTTCTGAATTCTTGTAGCTTGTGCAACTGAATGCTTCTCTCTCTCTTCCCATTAATGCCAGTAGCCCCAGTAGTTACTGCTACAAACTACTTGGTGAATTATTTATGGCAGTTTAAATTGCAAACTGTTTGCAAGTTGAAGTAAATGAATGCTGAGCTCTATCGCTTTAGGAATTTGAACCAAAATATTTATTCATGCAGGGCAATAAATTACATAGGAGTAATGAAATATGTTGTTTGAGATATTTCTACACATCTTATTTGATATATTTGCTGTTGTATTCAGTGTTTGGATTATTGCAGGCTTTTAGGGTTTGTGAGGTAATACCTGTAGCACAGACAGAAGTCAAAGAAATGTATTTTTTAATTTGCCAAGGAAACATATATGTGCACAGACACACACACACACACACATAATTTCCTAGATTCAGCTGTGGCTGATTAAGTGGTTTTCTCATCTGATGTCAGATAGGTGAGACCTTCCTAACTTGTCTGTTTTTTGCCGCTTCCTTCCTTTAAATGTCCTGAGTATCAGCCATTCATATAGATGAGTACTGTGGCTATCTAGATCTCCTGGGAGACATGTCTGAGATAATTCTGAAAGATTCTTGGTCTCTGGCTTAAAAAATTCATTTTCTTTATATTTTAATATTCATTCCAGGTGTCTGTGATCTTTAAAGAGTAGTTAATTCTGTTAACAGTTAATTCTGTTTGCTGGCTCAGTTTCTTGACTGAAATTTAAATACAAACTCACCCACCACATTCTTCTCTGCTAATTTATGAAAAAATATTTTGCAGAGCAGAATAATTATGTGATTACATTACTTAGTCTATTCTGTGCAGTTTAAGCCTGATGTCTATGGTGGTGACTGAGAGAAAGTGGCTGTCCAGACTGGCCAAGAGTGGGTAGGGGCTTCATCACTGGCAGTTCTCACAAAACACACGCACGAGATTACTCAGTGTCTGCCTTAGGCATTTGCTAGTCTGTGGAGCCCCAAATGCATGATTCCTGTCACACGTGCAAAGTACATTATTCCTGTCACACGTGGGTTTATTGCTCCTCTCATCTGTGCTGTGTTGGGATCAGTTTAACAGTGGAGTTGGCACTGACATCTCTTCCCATTATACTTAAAATCTCTGACACTTAACTCCTCTAAGAGTATCTTCATGGAAAAGTGCATAATATGTGAGTTACATATATCAATGGGCTAAAAATTAAATAGAATAGTACAGGCTTTTAATCTTTTTTTTTCTCTGAAAATGAAAAGTTCTTTTTCTGCAGAAGTCTTGGTGACTTAGGAATTCCTTTCCCCCATCCTTTTTTCTAAATGTCAAATGGGAGGAGGGCAGTAAAATGAATGATATTTGATGCCTTGGGAGGCAACTCCTTCCTTCATAAAGAGAAGAAGAGTCTTTGGGAGAGAGCAAGGGAGGCCAAACAAAGTGTCACAAGGAGGGCAGCAAAGATGGTGGTGAAGGGTCTGGAGGGGAAGCCGGATGAAGAACATCTGAAGTCACTTGGTCTGTTCAGCCTGGAGGACACTGAGGGGAGATCTCATTGCCATCTACAACTTCCTCACGAGGAAAAGAGGAGGAGCAGGCACTGATCTCTTCTTTGTGCTGCCCAGTGACAGGACCTGAGGGAATGGCCTCAAGTTGTGTCAGGGAAGATTTATGTTGAACATTTCAAAAGGTTCTTTACCCAGAGGGTGGTTGGGCACTGGAACAGATCCCCGGGGAAGTGATCACAGTGCTGAGCCTGAAAGAGTTAAAGAAGCATTTGAATAATGTTCCCAGACACCTGATGTAACTCTTGGGGCTGTACTGTGCAGGGCCAGGAGCTGGACATCGATGATCCTTGTGGGTCCCTTCCGACTTGGCATATTCTGTGATTCTGTAAGACCAACATTGCTGAGCTCATCTGAAGTCTCATACTTCAGATGAGATTGGGATCTTTGGTCCTCAAAGATATTTTGACATGTGGGGTTTAATTCTCTTCTTCATTAGGATTCTTATGGTTAAAATGATGTTGCATGAAAGCATGTGTCTTTTCCATATGCTCTGTTATGCGTTTCTGATATGCCCACTCTTATTATTGTGACTTTAAATTATTTGTTTACTATGTGCAGTGTGGTCTCTTAGTGGAAGTCATAATCTGGGGTTTGGACTGTATGTTGCAGTATGTGTTGCTAATTTATATGCCTCAATTGCTGATAAAAATAAAGATCAAAAGCAGCAGTTAATTCCTCGGGGAAAACAGATCAGATTGTGTTGATAGAAGCCTGCCCTAGATTCATGAATGAAGTATTGACTCATTGGTAGTTGATTCAGAAGTTGGTTTTTTTTTTAACCCATGAGTTAGGTAGTGTGCTTGTTTGCAATGTCAGAGTATTTGCAAACAAAGTAAAGATTATCCCTTTTGTAAGAGGAAATTATGTGTGCTATTTGAAATTTGCTGTTTTTCACACCCGGTGAAGAATAATGGCGACAAAAGAGAAGTGCGGAATGGCACTAAATGACATCAGGAAAAAAAACACATAGGCCAGACAAAGAATGCATTTCAAATGCAGATCATTCCCTGCAATAGCAGGTGGAGCAGTAGTGCCCAGCATGCCCTAGTATCTGATAAGACTCCAACCTTTGTTGGCAGCAGCCAGCAAGGCAGTGAAGTCATTTACGTGTTGTATGATCGCTCACTTGTAGTGAGTGAAATGTAATAAACTGTTAAACATTCTGAGAAAATATTTTTGGAGATAAAAGAACTTGGTCAAAGGCTACCCCCTATGAATTCAGGAAATTATTTAATATATTACTTAAAACACTGTTAGCAATTTGTTTTGAGTAGTTCTGACAGCAGTCTGTTGAGGAAGGTGCCTTGTCATTCTTATCAGAAAGTACTCCTAAATATCTGTCAAGAGTATTATGTACAGCAGCAGTGTATTTTTCAGGCTTCTATATGAAGTTCAACAAGTATTTGATTATGCAATATAAGTTATATACACGAGTGTATATATATGTATTTGTGTACTGTGGCATGCTTTTTTCAGCCTAATGAGTTAAACTCCAGCCCTGTATTTATTTGCGATTTATTTGCAAGGTTTGCAAAGGGTTTTTTTTATTTTAAATTAAATGTACTATGTGTGTTTGCTTTCATAGGCTTTTATTTACTGTGCAGCACACTAAGGCTTTTGGCTGCATCAACAATTATATGTATATATATATGTATATATACACTCTTAAGTGTGTAAAAGCCCTGCAGCTGTAAATTAAAGGCTTGTGAAAGGCAATGATTTTCTTTTTTGTTGAAAACAGTTTCTAATATTTTTTGTGGGATTGTTTTTTGTTTGGTTGTTTTGCAGTTAAAAAATCTGAGTTTAGAAGAATTACAGATGAGATTAAAGGCTTTGGACCCCATGATGGAACGAGAAATTGAGGAGCTTCGTCAGAGGTACACTGCAAAGAGGCAACCTATCCTAGATGCGATGGATGCAAAGAAACGGAGGCAGCAAAATTTCTGAGTTTGTTTTCCTTTCAAACATAAAACTAGGAGTCAGTGTGGACACTGGTAACTTTGCAAGTCAGAAGGAATTTGATTATGAGAGTTTTCAAAAATCCAATCTGTTAAATTTTCCTTCACAAGCAGTGACAATTGCAGCAGTCAAGAATATTCATATGGTAATCTGCAAAGGCAGCAAAACACTTTACTACCTGTTTGCATTTTTCAAATGTTTAATGTAATAGAAATTTAATCTGTTACTTCCCAGTCTTTTTCAGGTGTGTAGTGGTAACTTGGTGTTGTACATTGGGAGCTGTGTTTTGGAGCACCTGGAATGTTTTCTTGATTGTGCAACACTACCGAGCCTTATATTACAATGTATTTTCCTCCCACTTAGTAGCATATTTATTATGTAATCTTTGGTTATCCTATTTATTTTATGCCTGTTTTCTGTTGGGAAGTATTAGGATAATATTGTGGAGAGCAGAGTCAAATTAGATAAACTTGCTATTGTAGTATAATGAAAAGCTGCTCACCACTGTATTATCTTTTAAAACTCCAATTTCGACACATATCCTGATTCAGGACAGCACTTGAACATGTATCCAGCCCATTCATAGCAGTAAAATTTCGGAATAAAGCAAGTAATAGATACGTGTTTTTCTGCTCTCCTGAATCAGGGACTGTTGTAGTTGAGTAGTACAGTTGTTACACTACAGAGCATTCTTTGAGAGAGGATTTCTGTCATTTGTGTGCACACTGAGTCAGCTGTCATTAAACAAGAAAACAAGTGCCTAATCAGTTTTAATTTTTGTTATTCAGGAGAAGCAATACTTACAGTCACTCCTTAAGTGTAAACTTCCAATTGCTATTGCAATTCTGACCAGTATAAACCTCTATTTTGCACCATAGTTTTATAATGAAGTAACAGCTACACTTTCTGGATATGTTTTTTGTTTCATTTGGGGTTTTTTTAATCACTGGTTTGAGGGGAGAGGGGAATTATTAGTGCTTTGGGGTTGGTTTGTTCTCATATTGTAGCTACAAAGGGATAGTAATTTAAAAACCAAAGAAAATAAATCGAATACTTATATTTAATAAGTATGGAAAAGAAGCAACATTTGATAGTATTCTGGAGGGGTTGTCCTGCAATTGCTAAACATTCAAAATTCCTGTAGTCTTCTGTTGGTAGATTTTGGGGTCTCAGAAATGCAGGACCAAGCTCTTAATAGCTTTTTACAAGTTCTTGTCTGGTTTATGTTGTGGAATATCTATTGGTAGAATTTACAACATTGTAAGAAATATTTCAGACTTTGCAGAAAATGTGATCCACTCTCTGAACAATCTACTGTGTTTTCTATTGAAATCTTTACTATCGTTGCCTTGTATGTAAATAACTTCACTGTGATAGTCATATTTCTTTAAACAGTACAGCTGAAGAGATCTTTACATTCAGCCTCCAGCTGTTAAACTTTTAATGGTGACTACTGTATGGGCATCTTCTGTTAAAGGTTTTCTGGAAGTTAGTAATCATCTCATACCTCTTAACATTAATTGTCAACGTATGTGGACCATTTAGATGGAATAGTGCCATTTTGGAAATGATGCATTATGTCACAAAGCTTATGCCAATGGAAACAAAGAGTTCTTTCAGGATCAGCATTCTACAGCCGTGCTGGCACCAGTACTTGGGTTTGAGCCGTATACAGCCGTCGCTGTCCTTGTCATTCTCCGTGTGTTTGCATGCACACCACACTCTGACATGTAAACCCTAGAGGCAAATAAATCTTAATTGTGATTATTAGAATGTCCTTATCCTCAACTCTCTTCATACTTCTTAGTGCAATGACCACTCCTTGTGAAAATGCAAGACCACAGAAGATCCATAAAAATTACTTTAGGCAAGATAAAATGCACCTGGTAGTCCTATGCCTCGCATTTATACAACTAAATGATGTAAAGTAAAAAATGATATAAACATATCACTGTGTCATTAGATTATAATCATAATGCAGGAAAAAATAACAGCACCAACTTCCCCCTATTACTATGGTTTTTATTTATTTAAAGTAACTTCTACTTCTTGAACTTTCTGTTCTCAAAAGCTCAAATGTGTGTGTGTGCCTACATTGATTTGTGTAGATATACACACGTATATATTCATATCTATATATATAAAAGAGAAAATATAGAACAGGTTCAAACCATCAGGAGAGGAACCTAGCTTGCCTTTTCTTGGTGTGCCTTTTAAGCAAAGTGTCATTCTCTAGACACTCTTATCTGCATCCTCAGCAGCTAGATTTTCCCTTACTCAATCTTAAACTTTTCACACCAAAAATAAGACTTTGAGTTTGAGTAATGTGGCTTTACAGTGTAATAGACAATAATATAAAAGGATCACAAATTTCTTATTTTGTATATTCTGAAAACTTCAGTAATTTGGTACCCTAAAGATGAACTGTGTATCCTGAGGGACTCCAATAAAAGGCTATCTTAGACTAGAGCTGTTGCAGTCTGACACCTGAAAGCTATCAGAAGGTAAATGACATCCTTTTATTTTCTATCCTGATGTGTCTGCGTAGAACAACTCAGACTTTGTGCACATGCATGCACACAGAAATGGAATGTACATGCATGAGGAAAATCTGAATGCCATGAATAAAACAAATAAAACAAGCTACTTAAAGGGGTGAAAAATAGCTTCTGATGCACTGTAAATTGGGTAGGTACAGGATGTTTGTGACCAAAGAATACTTTCATAAATTAATATGAAATTAGTATGTTACCATTCTGGTATGGAGCAAACTGCAGTCAGTGTAAGAACTGCCTTGGGCTTCAGCAGCCAGCATATGGACCTCTGAATTCTCTGCAAGCATTAACATTGTACTCAGAGATGGATGCAACTTATTTTTTCTTTCCTCTGTTTATATAAATGAGTCAAATCATCCATGTTGTTGACTACACATCTCTACTGGAGGTTGAGCATATCTGTAAAGGAAAGCCAATAGAACAATAAATAAGATATCTTAAAAGTAAGCCTTGCAGGAAATCTAATAGAACTACTGACAAGTTAATCTTCAATAAGAATTTAACCAAGCAATTTCTTGTTTGCTTCTGACTTTGTATGTTTAGGTTTAGTAAGTTAAAACAATTTTGGAAAATCATTGCTTATTACTAAACATTTTTAATAAAAGCTAATTTTTCCTGTATAATTGTTGACTTGTTCATTCTAACTGAAGCAAAATTATCTTAATAATAACCATTAATGTTCATTTCCATAGTCATCTCTCATGTTTTGTTTCCTTTCTGTAACATTGTGAGCACAGAAACTCACGTCTCTCAAAGTCAGCTCTGGAAAGGATTTTTCCAGATCACAACAGTGCTGCAAGAACTAGAAATCTGAGGATCCCATGAAAATGGATCAGGCCAGAAATCTTCAGTACTCTATGGAAGTCCTTCTCTCTGCAGTCTGGTGTTACTGAAGGCCTAATACTGAGACAGCTGAGCATCACCCAAATATCTTGGCCATCTTCTTAGACATCCTTTACTCAGAGGTGCTCATGGACATAAGGGGTGTGAGTTGTACCTTTGTTGTTCTCATCACATTAGAAAACCAATAGGCAATGGATAGACCTAAGTAGAAAAGTGGCTATATTTAATGTCTCAAATATAATTCCATTGCCTGTTTCTTTTCTGATTTTTTAAAATGATTCTCTTAATAACTTGCCCACAAATACATTTTAGTGAAAGGAACTCATGACTGATACTCCTTAGTGAACCATGGTACGTTTGAAGTCACAAAAGTTTGGTGCTAATCTAAATTAATCTGACATTTATTGGATATTGTAATTATTTACTGCTTATTTACAGCAAATATATAATAGCTTGTCTTCATTGCACAGTATATTCTGATAAGCATGCACAGTGGCTTTGGGCTGCTTCTCCATTCAGTGTGTTGAACTTTCAGATATAAATACAGGTCATGGTGGGTGAATTCCTGCCTAAGTACACAGGATAGCCTGACTCACTGGAAAGGCACTGATGCTTCCAAGCAGAATGTGTACTGTACAACTTGTGTGAAGCACTTGGTGTGCATGTGGCTCTATCAGTGTGGTAGGATGAGAGTTACTTTTTCTTAAGTATATACCTGGTTATAAAGCTAATCAAAAAGACCTCACGAAGTAAGAAGGTCTTTATTTCTTTGCATTCTTAAAGATGTGAAAATTCTTAAATAGGACTCCAGCTATTTCTTTCTGTGTTTCCAAAAGCAGTGATGGATGTTAAATATTTTAGCTTGAAATAGATCTAAGATTATCGAGTCCAACTGTTAACCCAGCACTGCCAAGTCCACACTAAACCATGGCCCTAAGTGCCGCATCCACGTGTGTCTTCAGTACCTCCAGGGATAGTGACACCACCACTTCCCTGGGCAGCCTGTTCCAGTGCTTGACAATCTTTTCAGTGAAGAATTTTTTTCCCAATACCAAATTAAAACCTGCCCTGGTGCAACTTGAGGCTGTGTCATGCAGCTGGCTGGGACATTTGCTGTGGGGTATTTCTATGCCAGGCTGTGATGCAGCAGTGTTATGCCCACTATTGGAAATGAAAGCCTTGGAGAAGACACATCCTGGGTAGCCCATGTTGTTTCTCATGATTGTGTTCGTGCCAGATGGAGTAAAAGCTTAAGCTTTTTGGAGAAAGGCAAATTATGTTGATGGCTTAGTGTAAAGTTATTAAGTTACATTTGTGAAATACTTTTTCACAAAATGTGTTTCTCCTCTTTGTTTAGTGTATTTATTCTGGAAAGGGCCTATCTTTTACATAGTGTGCTCTCATGCATTTTGATTTGGTTTAATTTGTTAGTGTTTTTAAAGCATAAGTGAAAATTCCCCGTATTTTCCTTCTTCTCTTCCTCCTGCTCAGGAAAATGAATGTGGGCATTACTTTTAAGAGCATCCCCTGATCCAAGAGTCCTTTGGACATAGCAGGCCCATGCAAATGTCAGCAACAGCTTTTATTCTCTTCTATTCAGAGATCACCGAAGTCTCAGCTGTCCTGTTTTTCCTTCCTTTGAAAGGATGGGATGTTCAGATTCTAAGCAAATCTTTCAGAATAGTTAGTCCCAGACCAACAGATGCTTTATACTTTTTTCCATTATTTGCTACATAGTCCTCAGGACAGATTCACACTTCATTTCAGTAGGCCTTCAGAGAGTCGTCTGGGTTGGAGAAGAGTGGTATTTGTCACAGAAACAAGAAGAAAGAAACAATTTTTAAAAGTTTTCTTTGGGGAGAGAAGAAAAAGAATATGGCATCTGCACCTGGCCAGGCGGCTTATGAGGCTTACTGTGGATGTGAGAAAAAAATGTGTTGGCTGAAAAAAGCAAATCAGGTAGTCATCTATACAACTTACTGCTCTGTGTTGATGTTTCACATCCATTAATGTTTATTGTCTTCAATGTTCATGCTTTTTTTATACTGCTTCTACTTTAAAGATAGAAGTTTTAATTTTTTTAAAACTTTATATAAATGGAAACATACCATAACAATGCCAAATAAATATAATTGGAAAAAGAACCTAATCAAAGTCACCAAAGTTGGGGGTGTTTTCTCCTCCTTTCTTTCCCCACTCCTTTCTTTGGGTTTACAGAGGCTTCTGATGGCAAATGTTTGTCTGTACAGGGAGAGACTTTGCATGCTCCAGCCCTGGGCAGACATGGATGGGGATGGTTTTATCGAGAGGGTGGATGAGCTGTGCCCCTGCTCAGGATGTCCTGGGAGTGTTGTGCCCTGCTGGAAGCCACTGCTGTCCTCCTGCTCCTCTCCCTGCCGGGCCGTGGCAGGCACTGAGGCTCCTGCAGAGCGTGAGGAACCAACACACAGCAGGGAGCCCCGCTGTGCCCAGAGAGTCAGTGTGAATCTGGAAGCTGTTGATCCCCAGCAGGGTAGCACTAAGCTCAAATCAATGCCTGTGGTCTGGGGAGCCTTGGAGGAGCCAGCTGTTATCTCAGGGACAAAGCCATGCTGTGGTGGCAAACAGCTTTTGATGCCACTTTACTTGGTTGGCTGGACTGCAGCATGGCCCATGACCCTTGGGAAAGATAAAGTTCCTTGTGTCCATTTTTTTATTGATGTACAAAAAATATTTAGGAAATTATCTCAGTGCATTGGAAGAGTTTGTGTAAAGGCATTAGCTAACAACCTCTCTATGCCCTGTGCCAGGACCTTTCTTAGCACATTAGCACTATTCCTCAGCCTCCCAAGTTCCTTCTTTGGGTGCTGGTTTAGCTTTGCCAGAAGTGATGGTGGGAGCAGGAATTTTTTGTGTGCTGTAGGCAAACAGCCAGAGTTCTTGCCTGGTGCTGGTACTTGTTCGGTGCAAACAGGCCTTTCTAAAGGCCACAGAAAATTCAGAGGGGATAAACTGGGCACTAAGTAGGGAGCTGCCCAGACCCAGGCAGCAAGAAGACACTGGAAGGAATTAAACTATAGTCTGATTCTGGGCTCAAATACAGGTTTTCTGTCTGTCACAATGGGGGAAAACATTAATGGTATTGACCATTTACCATGGCACTGCAAACCCCAGCGACCTTAAAATTTTTTTTCTTTAGATATCACAGCTTCAGAAATTAAATTTGTTAATATACATGGCCACATGCTAATGTATCTGCATATATTTTCCTCTGTCAAATTAATTAAGCCACATGTTGTTTACTAAAAACTGATTTCCTCTCCTTGTGGATATTTCTTCTGAGGACAGATATTGCAGATATCTCTCCCTAGCTTCTGCCAGAGAAAAGCTCAGCCCTCCTAGTCCTGTTTCGCTCCTCTGGACAGTATTTGGAGCTGACAGTATAATTCTTCAGCTGTTCCTTTGCTGCATACAGGTGTGCCCAGAAGCAAGCACCCTACCCCCACATTCCTCCTTTCATTCCCGCGGTGTCACTGGAAGGATTGATGCATGAGAAGATGGCTGTGGCCCTCAGATGTTTCTAACACTACTCTTTTTCCCTGTTCAGATCTTTCTGCTGCTTTGCACTCCTCCTGGGCTCCCAAGGCCTGCATGGTTGCTGTTAAAAAAAGCCTTACAGCAAATACATCAAAGAGGGAGACGAAAAGCTTTTGAGTTGATTTATATGACACTAAGCCTTTTGTGTGATGCATCAATGGATATTTCATTTTTATTGCAGTACAGTGGGGTATATAGGCTTAACAGCAAGAGGTGTCCTTTTGATCTGTCATCACACATGAAAACAGGTGTCATAGTCCAGAGATTATGGAGGTCAGAGATTATTTGAGGAAGGATTAAGTAGTAGTACCATTTTTCATAGCAGCCATATCCAAAAGCATGAGATTCTTTTAGAAGTGCAGCTGTTACTTCAGTCTAGATAAGTCGTATTTATTGTCATATACCAATTTTTCCTGCTGAAAGAGGACTAGAATTTTTCAGTGTTTTGTATTAAAAATGCCGAAACAAATCAAATGCTTCACTTATAAGTACAATTAATAAAATAACTTTTCCTGAATCTCCTGAAATCCAGAAGAAATTTTGGGTTGCTTTTCCTGTTAGTTGATCTTTACAGAAAATGGCCTTGAGACTGTTGGGAAAATAATGGGGTGACTGTATTAATGTTCAGCACTGCACCGATTTATATACACATACAATTGCTTAGTCCAAATCCGATTTACCTCAGAACGTGAACAGAATTCTCTGATGTGATGAGTACTGGTTCAGTTTTCAATAAATACAACTGAAATACTGCTCTGACTCATTCCAAGAGTCTCTCATTCCATTAGAAACTCTAAAACAACCAAAAGCAATTTGGTAACCCACTATAGGTATGTGGGCATCTCTCCTGCTAAGGAAACACATCCACCGCTGATTGCTCAGCTTTATAAAAAGAGATTAGTTTTTGAGGCTGTTTACATTCCACAATGTAATGTAGGTAAAATCAATAGCAATAGTGTTGTATTAGATTTTACAAACCCATGAAACCTATTTCTTCTAGTTAGTGTAATTATAACTTTTGTTGATGAACAGATGTTTAAACAGCCCCCAAATATGTAATTATTAGAATAAGTAAGGAATTGAGGATCTCTAGGATTATAGGACCAGAAATACAGTAGTCCTGCATCCCAAAAATTAATGCAAATTTATTCCAAGAGTAAGTATAATTTTGAAGCCTTTTAAGTGTAGTTAGTGTTGATTTATTCAGTCCATCAACTGACATAAGTTTATACATCTCATAGCACTTGTCTTCAGTTACTGCCTCCACAAAAAGCTCAGCAGTTTGGTCCTATCTTTCAGCTAGAGGAGGAGAAGGTCTTATTTGCACAGTGTTTGACTAATGTGAACTGAAGTGTTTAGTTCAGCTCTTTGCTCTAGAACAAGGAGCAACCATTCAGGCTTTTTTAGAAGAGCTAGTGCTCCATTTCTGAGCTGCCTTCCAGCTTCTGTCCTGATCAGTGGATTGAGGCTACTCAGGGCTGAATGGGCACTGTGCTGCAGAGCCAAGCAGCTGCTGTGTTCCCTCATCACAGCAAGTGACAGAACCTGCATGGCCTTACCTCCCCAAAATATTGTGAGGCTGCCAGCCTTATGTTTGGAGCGCCATGCTGCTGACCCAGGTGAGGGGAGGGTATGTCTAACACCCCTGGCTGTGCTAAGAAATTTGAAGTTGAAACTTTTGGAAGGTGGTCTCTGATTTTTTGGTCCAGATCTCTAAATTAGACCATGCAAGACATGACTGTTCTGTGCACTTTGCAAGGAAAGAATTGAAACACTGTTCAGCTTTGTTTTCTGTTCAGGTTTATTCTTTTCTAGGCTGCATTGTATTAGTGCTTTATTTTAAAAGGCCAGAACTGAAACAGACTTAACTTTTCATTCCCCATGGCTTTCTTCTCATCTTCTCTGACAAGATGAAAAGATGCACTTTGCTTTTATAATACTGCTTTCTCAGGATGGAAAATTGTGAGGTGTCTTCTTTCAGGTATCATTAACTGTCTAGCAAAGCCTTTTTCTTCTGTATTTTTGGTATGTCTAGACTGACTTTCTCTGAATCTAAAGGGATTCCTGAGGCAATCAAATGCACCTAGAAACACCTGCCACCTCTGTTCCTTTCCCAGCATGTAAAATTGTTTTGGTGCTCTGGGGCTCCTGCTGAGTGTGAGGAAGCATATTTGTATTTTTGTGTGCTGGTGGATGGGCCAGTGCTGTGTTACTACTCACATGAAGCAGAGACCTTTGTGCTCTCCAGCAGTGCACTGGTAGCACTGGGGAGAGCACCAGTACAGTTCCAGTTTGGGGAATGTGAGAGCCAGGAGTGGGGCTGCCCTCACCAACGTATAAGGAAGGCCCAAGCATTTTTGCCATCAAAAGCATAAGCAAAATTTCCCTATATTTATAAAGCATTTCCAATACTGCAGCTGAGATGTCCTTTGCAAAAATCAACTGCCAGACCTGGTAGTTCCCTTGCCAGGCTGAGTAAGGAAGGATTGGAGAAGGAGCTGCATCCTGACTTTGGCTGGTTGAGATGTCCCTGTTGCGGGGTCTGCCTTGCCTCCTGCTGACCCTGCAAGAGAGGGGGAGACACGTAAGGAGAGTAGGATGGGGATAAGCCACTCTTCTGGAAGGTGCTTGCAAGTGCATCAGCCTCTTCCCTGGTTTCAGCTGTCTTCTTCAGAGCATGCTCCCACAGGGAATGATGAGAACCAGCTCACCAAAGAAAAATACATCCAGGGCTTCTTCCTTCAACAGGAAGGGATCAAAATGTTAAAAAATGATCATGCTAACAGTGGCAGTAGGAAGGTGTGCCTTGGTATGGAAAGAAGAAAGAAACAACATAGAGAATAGATTTTTCCCAAAAATAAACCACAATTTTGACCTGTTGTCTTCTACCATGCTTTAAAAACCTAACATAGGGAGGTGCTAGCCCATAGTCTGACATGCCTAGGCATTGATACTACAGAAATAAATTAGAATTTACCTAATGGTAATCAAATGGATGGTGCTTAAGGGGGCTATGGTAGCGTGTCAGTATTCAGAATATTTCCTAGAATGAGACAGAACATGAATTTCAAAAACAGCATAGTAATTTGAAAGGATAATTTCCACTGGAAGTTGGTGGAATTGATGTTCCTAAGTCAGGAACTCCAAACCCCCCTTTTTCTGTGTTACAGCCCCACCACATCACCTTTCCTCATGTGTCATGGAGGCTGCAGGAACAGCCACGTCAGGCCATGGCAGATGGAGTGGGTGAAGCAGGAGGTACAGGACTTGGGATGGGCAGCACAGCAGCTGCTGGCAAGCAAACTGAGCTGCTGTGTGAGTACCACTCATCTTCCAAGTAAGATTAAGAGTTTTCTTTGAAAGGTAACAGTATCATCAGTGGAATAGTCTGCTCAAAGCTACACAGACTTTTGCACCACACAGAACACCTGCATGTTGGGTGACAACAAGCAGATGTTGGACCGTACATCTGAAAGTGGGCAGCTCTTAGGCTGCTTTAGATCTATAGAAGGAATTGTCAGATTTATAGCAGTCTTTGTCCAATTCCTGAAAAACTTAGCTCTGTTTATATCTGAACAGGGATTTGTGAGAAGCCAGAGCCCATTAGTACCCTTAAAGAAAAAAAGCAAGAGTGGGAGGTGCTGATGTTTCTTTGCACTTCTGTGAAGCTGAAATGCTGGATATGTGCCACTGCCTCTTATGGCAAATTCATGTGTTTATCCAAGTGAGGACTTACATGATTTAGGGTTGTGTGTAAAGGGTGAGGCGATGTCAGGCAAACAAATTTCTGCAGTGGGAGGTCAGTGTGAGTCCCAACACCTGCAAGATGATTCTCCATCCTCATTTCTGGCAGCGCAAATAAATTCCAGAGCCAGACCTTTGCCAGCAGTGTCATGTGATCTCGGGAAACACTTTCTAGACTGTTTGGAGGTTGCTTCCTCCACTTGACAACCCATAATTTTATATCTGAGGGGTGAAGAGATCCACAATCTTTAATGAGAGTTACGTTTCTTAGCAGCTTCAATGATTGCTCTGTAGAACTGTTGCTTTGAATAATGTATTACCCATTGCTCTATTTTTAACCCTGTAAATTATTCTCAGATGAGAAGCATAATCTTTTTTTTTTTTTTTT
>VZRH01006093.1:130107-170954 GCA_013397555.1 Urocynchramus pylzowi
TTCTTTCCCCTCCCTTTTTTTTTTTTTTTTTTTTTTTTTTTTTTTTTTTTTTTTTTGTAATTGCACAAAGAGAAATATTTGTCCTGCACCAAGCCCTACTGAGATTGAGATAGTGGTTTGGATTTTTTTAATTCTGTTTACTGAAAAACAATCAGGCTTAATCATATATTCTTTAATAACTGCATACACAGCAAAAGGAATTTAAAACCTTTTTCATAATCTGAATAATGCTTGTGTCCCATTTTTTTAGAATGGGCGCCCTCCACTCCTTTAGAAATACTAACAAATTATTTGCAGTAACAATCTATCTCTGGGTCATTCACTGTAACTTTGCCATGGCTGTACCTTGCTTGAAATGTATCTCAAAAGTAGGTTGGACTGTAATTTATCCTAAAGGTCAGACTTGCCTACTTAAGTATCTGATCAAGACTATGTACATTCTTATATGCTTCCAAAAAGATTCTGGTTATAAAGAGGCCTCTCACTATTGGATGAAGGATAAAGAAACTATTTCCTTTGGATTTGATTCACTATGATATTTTTGGATCATATTTAAAGCAAGAACAAGCCAATTTAAAAAAAAAAAAAGATCACCAAATAAGACTGTAATTAATGTTTCCCACTGTTCCCATTGCTATCGTGGAACAAAAGGTTTTAAAATGTCTGAAACATGTTGGGACATCTGTGCTCAGTTTCTATACACAATGCAGAAAGTCCAAAACATCATGGGAAACCTTATTCTGAAGGGATGCCAGTCCAGATCCATGCTCTGAAGAATTTCATATGGTTCAGATCAGTTTATAAAAAAAAGCCTCTGAACTGTTTTATCCTTAGCTAACATGATTTTAAACTTCAAATTTTTAACCTCTATTCATGAAAGCACTTAACAATATGCTTAATTATAACCCCCTCTGGTTTTCAGAATCATGCTTTTCTTCAGTCTCCTGGAGTTTGTTATTCCTATAACAAAGAGTGAGAGGAAATAATGAAGTAATTTTTTTCAAGAGCATATACTATAGAATTATGAGAAAACAGCAGTAGTTTAAACTTCACCATTTGGGTTGCTGACTGATTCATTTGGTATACAGTCAAGTGAGGGCCAGCATTTTGTGAGGAAAACCTGAATTTTGTTTTATTTGCTTTTCTTTTAAAGCTGCTGCTTTGTGGAACAATTCTGAAATTCACTGCAGTCAGAATATTACACTAACCAGCTGCAGATCAAAGACTTCACTGAATCTAGGTCAGGTCTAATTTGTGAAGCTCACAGAGTTAGTCACTATGGCAGCTTTCTGAAAGGTACAGATGGAGAATCCATGAGCTGTGGGAACAGAATTATGGGCCTTCTTCTCACCATCAGTTTTAATGCAGTTTGTTTTATTTCCTTTTCCAGGAGTTTCTTTTTTTAGAGTTCCTAGTAAAAGAGAGATTAAATGTGACAGCCACATCTGTTTTAGGAAATTCCCGTGGAGATATCAGATTGGTAGCTGGCTCAAGCAATGTTAAAAGTGAATGCTTCTGGTCTGAGCAGGTGGTCTATGAACGTTATGAAAAATCTGTAGCCTTTTATAGTGACTTTTATCTCAGGATCTCAAAGCACTCTGTAAATATCAGTTGATCAAGTCTTACAATATCCCTGGGAGGTGATCACTGTAATTGAAGAGAGTGGGTTTTATGGCTCACAAGTTTGCTGCTGGCTGTGAAATCCTATTTGTGACTCACACAATCTGCCACAAGTACAGCAGATGTATTGCTGCTGTGCCTGGGTATAAGAGCTGCTTGAGAGGCAGCAGTGCCTTTGCCACTGGCACATAGGCTTTTCTTTCCTTCTGATCTGCTTCACTGCCCCTTGTTGTCCCATTCTCTTTTCCTGGTACCCCCTATCAAGTGACACTGCTTTTGCAAGTCATCTTGAGCAAATATTTTCTGGAGAGTGTTTGACATCGATGCATTCTCTGCAGATTGTTTTTCTGCAGTTCCTAAGACAAGACAATGATAAGATGTACTTCAGCCAGTCTTTTTCCAGGTGTAGTGGGGGAAATGCAACTGGACTCTCTCTTTGCTGTCTTGTTTGGGTTAATGGAAATGGGTTTAAAATTTAAACTTAGCACCACAGAGACCACACCAGTAGTCAGAGAACATCTGTCTGAACAAGCCCCAGCAGACAGGAGAAGCTGTCTTGTAAAGCATTCCTCTCTGACCTACAGATGGGCTGGAGCATAGGCATCACCAAGGGCAGGTTTGCTTCAGTGAATATTACTTTTGTAATTCACAAGAAACAATGAACAGGCCTATTTCAGGGTATGGTCATAATAGCAAAAATAATATTTGTGTGCTGTCATCCACATATATGTGTGTAAGCACTGCTTACATGGTAGCCACTAATACTTAGAATTTAGGACAAGACTTTTATACAAAATGAATCTTCCTGTGGTTTGTTTGGTTGGTTTTGTGGGGTTTATTTGGGCTTTTTTGTTTGTTTGTTTGTTTGCTTGTTGTTGTTGTGGGTTTTTGGTTTTTATTTTTGTCTTTGTTTGTTTTCCCTATAGCAAAAGAAACTATTTATGTAGAGCATACTTTGAGTTCTAAATGTGACCTCTTGGGATGTTGATGTTTGGGCCCTCCAAACACAGTGTTACTTCCTTTAGTAAAACCTGGATGGAGGGCATGGATGAAGATCAGTATTTCCAGATGAAAATACATGCAGTTGCTTGGATAAGGACATGAGACTTTGTTGCTTGTGTGATAACACTCAGATTATAAATATCAACTTTTGACAGTGTTGACCCACAATCCATGATGTTGGCTGGAAAATCACCATTTGTTGTTTTAAGTATTCTGGAAAGTATGATTGCCATCCAAGGCTGAATGCAGAGTACTCACCACTGTTAGTCTGGAACTTGTTCTGCATATTATACCTCTTAGTATAATAAGGTTAATAATACCAACTCTATCCCTAGCCAGTATTTATAGTACAAAGAAATTCTCAAATGCAAAGATATTTGAGGGCTTTAGTATTACACCAGAGGAGAACTTAACATCAGACATTCAAGTGGATATAATTTTTCAATTTGCTTTGTAAAAGACTTTACCTTTCCTTTCTCACAGCAGTCAGCACATCTGGATCTCCACCCTGACAGTGACCTCTGGATATTGCCATACCATAAACACTAAACATAATTATTGCTAAAACGTGGGAAGGTTATTTCTTCCCTCGATTTGTTGCTTAAAAAATATCCATAGACACGTGTTGTTCCTAATCTACAGCTACCAACAGATTAATACAATGATCAGTGTGTGAAAATTGTTTCAGCTATTGGAAAGAATTCTCACCCCTTTTAATGCAGTGACACTAAGTGCCCTAGTTCAGCTTTTGCATTTTGGCTATATCACAACATTTGTTTTAGCAAAACGAATTGAATGGTCAGATGGAACGGAAAACAACCTGGAAGAAATTGGAAATTTTACTGGGGCAGAGGAGGAAATCAGGAAGTTTACTATTGCAAAAGTTTGTTCTGTACCCTAAAAAGGGGAATAAGGAGAAGAGTTTATTGGAGATTAAAATGTGTAATAGCAGGCAAACCTTTGAACACTCAGAGTATCCATTTCTCAACATAGCAAACAGGAACATAGAAACATATGTGGTCAGCAATAACACTCATAAATCTTAAGAGATTATGTGTTCCTAAAGTAAGACTTCAGACTGATCTATTTTGTTAAGTGCCAAACTTCAGCATGATTCAATCAAGTTTTGCTTAATCGGAATTTATTTACTCTTTGTGATGATGAATCACTGAACATGTCTGTAGTCCAGTCTGTTGAACTAATTTATCAGGTATTTTGATGGACTGGTGATTTGCCTTCCCTGAATGCTTCATGGTTTATTTATTTATATCATCTGGATTGTGTAGAACAAGAACTGGAGTTCTGCTAAGAATTAAACATTCCTCAGTGATGCATTTAGTAACAGAAACACTCTCTAGATAGGTAGTCTTGTTGCAATACTAGGCAAACAACTAAGCCAGGAAAATGCTTATCTACAGATCCAATACCACTAAATAAAGTAATTTGTTAACCTGGGTGGATTTGTATCAGAGACACAACATGGCAAAGGTGGAGGGATGACAGTGGTGAGGTTTCTCTGTGCAGGACACAGGGATTTCCTGGAAGCTGGCCCAAGAACATAGGTCATCTCAAGGAGAAAGAAGAGATGGGGGAGCTGCTCACATAGCCCAATTAACATGCAAGTACTGTGCAGAGAGGCAGTCTCACACTAGCTGTTCCCTGGTTCTCATGGATAATGATAGTATGAGACAGGCCAGGCTGGACTTCACTGTAAATTGGCAACGTATGGACATTCCCAAAGCTGTGCTTGAATTGATGATCTCTGCTGAGCCATGTGCCACTATGACCACACTGCTGTGGCTGCATGTTAAAGCCAGCTTCAGAATAGCTATGAGCAGCTGGCAGGTATGTGGCTTTGGCCTTCTCTTTTCCAGGGGAATATATCTCATCAGGTATTTTTTGGAAAAACTTCCAACTCTACCTGTGAAAGAGTTAAAGAATAAACACATGGAAGTGGCAAATTGAGTGGAAGGTTCTGATTTTCTGTACATACAGATGGAGAATAAGAATCCTCTGACTTCCAAAGGAGTACAGTCAGTTAGGTCTGGGCTTCCCAGTGCAAGAGATATGGATGTACCTCAAGTGAGTCTGGTGAAGGGCCATTGAGATGTTTAGGGGACTGGAGCATCTGGCATATAAGAAGTTGTGAGAACTTGGGCTGTTCAGCCTGGAAAAGAGAAGGCTCCAGGGTATCTCAGTATTGTGCTTAAAACAGCTGATTGGGTAAAGAGATGAATAAAAGATGGAGACAGACTCTTCTCAGTGATGTTCAGTGACAGAAATAGAGAAAGTAGGAACAAACTGAAACTCAGGAAAGTTTACTAAAACATAAGAAAATATTCAGTGCAAGGATGGTCAAGTGTTGCCACAGGCTGCCCAGAGAGGTTATGGAGATATTCAAAACCTGATTGAACATAATCATGGGCAACATGACCCTGGTTTGGGCAGGGGATTGACTGGAAGCTCCCTGGAGGCACCTGCCAGCCTCAACCATTCATCAGATTAAATTTAAAAATCCTAAGTATTAGTGCAGATTTTCCTGAGAATTTATAGTGGCAGGCAGAGCATTTCAGTTTCTCAGCTGAGGGTGAAAAAGAGGTAGAGATGTGATTCAAGTACCAATTAGATGTGCTTCATTAGCTCCCATTCAAGGGCTGGTGTTTCTGCCATAGCACTGAATCAGTGGCATCAGATTTTGATCCCTTTGCTTGTTGTTGCTGTTTCATCGGCTACATCAGCCCTGGTCTTTGCTGAAAGCCTTCCTTAGAATAGACTCACTTAGGTATGAGACTATTCTAAGGAGGTCTCACTAGAAACAAAGAAATTTTCAAAATCTGATGTTACATGGATTTATGACATATGTCACTGGAGCTGAAAGTAGCAATAGACAAAAACTTGTCTTTTTTTCATCTGATAATTTCTTCTGGCCTTAGAGTGTACTGAATTACTTTGTAGGCCAGCTAGCCCTAAATAACAAAGCAAATCAGTTTGTATCTAAGGATGATGAAATCCTTCTGAGATATTCCAAACACTTATGGCATGTTTAAACACATCCTTTCAGCTTGTCATCTTTCACACAGCTTCTAAATGATGCTAATAATAATATCATTTATTTGCATGATTGATCCTGTGATTCTTGCATCTACATCCCAAATGCAATACTTCCAACCTTAGCTTCTTTTATTCTGCAGGGAAATGCATAAGACTTCTTCAGTTATTCTAGATATTTAGAGCCAGAAGACTGAGACCCATTAATGTACAGGCCTAAAGTTATTAAACAACCAGAAGTACTTCAGATCTAATTGCTTTATTGGTGCTTCTGTGTTGACTTTGATTGTAGTAAGAGATTTACCACTGCCAAAAAGAAGAAATGAATTGGGCCCTTACGTACAGACATGTATTACAACATTTGTGAATTTTTAACATGGGAAAACAGCCATCTTTAAATGAAAAAAAATATTTGTGTAACAGTGCTGTTACTTGCTGGTGTTACTTATTTGAAATTAACTCTTTAGGGTAATTGGAAGTATATAAACTCTGTGGAAGGTCAGAATGGAGATCTATCCTTTCAGTCTTATTTTAGATTCAGAAAAGCAGCACAGGAACTACGCAGAGTTTCAGGAAGAAGGTACTTAGTTTTCCTATCCATTTACAAATCTACCATGGGTTATTTGGCCCTGACATCTATGGAGACGACTGTAGCCAACGGACCCTCTTTTATCAACATGGCTTTGTTATTTTTATATCTGGAGGATAGCCAATATGCTGGTATACCTATAAAATGAACCAAACCTGAGGGATGAAAGCTGGAGTAAGAGCAGGAGATTTGTCTGAGGACTACCTTTTTCAAGAAAAGAGGTGCCACGTTTTCCTGTGGAATGCATGAGTCATGTCTGAAGATATGCTAACCCCATCTGCGGGTAACAGAGTATCAGGATTAGCAGTTCTGCCCCTGTCTCTCCTCTCACCCGCTGAACTATGATGAGGATACCAAAGTTCCAGCTCTGCTGTTTACCCAGCTGTGGAGCAGCTGGTTCCATGTGAAGAATTTGTCTTTCCAGTTTGCTTTTGTAAAAGCTTAAGAAACTACTTGAAACGGTAAAAAAAATTAAAAAGCCAACCCAGAAAAGACCATAATAATTGCCAAGCAAGGCTAAGGAATGCCAGAACTCAAACTGCAATAATTCAGGTCCATTGTGTACATTATCTTCCAATTTCTAATTGCATGACCACAAACTAGTGGCTTCTTTGCCATTTTTTCCCCCTCACTGCAGAGGATGGACCTGCTGTGGGATGAATCATGGTTACCTTATTGCAGAAGCTGTGGAATTTGGAGGGTGATAGCTGAGGACTTCAAAATAGGAAAGGATTGTACTGTGGTTTGGGAAACTGAGTGCTGTCTTGGTATTGGATTTTGTTGCTATTATGGATTTTTTTGTTATTCTACTTCACCTCATTCCAAACGTAATGCTGGGCTAGTCACTTAACTCACAACTTTTCACAGATGGTAACTGATTTTCTGGAAACCCTGACAACTGGAATCTGATATGGGATATGCAGAAAACTCACGATTATGGGAAATTTGATTTGAAGATATACTTTAGTTGCTGAAAAAAAATCTGTTCTTGGGCATCTCAAATGAGAAGCCAAAGTCTGTGGTTTCTTTTGGGAATTTTGACTCAATGACCATGAGTAAACATAGAAGAATACTTTCTTCTCAACTTCAGGAGTACTGGGAAGATAATTTGTCAGTGTTTGTAGAACACCACGATCCTGCAGAGGAGAAGACCAAAAAATGCCTTTTTTGGAATAAATATCTGTGTTTTACAGTGTCTGAGATGATAGGTGCCATTCCTAGAATAACAGGGTAAGATTTTTCAAATATCGATGCCATTATTTTTGTGTAGTGATTCAGCAGAAAACCATGGCAAAGGCCTTGACAGTTCATTAAATCCACTCCTCTGCCTGAAAGCAGGATCAACCAAGCCTAATATTTTCCTGTTAGATACTTGTCTAAGCTCCAGTGACATAATTTTCATGATTGCATGATTTTCCATCACTTTACTTTCCTTACCATTAAAAAGTCTTTCCCAGTAGCTAGCTGCAATCTCCTCTTTGCTTGCCCAGTCCTCAGGGCTGAGAGGGAAATGCTCATCTCTGGGACTGTCTCATAGCACGCAGGTAAAGGGGGCAGAACTGAGGTGATCCCTTTATTTCCAAAGAGATTCAAACATCCTGCCAGGCCATGGGCTGGGGGCTGAGTGCCTGCAGAGCAGCTGGCAGGGGAGCCCTGGTGGGGCTGGTGGATGGAAGGGTGGCCGTGGGCCAGCTGTGCCCTTGCAGCAGAGGCCAACAGCTGCCGGGGCTGCGCCAGGCAGAGAGAGCATTGCCAGCGGGCTGAGGATGAGGAAGGTGATCCTTCCCTTCAGCTAAGCACTGGTGAGACTTGTCTGGACTGCTGGGTCCCCAGTACAAGAGAATAGAAGAACAGAAGAATACTTTCTTCTCAACTTCAGGAGTACTGGGAAGATAATTTGTCAGTGTTTGTAGAACACCACGATCCTGCAGAGGAGAAGACCATAAAATGCCTTTTTTGGAATAAATATCTGTGTTTCACAGTGTCTGAGATGATAGGTGCCATTCCTAGAATAACAGGGTAAGATTTTTCTGTGGACCCAGATGAACTGGGTCCCCCGTACAAGAGAGGTTTGGAAATTATGGAGCTGGTCCAGTGAAGGGCCATTGAGATGTCCAAGGGACTCAAGCAGTGACATACAAGGCCAGCCTGGAGGTGGAACCTTAGTCATGTGTATAAATACCTGAGGGAGGGGGGGTGTAAAGAAGATGGGGCTGGACTTTCCTTTACAAGCTGCCCAGAGAGGCTGTGAGGTCTGTCTCTGGTAGAGGATCATCATCACATGACCCTGATTTGGGCAGGGGACTGACTAGATGATCTCCAGGGGTGCTTGTCAGCCTCAGCTGTCATGTGATTTGTGCCTCCAGGAGCCATCTATAGAAAGCATGACCCTGGCACTTACCTCCTGCCTACTGAAGATATTGTCCAACCATTCTTTGCATTAAAATTGGAAATGGCTGTGTCACTCACAGACTGCCTGTATAATAAGGAGAATCAAAATGGAAATACCTCATGTTTGAATACCTTTTATGATTCTGTATGGTGAGAGTCCTCCCTTCTCAGAAAGATCTGAAGTTTGGGTGTCTTCACAGCTTTCTGTAGTAAGGAGTAATTGGTTTTGTTTGTTTATTTTAAAAAAAACCTATTTATACCCTTTTAAGATTTTTCAAAAACACTGGCTAATACCTAGATAAAGAAATACAGCTTACTGACAAGTCTAATGTTTCCCTCACCAGTGATTTATTAAAATGCTCCTCACTTTCACTTTTGTCCTTATCTTCTTCAGACAGCTGGGAAGCCAATTCCTGGTGTCTTATGCTTGAAAACATGTTTTTCAATAGATTTCTTTTTTCCTTCCCTTCAGCCCAAAGCATGAGATATCATTTTATAATGCATTGTAGCTACTTCTCTAGGGAACAGAATTATCTCAATTAAGGTTTATTTTCCAGTATATTCTGGACATTCATCTGACACAGGAGAGAGGCTTAACATCTTAAAACAATGAACCTGCAAGAAATTAGTGCTAGATTAACTTACAGTGGAACCAATACTACACCTCAAAATTCCTTGCTCTTTCCTCTTCAGTCTCATATTGCCTAAATTCCTGAACCATCTTTATGTCTACCAGCCAAGTTCCTCTTAATCATTAGCTTCTAGTCCTGCCTCCAGGACCATCCAAATCCACACTGTGCTGAGCAGTCAGCTTTAAAGTTCACAGTCCACACTGCCACCCTGCCCTTTTCTGCTGCTGAATGTTTTTTTGATTCCCTGAGCATCCTCCCTTCTCCAGAGGAAGAGACTAAGTGCAAGGATGGGAGGATTGGTAAGCTTGGTAGCCTCTCCCATGCTGTGTGGTTAGGGCAGTCTTTGAGCAACTGGAAGGTGTGGGCTCAACTTCAGTCTGATGAAAGGAGCAGAGAGCTCAGGTTTCTCTTTCACCCGTGGAATAATCCAACCACTAAGATGTGAAGTATCCAGGTCCCTGATCTGAATCTGACTTTTTCCCTGCTGACAGGTCATTCATTTTAGTTCTCTGGCCTCTCTCTTCTCTTGTTTTTGCTTCAGCTATCCCCTTGCTTTATGCTTGGTTTGTTTTTTGTTTTTTTTTTTTTTTTCTTCATAGGTGGCTGTACTGTGAGGGCAGTTTATGAGAGAGAGAGGCTCACTTAGGATTTTACAACAGACAAGACCCATTAGCAGACAAACCCAGGCTGCCATTGCCCTCTACATCCATTCAGTCTCTCCTCTCAAAGGCAAAAACCTGTTTCCTAGAAACTATTTTCTCATATGTTTGTGTGCAATCTACTTTTAAGGGATTCAGAGAAAGAAATGTCAGACCGCTCCTCAGGTAGCTGTTTCACAGGGCAGTACGGCTCACCCTGTCAATGAGTCAGCCTGTACTTCTTTTAGCTTGTTTTTGACCCTTGTTCCTCCTCAGTCCATAAATCAGTCCTTCTCCTCCTTTGTGATGTTTACACTGTCAAAATATATAGACATCCCCAGGGTATTTCCTCGCCTCCAGGAGATTGTCTCAGCATTAGCGCCTGAGCACACTCTGCTCTCTTTGCTCAGCTGTGTACAGCCAAACTCGTCTCATTGACTTAATTCCTCATAAATCAATAGGTCCAGATACTTACCCCGTTGCTTCCTTTGGGATGAGTCTGCTCCACAAGATCACAGTTTGTTGGTCTCTGCTGTTATTAGGACCTTCTGCCTCCCTTCTTTAAGCACATTTCTCTAGTTCATGTCTGCATTTGAGGTTCACCCTCCTCCTGCAGACTACAGCTTTGTGCCCATCCACTTGGCTGTTGTTTTGTTATTTCCAGCCTGTCTTACTTTCTTTATGTTTTGTGTCTGTACCCATTAGTTTACACAACACCTCTCTAACTCATAGGAGTTGTTACATCAAATATAAATTGAATGAATGTGGTGTTTATCGCTTCCTTCCAGATCATAATAGACATTAAATAAAAACAGACTTAGGGCAGATTTCTAGTCCTCCTTTCCTCCCCTCCCCACGCCCAATCCATGCCCCAGATATTCTCCCATCAGCTCTTTATGTTCATGTTTATCTTTTGTTCCTCTTTGTTTATGGACTTACAGCCTGTGTTCAATCTCTGTGACACTGCTCATTTCCCAGCCAACTTACATTCATTTTTCAAGTAATTTTGTAACTGAGGCTTTCTCTGGACTGGCTGTAGGCTGCTTCTTCATTCTCTTTATCAGCTGGTTTTATAAATCAGTAAAAGAGGAGTGACCATGTTTGTTTGGCAAGATTTAGCCTTTGTTGACTCTCTGGGATGACTTTCATGCTTGTCCTGAGAAAAAGCACAATCACTTGGGATGGGAGACATGCTCCCTTTTGCACAAGCAGTGAAATTTCCCTGTGCTCTTCACTTGCTGATTTTATTCATCCTGTTGTTTTTATTAATCCAGTCCCTTAACAATGTAAAATATGGGTTGTGATGGCCAGCTGGTTATTGTTCAATGCTGACTCTTATCTACCTCCTACTACCAAGTACTTAATCCATCTGCTTGGGAACATCTCAAATTTATAGCAGGAGAAAAGAGACTGCCATTGAAAAATTTTGAGAAACGAATTGTGACAGATCTAGAAGGGTGGAGGCAGGAGGGAGATTCACGTGGTGAAGATGTCCTCTGCAGCAGAGCCTACAGCAGGACCTGCAGTGTGGCTGCAGCAGCATGTTCTCTGAAGGCAGGATTGGATAAGAGGAGCACTTGCACCCCATCCCTTATGGCTGGCACCCCTCAGCTGTGGCTCAGTGGTACATGTTGGTGCAGAGAAGACACTGAGGGGAATCACTGAGATCTTTTGGGAGAAACAGGCACATGATGGGGCTGAGCATCACTGAAGCCTGATGTGGCATTATGAAGAGAAACACTGTGTAGCATTTCCACTCCACTGTTTGGCATTTCTGTTCATTTTTCTGTAGTGCATCAGACCTGAGAAAAAGCAAGTTAAAAATATCTTGTCTTTCCACAAGAAATACAACTTACTCTCCTGCTAGTCCCTTCTTGCTCCTTATCTTGGGACAGAGTTCAAGCCTTTCAGCTCAAAGAAAGAATAAAACAGTCATGGTCAACCTGATCAGTGTTAGCTCAGCCCATTAACGGGCTACTTGCTGCAAGTGTTTGCTGGGTAGAGGATTTGAAAAAACGGGATTTGCAGACAAGACTTCCAAGGTGAGCAGCGTACATGGATGTTGATGGATCTTGAGTAAAAAAACTGATAGGTAGTATAAGAAAAAGTGTAACCTTGCAGACCAGGGGAATGAATGGAGGGATTCAGAAGGAGCAGAAGTGTGAGCCAATGCCTATTGGAACGGGGTGGTATAACCACATGTTTGATCCTGCATTGAGCTGGGCAGGGAGAAGGGCCAGTGACCACAGTTTAGGCAGGATGATACCCAGAAGTATTTGGTGCAGGGGCACCATGCTCAGTGGTTCTGTGCCTACAGCTCTGTCATTAAGTTAAATGTGTGCAGGCTAAATCTTGGGCACTGAAATTGGCTGGCAGGGGAAGGGCCTTAGGTTTGCTTATCTTCCAAAAAAGGATGACTGCACGCAAAATTAAACTTGAGCTACATCCCAAAGCATGCCTTCAAACTGTTTAGGAGTGTTTGTTGGCACAGCCTCAGGGCATGACAAGGGTTATTCTTACATTACAGTTACTGTGATTGAGTTCAGTTCCTAAAAACAGTCTCTGGTGCTTTTCAATTTACTCACTCAGGTGATGCTTTATACGCAGACAGAGTGTAGGCCAGGGTCAGGAGCATGTCCATCCCTCACAGACACACACATGTTCCCCCCAGTCCCCTATGCACACCATGAATCCCCTGTAAGGTCAGACACCAAGCCTGACCCTTGCACCCTCTTGTCTCCAGCTGCCTCATGCCCAGAGACTTGCACACACACATGTGTACTGGCACACACGACTCTGACAGCCCATGGTCTCTTCAAGAGTTGACCTGGATCTCCTGATGCCCCCAGTAGCCAGTTCCTCCAGGTCTCACAAATATGCATGTATCCAGCCCAGGCTTATGGCCACTTTGGTACTTGGCTCCCAGGTCACTTCTTTCTGCTGCCTTGTCCAGCTTGACAGCAGCTAGCAATGACACATTGTTGTATGGACCCTCACTTGCTGGGGTTGTTGGCACCCCAGGCACATGGGCCTTTGTGACTTGTGGTTCAAATCTAGTTACTGGCACTTAGATATCAATGCACACTCATGTATGCAGACAAGAGTCCCTCCCCCCCCCAGGTAAACAGAGATGGAGGTTAATAGGAAGACAAGAAAGACTGTGCTGGTCAGGTGCAGGGCATGACCCAACGATATGCTGACCAGCCACAGGTTTGCATGCAACCAGCTCCTTTTATTTCCTTATCCCTCTCTGTATTCATGCTTATTTCTCCAAAACAACAGTGGTCCATCCCTTTTCCCACCTGTGGTCCTTCTAATCATCCCATAATAAGTCCCAGCCTCAGCTGGATGGTCCTCTGAAGATACTTTCCATCGACTCACCTTCCTGGGTGCTACCCCAACCCACAGGGCTGCTTGTGCCCTAGTGACAGCCCCCTAGAAGATTTGGGTTAAGGGCTCTGTTTCTCTGTAAAAAACCTTAACAAACCTAAAGCAGAATTCCATGGTAAAGGTCATGTTTTAGAAATAACATACAGAAAAAATAGCAGGAACATGTGAAGATGATGTATGTATGGATGAAAAACTTACAAAACATGTAAGAATGAAAAACTTACAAAAAAGTCAAAATCTGGTTACTGATTGATCTGTACTGACCAAGACAGAAGGGTGGTCTGTTGGGCAAACTTGATGTCCACTAGTCATGTTGACAAAACAGGCTGGGACGTAGAACTCGGCTCTGCAATATTTTCACAAAGCCAGCAACTGTCTGGGTGCTTCTGACTGAAACTAGGAAGGCCTGTCTAAATTCCAGCACAGTGTGTTACACTTAACCCACAAACAACTGAAGGGTTTCCTTATGTCTGCATGGCTGGGACCAGGATATAATTTCAGAAGTTGCTCTGACAGAAACAGACCTTAATCCTTTTCCCCTCTGCCACTGCTCTATGGCTGGGAAGTCAGGTTAGCAGTGAACAGGTCTAGTGCATCAGGCTCTGTGTTTCTTTCCCTGCAGTTGCATGAGGACAGGCAGTGGACTAGTCACCTTGTGAAACACTGTTTGGGAATGTTGGGCAAGGAAGTTGCTGGGAGGCACATGCATGGAAATGAATGAAAAGAGCATTTTCATACCTTGCATTGCACCACTGAATGCATGGGTAGGTTGTTTTCTGTTGCCTGAGTTGTGGAGCAGAGACATCATGGACCTCCTGTTGCTTTGTTCATGGTGTCACTGTGATGCCTTAAGCTTCAGCTTTCATATTATCCAGATTCTGTACTGCATTAGTATATAACTCTGAACTTCATATAAAGTGTTAGCAAGTTCTCCTTACAGTTTAGTTAGACAAAACAATCTTTTTCCAGCCTGAGAACCAAGGACACTGTTGTAGCTTTAGGCCCAAAAAGTGCAAACAACAGCAAACTGAGGAGAGCAAACTGGGAGGATGGGACTTCATAACCTGAAGCTGTAATTGGACAATTCACCCCAGCATGTAAATGGACCAAAACTTATAAAAGTGTGAAAACTCATGACCCAGTGTCCATTTTGGTGTAGCCTTGGCCAGGCTCTTGTACTGCCCAAGGTGTACCCTTTGAAGGCCTTTTAAATAAATACCTACTTTATTCCTTTAACACTGTCTAGCCTCTGTCCTAGGTAGCCTCTCAAGGCATCAACTGTAATGGTGGAGATACTGATTATCACAAATGAGAACTGGATCTCTCGGCCTTAACAGAAGTCTCTTTGTAGAACCACAGGTCTTCTGTAAGGATGCTTCAAACTATAAGGGCTGCAGTCTGAAGATACTGCTTTTGTGAATGAAGGTTACTGGTGATTTTGTAAGTCCTGTGTAAAAAAGCATGTGCCAAAAAAGCTGTATCTGCAGATCCATCAGCTGAGGAATTATGAGATCAGAAACTCATGCTCTTTGGCACAGGTAGCATAAATGTTGCACAGACATCCTGGTTCTTGAATTACATGGGAATAACAGTGCTCAAAAATCACATTTCCATTACTTTTAGGAAGCAGATTTTCAGCTTTATTCTCCACATAAGCACATAGCATGAATAAGCATATTAAGGTAAGGGGGTGGGTGGAGGGCTCTGTCTTCTAGTGAATTCTTTAGGAGTTAAAGCATTAAATGGTATTAAGCTTCTCCAACTCAGTTTGAAGCCAGAGTACAGCAGAAGATTAGACTCCACTAACTAGTCCCTGCTGTCCCTACTCCTTAGTTTTACTAAGTGGTCTCAGCTGCTAGGGAGGATCTGGACTTTTCTGTTCACCAGGGAAAAATATTCTCAGGGACCACATTTTGGAATGCACAGAGCATCAAGTGCACTAAGCCATGTAGCCAAAATGCCCTGTTTAAATAAATAAAGCCACCCATGGTTTGAGTGACATCTGCAAATGTCATTAAAATGCTACTCTTCAGCCAACATGGTGATTCTAATGAGAGAGTCCCCAGTGCAGAGACACAGCTTTAGTAAGCTGCCAGTGCAATTCCCAGCCCCACGTTCCCATCCCCCTGCACTGTGCTGAAACCACACCTGCAGGAATGACACCAGACTTGGACTGCTAGATGTGGAGAGTTATAGCCAGCTCTGGTCTCCAGAGAGAGGAAAAGGAAAGGTTTCAGAGTGACTTTGCACCTGTGAAACAATGTGCTGCTATTACAATGCCCAGCACCAGCCAGCCTTTGCTCCAGGGAGGGCTGGAGTACTTTAGAAAGCTTTTTGCAACAGCTATGGTCACTGTAAACACATACAGAGGAAGCAGCTATTAAAAGATTTTTGAAAGGCTCTCTGTTGCTTTCTGCTGCCTTTGGAAAGGTTAAGGATGCAGTGAATGCCAAATGATAAGCTTTGCAATCCTCAGCACTCCTGAGACCTGAAAGAAATCTGCTGGCAATTGTTTTAAGCTAATGATTCCCTGCAGGTTGATTGGTGCTTATTTGCTGAGGGGTGAGAGGCTGTAGCTACAGAAGTTATGAAAACAAATTGCCTCTGTGTTAAGGAATGCCAAGCTGCCTGCTCAGTCTAACCCACTTCTACATTTTTTATTTTAAGGTCTGTTTGCAAACTGTGAGCTTGGTTTCTGCTGATTAAATAGCCCCCTGCTATGATTTACTGGGATAAATATCTGAACCACAGTAGGACATTGAAAGCAGGATACTGTCTCTTCTAGTTAAATTAAAGGGGACTAATAGGTTGCATTTAATGCAAATCACATTTCCTATTAGGTTCTTGGGAACCTCTTTCTTTTGGAAATACAGGGGGAAAGATGATTTTTTCAAGATATTAGAGCAGTGTTTATTCCCCATCTGTGACTAATCAACTGTTTCTCAAAGGTATTAGGTTTGGATTGAAGCTGGAAAATCACCTGGTCTCCAGAAAAACCAACAAGGAGACTTCATTCTGGGGCTGGGCTCACTAAAAGACTTGAGTACACGGGTGCTGGCTGTGTCAAAGGACAAAATGTGATTCCCAAGCAGCCTGGCTCCCACTGCCTGGCTCTCCCTGAGATGCCTGCTGTGCAGTGAGTGCATTAGCACTGTCACCTCCCAGGACATCCCAGTTCTTTTGAGACAGAAAGCTGACAAGACTTCTGATTTATAGCTGGTTTTAAACTGATATATGTGAATAAAAACAAGGTCTGAAAGAAAGCGGGGAATCCTCTGATGGGGGAAGGCTCTTCAGAGCATCTTCCTGAGAGTCAAGCTTGGCAGTCCAGCCAGACCAGGCAGAGAAGAAAACTGCTCCAGTGAAGGGATTCCTGCACCCTCCCACAGCCTAATGACCAGCAGTACCACAGGCATGAGTGCTTTCCAGGAACATTTTTGCCAGAGAAACCCTGTCATGTCTAAAGCAAGGCACTAGGCTGGAAGGTTAATTCAGTGACAAATCCCTCATGTGGCCACCTGCCCCACCTGAGCAGTTGCACCTTGATGTTGGTAATGCACAACTACTCAGTTAACTCCAGAAGGCAAAGTGGGAGCAGGACCTGCAGGACATCCAACACCAGAAACTCAGGCAGGCTAGCAAAGAAAGTCCAGGCTTGCTAGGCAATATTGGCATAATACCTGGAATTCCAGCTTCCTTTTGCAACTAGGTTTCATTTGCTCAGTTGTATTTTCAATGATCCATCAGTAAAAGTGCAATTCCCATCATTATTTCTAACATTATGTTTCTCATCATAATGAACCTATGCATTAGTTCTAACACAAATGCTGAATTTTTTCCATCATGTGCAGGCATTGAAATAATTCTGTAAATGCCTCAGCAAATAGGACACAAGCTTCTCTGGGAACCTGTGCATTTTATGTAAGATGAGTATGTGATCATTTTGAACTCAAAGGCTATTTTTGTGATGTGGGGGAGAGAAAGGCAGTTAGAGCTGAGAGCCTGGATGATTTCAGAGGCATGCTGAGCTTTACCACGGGAGGTGAACTTTTCCCCTCTCTGGAGCTTGAGACTTACAGCGCAATTGCTGCTACATTTTCTGATGAAGCCAGCTTTGGGAAAATGTTTTTTATTATCCACTGAAGGAAGAGACACATAGATGATACCTACATACAAGAACGTGTTTTTTTCCTGAAGAATTTAGACTGATCAGAGTGGGAAGCAGAGTCTTGAACACAGTATTATTATTCAATCTGTTGACATGAAACCTGCTCTTTCAGAATCAGCAGCACCTTCACAGGCAGCTGCTGCTTAAAATAATGCAGACCAGCAAGCCAGCTGAAGACAAGAACTGTAGATTGCCTATACATTCATACCTTCCTTTAAAAATTACAAATTGTTTACACTCCTCTCTGAGAAAAATTCCTACCTATGGCAACACACTCCTCATCTATATCTAGGCATAACCTTCCAAGTCAAATAAGCCAGTAAGTGCATACACATTTATGTTTCTCTTGGTAATCATGACCTTTTCCTAGTATTCTGCATGCAAATGCTCTAGCTGTCAGTGATATAATACAGATGCAAGCTTCTCTGTCAAATAAAGCTGTGCACTAGACATGCAATCTCATTGCTCTTGAAATAAAATCAACATGGAAATATTGTTATTTCTACAGTAACTTTAATTAGCAGAAAAATTACAACTGACTATAATCCCTAAGCAACTACATGGCATGCATTTTGGACTTGCTTCTCTAGTAAATTGACTACGGCAATCAATATGGTCTGCATCATCTACATAAAAACACTGCTTTCTTCCCATTCTTACAAAAAGGCACAAAATCTCTTCTTGCATGCCAAGAAATCCTTTGGCAAATGTACAAACAAAGAAATATAACAGCAGAGGCTCATAACAAACATCTGAACAATTTCAATCAGTGATGTTTTTGTTGGTATCTGTCACCTCATTTTAGATTTCATTAAGTGATATGTATCACTGACAAAAAAAACCCCTTTATGTTATCCATTCCAAGAGCACTTCTCTGCTTATTACACTTGTTAGGAGCTGAGACAAAGTTTTTAGCAGCTCAGTTCATAGGTGCAGGGGATTTCTAAGCCTGGAAAGGGCTGCCAGTTGAGCCTGACCTCTTGTCTGTCTCCAGATTTTCAATTACTTCCCACTGAGTTGGAGTCCAACTGCTTTTTTTTATAAACTAAAATTTAGCATGCAGAAAAGCAAATTCAGACTTGAACAGGGCACATTAGGAGGAAATTATGGAAAATCCTTCCTTTCCAGTTTTTTTTGCTTCCACTGGTTAATTGTTCTCACTGCTAAGACTGTGCTTTATTTCCAGTGTGAATTCATGTGGCTTCATCTCCCCTTCATGGTTCTTGTTATGCTTTTTTCTATGAGAAGTTCCCCTTCAGACTGTGTATTTTCTTTCATTAACATGCCTATAAATTAGTTACTGTGTATTTTCTTTCATTAACATGCCTATAAATTAGTTCTTTCTTTCTTTCTTTCTTTCTTTCTTTCTTTCTTTCTTTCTTTCTTTCTTTCTTTCTTTCTTTCTTTCTTTCTTTTTTTCTTTCTTTCTCTTAAATCAGGCTGATCTCTTTAAGTCTCCCAACTTTAGGCATTTTCCCTGGCCCTTCGATATTTTCGTGTTTCTTTGCATCCTCTTCAGTTTTCCTGAAGCCTTCAAAAAAACTTGAGAAAAAGAATGTTGATGATATACAGAATTGTGGTTTTGGTGCCCACACTCTGTGTCAGACTTCAGTTAGTTTTGCTCACCATCAATTCCTCTTCAATATTGCACAGGGAATTTCTGGTAAGGTATTTCTTTACTGGAACCTATTCTGAGTCACCCACTCCAGACTAGGATACCCCCTCTCTGCAAAGATTTGGTCTCCATTCCTTGTTTAGCAGTGTACAATGTATTAAAGGGTGTTTCGACAGTATGAGCACAGTCTCAGTCTTGCATAACTTTCAGCCCACACAATTATTTACTTTTCTGTTACCAAATATCTTATTAGCAATGATTTTATGCTTCCAGATCACCAGTGGAGATATCAAACAGTGCCAGACTCAGCACTCGGCCTGACAGAGCCTTAATAAAGCCAGCCTGATTTGATAATCGATGTCACTATGATATGCTGGTTGCTCAGCAGCTTAGTGCTAACTTTATTGATATTTTCTAACACTACCATCAGAGCATTGTGTAACACTAGATCTAATAACTTGCCAAAGTTGAAGTGTATTATTTATAGCGATTGCCTTTACAGACAAGATGTGATGAAAAATAAAGTGAGATTGTTGGAAAATAACTGCTCTTTACTCTCATATAGCTGTGAACTTGCTGAATAAACCTTGATCAGATCTAGACATTTAAAATGCAATGTTTCCTCACTCTGTAGATAGAATAACAGCTCAGTGTGTGTCTTGGTGGTGTGGTCCTAGCCATGAGCTTATGGCCACCAGCAGCTCCCAGAACTGCTGAGGCTCAGCCTCACCCTCCTCAGCCCACCCCAGAAGAACTGCAGCCCCATCGTGCTCCAGCTGCTTGTCTCGCTCCACTGCAGCAGGCACGGTGCCACTGTGCAGGACACTTTACTCACATTCTCTTCAGTAAGGAAAAGGTCACACAACGGGGGTTTAGGCCAGTCTTGTGATGTCCTCTGAGTGCCTGTTTAGCCCCAGGATGATACCTTCTCACCTGTGGTTGCCTTTTGTGAAAGTCCATTTGAATGTCCCCTGTGAAATGCCCTCTACTTCCCCAAGAGCCAGAGAGACTTAGGCAGACTGTGGTAGCTCTCCATGTGACCTTCTCTCTTCCTCTGCAATCACAGAATCACAGAATGGTTTGGGTTGCAAGGAACCTATGGTTGCTGTTGGAAGGATCTCTGGAGATCATCTAGATCAACCTCCTTTCTAAAACATGTTTACCCAAAGCAGGCTGCACTGGTTTGCCTTCAGACAGGTTTTGAGTATCTCCAGAGAAGATCTTTGGAGTGCTAGTCCTTCTTCTCCAAAGAAGAACTTTGGAGTTCTGTTAGCATCACTGGAACTGGAATTCACTGTGTAGCACTTGGTTGGCAAGTGCAAAACACTTTTGAGTGGCCAAAAAATATTTGCATGTGGGTTGCAAACTATGTGAAGACCCTTTCCCTCACTTTGAATTTTGTCCCCCAAATTTGATGACTTCTCCTTGCTGGCAAGGCTCTGCTCTTTTCCTTTGTAACTGAAGAAGTTTATTGCTAGTTTGTGGGTTTCTGAAGAAGTGCCACCCTTTATTGCTCATGTGCAGTCATGATATTAAAAATAAAACAGCCAGTTGTCATAGATCAGAAACACACATATGAATTAGAAACAGACAGTAAGCAATATCTGGGAAAATCTAAATCATCTAAAGCTTAGAGGGTTGTAGTCTAGTTCAGTTAGGTCACAGGTAAAGCTTTTTGAAAAAAGGATCAATAAATAGGTTTGTATGAACTGTGAGTGTATTTTTAGTGAAACAAATTTTAACTCAATTTAACCATTTTCCTGTAGAAATTGCAGCCAGAGTGAGCCCTGCCATGCTAGGTTACTGTGGGAAAGGCAGTGAGAGGAAATTGAGCAGAAATGAGCAATAAACAAAAATGAAACTAACTTGATTATTCTAAGTCCTGAGCTTGAACATAAAATGGATGCTATTAAAATATGGAAATTTTACACCAAGTTCATTTGTCTTTCTCTAGGAAATTCTGAGGAATTAAAAAAATTTCCCCCTTTTTTAAACAGAAAGTTTAAAAGTACTGTTGCTGACAGTGAATATTCAGCATTGAATGCTGTCTTCTCTAGAAGATGTGATACCCTCGTGTTGAAAATACAGGATATATATATATGTATATATGTATGTATGTATGTATGTATGTATGTATGTATGTATGTATAAATCAATGTAGTACCTCTTCTGAGAGCTCTGCTCTGTGCTGAGGAACTCTGGTGCTGAGAGCTTTTCCTCAACTGGAAATGTGATGTGAGGGCTGTGGGAGAGGTTTGGAGGGGTCATGACAGGATGAGGTCCATGGGTCTTAGTGGTTTGTCTGCTCAAAAAAGTTATGCACCTGTGAAGCAAAGGTTCATTTTTCTCATCCATATGACAGCCAAGGGAATTTATCTAACAAAAAAAAGCTTGAAATAAAGAGCAGTTGATGACCAGGCTGGGATTCTGTGAATAAACTACATCTTTCTCCATATTCTGGGTTAGCAAAGTTACTCCATGTCATGGAAAAATTCAACAAATGAGACAGTGCTGCCAACACTGATTTTAACACAAATCTCATTAAATTTGTTTACTGTTTTGTTTTTTTTGTTTTTTTTTTCAGCTGCAGAAGAAAGTATGAGAGTGAGATTCTTAGGCTTTCTTAAAAGGAAGGACAGTAGAGAAAGGACTCAGAATATGAAGCCCACACACCCTAATGCCTCAGAAAACAGAGAAATAAAGCAACAGTGAAGGCCTTGATTGATCTGCTTAAAATCTCCTATTGAAACTAATTTAATTATTTCTATTTTTCCAGTATATCTCCTGAGTGTTTGACAGCTTTGGGTGATTTGAATGCTGGGGCAAGAATCCAAATGGCAAGCAACAGGGGAACCTGAGTTAGTGAACTACCTTGTCGTGGGCATTCCTACCAGCCCAGGTAAGAGAGCAGGCTGGCTGTATCTGCATGCTGTTTTTCAGCCAGATCTGTGCTAATGCAGCCTGGGGGAGCAGCTCCATGCCAGCTGGGTGCAGGCCAGGGTGCAGCTGCTCCAGCTGTGGCCCTGGCTGGAGCCAAACCCAGCTCCTCCTTGAGCTGGCCCCAGCGCACCAGTGACACACAGGGAGCTCACACGAGACCTTGGGGCTTGGAAATAGCAGGAAAAGTCTGAGAAGACAGGCTGGGGTGACACAGTCGTGTGTCTAAAAGGGCAAGGACTCCTTGCCAGCTTCCCTAACTCTGAGCTGCTCCTGCTGGATGGGCTTGGGCAGAGGGCAGCAGCCCTTTCCACCAGCAATGGGCTATGAGTGGTGTGTCTGGCCTGGGGGAAACACAAGTCACTTGTCCCCAACTAATGGCTGTGCCAGATCTCCCTGTGACAGCTGGTGGTGGTCCTGCCTGCCCTCCAGGGACATTGTGGGATCTCTGCTGCCCACCTCTGTGGTCCCTGGGCTGCACAGTCCTGCAGGGGCCAGAGAGGACACTTGCCTGTGACAGGGGCAAGTAGGGCTGCTGGGTGAGTGGTCCCCCTTTCCCACTCAGGAGGCACAGAGACACAGACTGTGGGATGCCTCTTCAGGCATTGAAATGTGGTGAGCATAGTGGATGGCTACAAACAGGCCACAACCAGTTTGGGTAAGGAAATGAACTCACTGCCAGTAATAATATCAAAAGAACAGTAGAAAAATTACAGCTGTGAGCCTGGAATACAACACAAACACAAAATAAACCATAAAAGCTCCCAGAGAGAACTGCAGAGGTGCCTCCACCCTTTTAGGTTGTCAGCAAATATCTCAATGGCAAAGTGAGTGGAAGGCACTGAAATGCACTCAAAATTCTGCATCCCTCCAGGCTCACAACGTATGCACCTCGTAACTCAAGAAATGCAAGCACCAGCTGCATGGGCAGACAACATTTTTTAACCTCTTTCTATGTTTTTTTTTTGGTTTTATTTTTTCAATAAGAGAAAAGAGACAATTGGACTAATGTATTACCAGGGTTCATTAATTTGTCTCCTTGAAGGACAAGATGAATTAAAAACTCATGCTCAGTTATTTTCTAAGTCAAAGAATAGATTTAAAATTTTCTTTACACAAACAAAATTAATGGGGCCAAAATTTGTCAGTTGCTGCTGGCAAGTCTCTTCCAATGAAAATAGGTGTCCTTCACATACTGAAACCCTGCACAGAGCCAGAGCCTGTGAGCAGTGCCTTGCATTTCCAAGCCTTTCGAGCATGGGCTGTGATCATGAAATCTGTAACATAAGGACCCTGTTCTGATTCACAGCATGGGGAATAATTGGCAGTGACTGACTTGCCTAGTGAATACCACTGGCCTTCCAAGCAGACTTGCCCCGGCATTCTGAAATGAGTTCAATGTGAGCTGCTCATGCACAAAGGTTTGCATAGCTCTGGCTTTGCTAACTCGGTTGGAAGCAATTAATGGTGTTAGCATTTGATGCTCAAAATTCAGGCTGCAGAGGTCTCAGGAGTTTCTTCCCTCCCTTGGAGTGAATGGTTTGTGTTGCTTTGGAGCCCACTTACAGGAAGCATTCAAGCATGTGCTGATCGATGGATGGGGCTGAAAACAGATTCCCAGGACAGAAGTGTGCAAAGTTCTTTGTTTTTCCCTGTAGCATTTGCTGATGCTGCCCCATTCTGGTTCAAAAGCCTGCAAATGTACTCATTGGCCAAATTCAGTGCTCCAGGCAACTTCCTTACCAAATTTGCCAGAAATTCATGTTCCAAAAATCTCATATTTCAGTTCTTAAAAAAGCATGTTTATAGTTCTCATTACTGTGGAATAATGTGAAAAATGTATAAAATATATCAGTCCTATATTTGTTTTTGACAAGTGGAACTCATTTGATACTCTAAATGCTCAGAAGGTCATGAATAATTCCTGTCTCCCAGCTCAAACAAGCTTCAAATAAAGATCTGTGTGTCTTGGACTACATTTCCACTGTCTTGTAACAGCCGTATCAGGACTCCCATCCAGAGGGGCTGTGCCAGCCACCCTTACTCCTACTCTTTTTGACATGATCAGAGGTACAGCCCACACATATGGTCTGGGAGATGTTGGAATACAAGTCCCAACACAGCCACATGGCCACCAGCCAACAGAAGTGACTGGCCAGTGGTCAGTGCAGCAGCCAGGTGATCCAGAATGCAGGGGCTGCTGAGTCCTCACCCTTCAGAGCCATGCAGACATCGGCTGTGAGATTAAATGCCAAAATCACGGGGAAGACAAAGGAGTAATTGAACCCAAAGTCTACTGAGGATGGAGCAAAGCACTTAAGAAAAGCAGCAGCTGGGCGAAGCACTTAGCATGCACTTAAGCCTGTAAGCAATTCATTTTTGAGTATTCATAACTATAAGGAATCAAAAGAAGAAAAGCTGTCCTATACTATATTGGTGAACAGATTCATATGCAGTATGGTGTTCTGAGGATGGCCATATATATTCCTTCCTTATTTTGTAAATGTAGACCATCCAGAGCTTTAAAAAATATTCTGTTAATAATTATTAAATTGATTAGTAGTTACTGAGAAGGAAAGTAAGATGATGATTGGGTCTCTGTTCCTCAAAATCCACCCAGTAAACAGCCACTCTCCTCCCTCAGGGCTCTCATCAGTGCTCCCCTGTAACACTGTATAATTACATGTCTGTGAATACATAATGCTGAAAGAAACTCCAGCCCTGTGCAGTGTACAATCCATCCTTGCATCTTTATGCTGCATGAGTCACAGTGCATTTAGAGATCTCCTTCCATCTAAGTGTGATCTATTTACAAGCATGCGTAGGTTTTCATAGTTTCACAATAGCTGACAGAAGAGCATAATTTATCTAAAAAATGTTCTGGCCTATTTGCTAGTCATGTGAGTACAGGTTTTTTTTTTCCTTCTCTTTTTTTTTTTTTTTAATTCAGTGTCTGACTCTAAATGCAAAGTAAAATTTTGATCCTGCTCTGTCTGAGGTGATTTGTTTTCAAGAAACTTTCTTCTGACAGGCCTTTGATATGGTGTTTTAGCACAGAATAAATGAATAAATGTGAATTTCATCCTTGTATTTTTTTGTAGAATCTGCTATCTCTATGTACTGTGCATATTTCAGAAGTCAAGGCTATAAAGGCAAATAAAAGCCACTGGATTGTGCCTAACACAAAGCTGGTACAGAATATAACTTTTACAAGCCTCCCAAGATTAAATTAGACTCAGAAATCTTTATTATCCTCATTCCTTTGTTGAAAGTAATAACTGAAACCACAAACTACCATCAGAAGAACCACCCAAGCAGTGAGTTGGTCCCTGGCAGATCTTTTATATTAGACAACTGGGGCTAAATTCCATTTGTGTTTCTGTGCTTGATGTTCCTATTGACTAGCTCCAGGCAGCTGCCTGCTTACTGCCTTATTTAGGTCCTATGAATCACCCTCTGTGGCTCCCCCACTGCCATAAGGAGGTAGGTGAAATTTAGTTTTTTCTACACCTACTCAAAGACAAGGCCAGTTTCAGTGCAGCTGTGCATGAGTGTGGGGCTGGGCCCACACAGCTGCTGGCTCTCTCTTCACTGACCTGGCTGCACATACTCTTCCTCACAGGTTCTCCATCTGTGTGCTGTAGCACAGATGTCTTCTTAGATTACAGCAGCAGGCAAAGACCTCTCTCTTTTCCTCCTGAATTGTATCAGATCATATAAAGCAGCGAGCTAAATTAGAAATACAGAAATTCCAGGGGCTATGGAAATAAAAGAGATTCACGTTGCTTTGTGAAACAGTTTGAGATGTATTGTTGGAGCATCTGATATATAAATTGGGTGCTTTTAATCTCTGTCAACGACTGGTAATTCAGCAAGACAATAAATTCAAAAAATGTAGCACTATGCAGAAAAGTGGAGCTCTCACTTTGGAAGGCTTTGCATATACATTCACAGTCAGTGTCCCTCGAATATATGTGTCCCATAGATTGTGTAAGCATTAAACAAAGAATAACAACATAAAGCCCTGCAATGGAGCATCACTGTCATCTCTATAGGCAGTAGTGGCCAGGCTGTGTGATATGACCCAGATACAGTCCCTGATTATTCACACCAGCTACCTGGACACAGTGGGTTCTGCCTACACCTCTTTTGTGGATGCATTTCTGGGGCATGGGAGGGGTGGACTAATCATCTGTAGGCAGCTCTTTGCCCAAATACAGAAGAAGGACACAGCTTGGGTGTGTCCAACAAGAAGTCCAGGAGTTCCCACACAACATGTGGAATTTTTTATTGAAAGAAGCAATTTCTGCCCTGAGGTAGATGTTCACACCTCACCCTTTGGAGTTTATTCCTGTATATCTGATAGCAGAATTTAAACACAGCACAGATCTACCAAGTGAGAAACCATGAAGAATCCCTTTCATGAGGCAGCAATCCCCAAATCCCATGAAATAGCTCAGTGAAAGCCTCCTGCAGCCAACTGTGCAGATAGTCTCTCTCTGTGGTTTCAGGCAAGTAAGAGCTGTGCAGTTCTCACCCTGTTGAAGTAAATAGAAAAAGCCTCAATGAATAAGTGCAGCCAAGATTTCATCCAGGAATTTAAGTGCTGCAGTGCTTTATAGCTTCCAATCCCGATAAATGAAACACGGACAACAACTTGTTTGGCCATATTTAAAAATAAACTGTTGAAAGGGAACATAAAAGTGTTGCTAAGACCCTTTAGGCATCTCCTTACTTGTGCCATAAAGCCAGATGCAGAAAAGCAAAAGGATGTTTCTAAAGGTTCGTGCTCTTTGCTTCATACACAGCAATAGCACCAAGCTGCTTGGAGGAGTTGCTCCATCAAGTACTTCAGTCACATTTTGCCAGGAATGGGAAGGCTGATTTCTTTGCTGCTGTTGGAAGTGCCCTGTCCCTGCACATTGTTGAATCATTCTGTTGATGAGGACATATTTTCAGGGACCCTGCCTCATGTATAGAGGTATCTTTTGCTTTTTGGGAATGCTCACCTATACCACATGACAGCAATTTACAGCTGGGGGGAAAGTGACCTGAGCCTCCACTTAGGCTCTTACAAAATCCATTTCTAGCTCCTTTGCTTGTGCTCTTCATCAAGAGCACAAAACTGTTCCATATTTATTTTTCTGATATTTTCTTTACAGAAATGCATCCAAGTCAAAACTTCTCAGACACCAGAGAGGTAAGAACATTGCTATATCTGAATCTTGAGCAAAACTTGATAACTTACCTTAAATATTTTCCTTTGGCACACCATTTCTAAAACAGATCTAACAAGGAAAACATATGCAGACACATTTGTGATACTGTGGAGCATTTGACTTTGGAGCAATTTATTTAGGGAGGTGTTTATGTTGTTCAAGTCTCTATAGGCACATGTTCAACAAAAAGTTTGAGATGCAGAGATTGGCTCCTGAGATTTTGTGTGTCACACAAGATCCAGCTGCATGGTTTAAAAGTATCCTTATATTCTTCTATTCTGTGTCACCCTTGCCCCAGAGAGAAAAAAAGGGTTGAACATGAAAAGACTTGGCACACACACACTGTGAATCAAATGGGTTGGGGCCTGAGAGAGACAGAATTCTTTATATTTATGTCTGAATTAATTTTTTATATGTTTTTCCTTGTTTATTATATACATTTCTATCTCCTGTGCTCTTATTGCACAAAGTGTTTTACTTTCATTTCTTTGATTTTGAGAACTACTGCATGGATATGAAAATTCTGGAATAATTTGGCAATATTTGTGTCATTCTCACAAAAAAGGTAGTTCCAGTCCAAATCTGTTAATTTCCATTTCTGTAGTCAAGCACGTAATTCATGCAAATAACACTCAGTTGCAGTTCCTAAGAAGTCTGTATGTATGCCAGGGAAGGGGATGGTCTCTCTTAGGTTGGAATAGATTAGGGGATGGTCTCTCTTAGGTGGCCTCTTTAGTTTGGAATAGATTCCTCATTTTAGTACTGTGAGTCATTTTAACATGTGAGTTTTGTTGTGTCACTAGAGGTGATACAAACCAAGAAAATCTGACCTGAGGAAAAAATTATAAAATACTGTCTTGGAAAAAAATTGGCCCAAAAACTTTTTTCCTGCTTTTCCTACTTATGTTCAGAGCTGCAATAGTCCCACCTTCCTATCCTCCTGTGTAGACAGAATCACTGGGGCTTGTCTCAGTCCTCCCAGGTCTTGGCTGTGCAGCGGAAAATTGGGCAGCTCCACTGGAGGCTCTGTGGGATGTCAGCATCCTTGCCTGGACACAGGGAGCCAAAACCCTCTCTGAGCCAGAACCTGCAAGCTTCTCCCTTTTTGGAGTCCCTGGGTGTCCAGGCTCAGGGTGTGCTGCCTGGCACCCCCCTCTCCATCCCGCAGGCCGGGGCTGGCTGCCAGCGCCACTCGCTCGTGGCACAGCCACCCTGCCTCCAAGCAGAAGGCCCAGCTGGACCCTGCCTCCAAGCAGAAGGCCCAGCTGGACCCTACCTCCAAGCAGAAGCCCCAGCTGGACCCCGCCTCCAAGCAGAAGGCCCAGCTGCCAAGAGCCCGTGGCAGACCCGGCTGTCTGGGCTGGCCCAGCACCACAGACCCAGAGAGAGGGGCCCTGCTTTTGTGTAAACTGCCCAGAATCCAGGCAGGGGTTTGCTTGTTTAATTTGGTGAAAGCTTGAATGAGTAAGAGATTTTTCAAACAGAAACTTTGCAGGAGTAGAAACAAAAGATTTTCCCATGAAGTATAGTTCTGTCAGGAATACTCCTTGCCATATTTTCTATGACTAGGGTAGCCTCTAGAGCGAGCAAGGTGTTTCTTGTCAAAGAATGCACATAGAATCTAGGATGTGGAGGAATGAGCCCTCCTCACTGGTGTTTCCTATTAGCCACTACAGTAATCTGTACTACCTTCCTCACCTCCCACAGATTTTTGAGAGATAAACTAATCCCATCATGATAGAGCCTGACCAGTCCAGACCAGATGCCCCTAAGAGCAAGGAGTTGGTCTAAGGATTCTTTCTCATCCTCAAAGGTTTGTAATGCAAACCTTTCATAATTATGCTGATCTTCAAAGAAGGGATGTGAAAATTCATGATGGGGATGTCAAGTCACAAGAGCTGATATTTTAACAAATATATCATTTGCCAGGACTGCCAGCTGCTGGCCAGACCCTGAATTAGTTGCCTTCCTCAAACAGAGATGTCCCCCATCTGCCGAATAAAACGCTCCTTTTGTGCACATTTTCACAGCTGAGGTTTGAACTAAATGCCTTGTGGTCTGCAGACATCAGCTTCACAAAGACAGCCAAAAAGTTTCTTGCTCTGGACCAGACAGGCAGGAAACTAAAACCTTTCTCAGCTGGAAGCATTCTTTGCCTATCTCACAACATCCCTTCCAATCATATAAAAATCTTTGAAGGAGAACATCTCCCTGCAATCCTTCACAGAGTGAATCTGCTCAGGCAAGGCATATTTTGGGGAAGGAGCCAGATTTGCTTGGTGGTCCTGGCTTTTGGCATCCACCATGACTCAGTAGGGAAGAGAGAATAAATAAAATACTATTAAGAGGTACAACAATGTTACCAAATGAGATTGTGCCTTTCCCAATTAGAGTTGTTTTTTCTATCTCCATATGTTGCATATTACAGAGCCCTTTTGTTGGTAAACATATCCATGGCTCTCTGCAGGGGTGCCAGGGCCACTCACCAGCAACTTGGAGACTGAAATTGTGCATGACGTCTGATATGCCATGCAGAGATGGCCTTGTTTCCATGTGTACTCTGCTACAACACAGAGAGGCTCTGAGAATCTGCAAGCTGTGGCCTCTTCCACAGGTAACTCTCCCTAAGAGAAATGAGGGAGGTTGGGAATAGCCTTAGTGATTTTTGTTTCTTTCTATAGTAGATCCACAGTAATAATACAGCAACTAAAAAATTTCCAAATGCCTTTGAGCCCTTACCCAGGCCTATGGCAGCAGTATATTTGTGAGTCAGGCAGTGTCATGGCAGTTTGTAGCTGACAGATGAAGAAGCAAAGTGATTTTTCCTAGCACTTTGATACAGGAGATGGTAACTCAATGTGCATCAGCTGAGCTGTGTCTGTGCTTCTGCTCTCAGCCCACAGCAGATCCAGCTTAACTGTCTTTCTTTATGGACCACGTAGAGTTGTTACCTGGTCTTTAGTGGAAGACTTTGAGGTTATAAACACATGTACAGGCAGTTCCTGGGGCTTAGTTGTTTCATGACTATCTGCATAAGATGGTAACTCACTTTTGTGCTAAGCTTTGAAATCACCTGGCACTTTGCTGGCAGACCGTGCAATGAAATTCCCAAATCCTGGTTCTTGGGTTGTGCTTTAAGCACTGGCCTGTCAGTTCATTTAATGCTGCAGCAAGCCAGGCACAACTTTGTAACAAAGCTTGAGCATGAACCACATGAGACTGAATTTTCTAGTGTAGGTACAGTATGGGCTTTGAAATAGGATCTGTTTCTGACTCCAGCTGTTTCTTCATTAGCTGAGTAAAAGCTCATGGGCACCAGAAAATTTCTTGTCATCTATTTCTCTATTAATTCCTTTGCATGTGTGTGGTTCAAGAGTGATGTAAATCATCATCTCCCTCACTCTATTTATCTGTTTCTTCAACAGGCTCTCATGGTAACCAACAACTACTGCATTTAAAGAATGCACTGTACCACACCTACTTGGTACAGCACTTTGTAATGGAATAGTGAAAGAAAGAGGGAAAGAAAGAGACAGGAAAAGAGAAAGACAAAAAGAGTGAGAAAGAGATGAAGGAAAAAAAAAATATAGAACCTCATGTCCTTTATCAGGAGAAGGGAAAGATTAGATTTATTTCTGTAGTGACTATGAATACCAGATCAGCTAACTGCAGTTTAGGAGGTCTTTCTATATGGTCTACCCAGTCCCAGTTATTTTAATTCTCTGTTGCCAGCTGGCCTCTGCAGAAATCTATTCAGGGTTCAATTCTAAACAGTAATGTTTGGGAAAAGCACAATCTAAAACAGACAGATCTGTATGTGTTTAGGTTTTGCTTTCTTTCCACTTTTAAATATTAAAAATTGACTCCAGCTGTGGGGTAAAGTAACGCCCAACCTATAAAGACACCGACAAATAAATCACAATGCAATTTGCTGTGCATTTTCTGAGGTCTAAACACCAGCTCTTGAAAGGAATTTTCCATGATTACATCCTGGGAAGATATCTTAACTACGAGCAACTTGTTTGACTTTTGTATTTCTTAAAAATCATCCCATTCCAGCAGGGCCAAAGCCTGCCATTACTTCTCTGTCACATATCTCAGGAGTTAACTGAGCTATTGGATGCTACTGAGGCCACATGCAAAGCTTCACTAACTCTATCTAGCATGCTGTTAAGCAGGGTAGTTACCTCGTGTGTCTACATTCCTCTTTTTACAAGGGTAAATCACTGGCTGACTGGTCACTCCCCTCAGCTAATCAATTCTGTTTGTGTCCCCCTCTTTGCTGTGGCAAGTTTAGGAAGCCTTCCCTGAAGCTAAAGCTTTTATTGCTGCTCATCTTAAAGTCAGTGAAGAGCAGAAGGTTTTCCATTTCATCGGGGCGCTGCCCAGAAAAGTCAAGCTCAGCTCCTGAATTCTGATCCAGCTTACCCTGGCTCATTTTGTGACTCACAGCAATCACTCCTGCCTATCCTACATTTCCTCCTCAAAAAAGCATAAATATTTAGTGTTTGAGAAAGGAAGAAGATGGAAATTCCATCCTAAAGTCACCACACTTCTCTTTTTCAGGGAGCAGCCATTAATCCACGGAATCCTGTTAATCTATCCAGCCAGGATAATAATAATCTAGAAATAGCTCTGATGTTGATATCATATTTTTAAATTTATAAATTAACTTACAATTGAAAAAAGCTGGATTTGAACCAAAATTCCTTGAATGATCCTACTTCAATAAGTTACAAAACATTAAAAAAAAGAAAGTTTCTGGCCAAGAGTTCGCAATGTAATTTTTTTGTGGGGAAAATAAAGTAAAAGTAAAGTAAAAATTAAAGTAAGTAAAGTAAAAATTCCTGACCAGTTCTGCTCTGCATGGCATTTCTCTGGTGCTTACTCCAGATCTGCAAGTTGGTCTCCCCTTGAGAGCCAGCCTGGGGAGTGCCTGTCCCACCAGGCAGGGGATTTCAGAGGTTCCTGCTGTTCTCTGCCTCCAGCTACGCTACCACTGCCTCTGTGGCACTGGCTCCGTGTTTTGTGTAGTTTTCTTCTGGACCAGACCAGCAAGAAATACAAAGAAAAGCCTCTGCTAAAACATGTTTCTGTATCTACTGGATCAGTTCCCTGAGGCAACCAAAGCAGTACATTGTCCTGATGAGGGCAATGGGAAAGAAATTGCTATAGAGCATCTTGCACATCTGCCTGGTCACTGGGGGAACCCTGAAATGAAACTTTACTTTTGAAACACATTAATGGGTCCACAAACTGGTTTTGTCCCAACACCTTTGCCATCCCTGTTCAAACACCCATAGATTCACTCTTGGGAGTGTCAAACCATTCTTCAGAGCACTATCTTCCCCCCATTCAGCTGATTTTTTTTATTGAGGTTACTGTACCTTACCCTCAGGAGGAGTGTTAAGACCTCTTCTTCATCTGGAAATCACAAAAGGAGAAACAAGGGCATGTTATTAAGCTGAATAGAAACTGCACCCATAAGAATAAGGTAACTATGAAAAAAACCTGCAGGGGTCCAAAGCTGTTGCCAACAGCAAGAGTTGCAAAAATATCCAAACAAACCAAAAAGGTTTCAGTGAATGAAGCTGATGTAGAAGGTGAAGAAATCCTACCAAAAAGACCGGAAAATGCAAAATTGTAAAAGGATGCACAGTGCTTTTAACAGTAACAGGGGGACAGTGACAAAGCAGGGGGATGTATATGAGGTTTATTGTGATATTAGACAATATCACAATATTAGATATTGTCTAATATCACAGTTAGATATTTCATGCAGGACAGTTTAATAAAACTCGAAAGACAAAAAGAATTATCAAAAGCAAACAATAGCCAGAAGTAATTTATTCCGAATTGTGACAATATGACAGAGCTAAGAGAGATAAAAATACCTGCCCTTAAAAAGGGTGAGAGGTGGAGAGAGGGTCTGGAAATTTACAACTTAGAGAGCTTTGCAATGATTTAAAGTTATTCAAATAAATGCACATATTTAGGAGCACCCAGAAAAAAATATTATAAGAAAGAGGAGCATGGAATTGTCAAGAACAGATCATGTTAAAGTAATGTACTTTCCCTCTTTGAAAAGAAATCTACATCATGGAAAAAGGAGAAGTAGAAGTGATGTGTCTCTAGTAATATTTTTTACATTTTTCTGATATTCTCATGCAGAAACTTAGCAGTCTGGACTAGCTAAAACTGCTGTAGGAAGGATGCACAAATACTTGGAAAATGTAATAAAAAAGATACTCAGAAATTGGTTCTTAATAATTTCCTGACAAATAGGAATAGTTGCATGCATGAGGTTTCACAGAAATCTGTCCTAAGCTTGGTACCGTCCTGAATTTTCATAATGACTTGAATGATGGAAGACCAAACATACTTGTGAAATTCACACATGACCACCACATTGGCAGGCTTTTGGGGGGGCCAGGAGGGGAATTTAAAATGATCTTGATAAATTTAAGAAACAGTCTGAAAGCAATTAGGTGAAATTCAATAAGGACAAGCACAAAGTCCTAGACTCAGGATGGGAAAAATCTATCACATAAAGACAAAATAAATGCAGGAATGTCTCTTTCCAAAAATAAGGTAATTTTTGAAGCAGAAAGGAATTATAATTGCAGTCCAATTTTTGTGAATCCTGTGGGCATTGAGAGTATCAGGTAATAAATGGGCACTCCTCTAAGACTTAAGCCTTAACTTTTCACCTCCAGGAAAGATCACAGAAGTTCTCACATTGCCATTTCCTAAAAGACTGGAAAAGGGCAGTAGGCTGGCTTTATTCTTCCCTGATGTTGAGACTCTTCCTTACTGCACCACTGCTATAAGTTAAAGTGCATTTGGAAAACCTAGGAGGAAAGAATGAGGAAAAATAGATGCCTTTTGTTTGCTTCATAAATATCAGTATATCAATATCATGATCCTCTCTGCTTTCCTGGCTGATAATATCCTGCTTGCATGGAGTTAAATCAAAGCAGGCTGTTAGTGAGAAGCTAGCAGGAAATGAAACAATGTAGGGCCATAAGTAAGTATAAATATATGAGGTCCCATCACAGAGAACACCGAGACTCGCTGAGAAAGCAATGGGAACTGATCCATGAGACCCAGCCTTTCCATGGCTCAGGGTGTGCACGAGGTTTGGCACGAAGAGAGATTTTGTGTCCTGGTGGGCAGGCACGATGGCCACCACAAGACATCTTTGTTGAATGCCAGCTTTGCATTCATCCCAACATAAGATCAAAAGGAGAGCAGCAGCCCAGGAGTACCCTGGTGTGGAAGGAAATTTGGGCAGGGAAAGAGCTGCTGCAGGACAGGCCATCCCTGGGGAGGGGACAGGCACCTGTCCTTTGCCTGTGCTGCGAGGAGGAAGGAGCTGTTGCTCTCACCTTTGCTGCTCTGCAGCCCAGAGAGAATGAAGAAATGAAGCTTCCTTTCAGTGGTGTTATTGATTTTGACTCCCTCAGACTTGTTTATAGCATCAGCATTTTAAATATCCTTACAGAGATCAAGGCAAACTCAGCTTTTAGAGCAGGAGGAGGGAGACACGGAAGGCTTTCTCTGCAGAGCAGGATGCATGGCCTACAGCTTCCTCCACTCCCCAGGGACTGGGTGTCCTCTGCCTCCCCCACTTTGTGTGGTGGGGCTCTGCATCTGCTACAGTTTAAAAAAACCCCAAAGCATTCTAGTGGATATGCAGGGTGTAGGCATTTCAGAGACCTTGGGAGTTAAGTGGGTGTAGGAGATAGTGTGTATGTCCCACACAGACCGGCAGAGAGAAAGGGAGAGACGGTGCAGCGCTGGAAAAACTGAGCAAGTGACAAATGTTCTCTCTCTTAGTAAATGAGTAAGCAATAAAAGAAAATAAATACAAATTCACTGTTTTAACTCAGAGGCAGCTCTTGCTGGCTTTGGTGTGCATGCTTGTTCCTGTGCACTGCAGCCTCCAGCACCATGCAGTTTTAATGATGTCTTCATAGGCATACAGATGAATTTGGAGAAGATCAGTGGGACACATGGATTGCTACTGCCTCCTTTGCAACCTCTAAGAAATTGGTGGCAATTCTGCAAACAAGCCAAAGATCTCAATATTGGTAGGCCACTTAGAGCCACTTAGCAAATAACACCCACGTTTGCAAGGATGACACTTGATTAAAATAAAAGCTTGCATCAAGCCCCCAAAGAATCTCAGTATTAAATCCAACTATATTGTGAGCAGTGGCACATTTTCTCCTTGTCATTATGCTTTAATGATAAAATAGAGACAATATTCTACCTTCTAATAATTTCTCTGGTTTTGATGACATTGTTAGTCCCATAAAGACTGTCAACTGCCCCTAGAGAGAGCCAGGTTCATGACAATATGACTGGCTGATATAAGTGAACTGTGGCTGTGTGGTCAGACGTGGTGGTGTCAAACCAGTATTTGCTGCCTGAAGAGAGACACTATTTGCAGAGGAACCTCTTTCCTGTGCAGAAGTGTTTAAATCTAATTCAAGCACTTGAGATTTTGGAGACGGGGGATTTTCACTCTGTGTGTATTTACTTCTCTCCTGCTGAAACCAGCTGAACATTGCTGCCAGCCTGAAGTATCAAAGTGGATTGGAGGGGGAAGCATCACCTGAGGCTGTTGAACCCACAGCCCTGCAGAGCAGCATTGCAGGTGATGGGGACACCTGCACCTGGGCTTTCCTCGCTGCCAGTGAACACTGCAGGGAGTGAGCTCAGGGCATCAAGTAAGGCCCACAGGGCTGCAGCAATGCTTGCAGCCTGGCAAAGGGACACTGAATTTATATAAGGTATAAAGGGAGTACATTTTACTTGCAGTTGTGGGTAGGACAGCACTGAAATACAACCACCAGCCTTTCTTACAGCTCCCCTTTCTGGGTCCAGGTTTTCTGTGTTTCCACCATAAATACAAGTATATTGCCCCTCCTGGCTGCAAAATGTAAGAAGTCCAAATGTAGGAGTTGTGGTATCAAATGCTATGGAATTTATGTTTCCTGAATTCTTCAGCTAAAATCATGGTTGTGTTCCAAGACCATGCTGTCTCTAGAGGTATGGACTTCAGGCTGTGGTGCCTTTGCTTGCCAACTCTAAAAGAAAAAGGAAAGATAAATGAATCTCTTATGTGCTGAGAATGTGTGCAGCGAGCCACCTAGCTTAGAAGGTGTTTATGAAAAGGCTCAGTTCTACAAATATTTATTGCTATATTACTGTGCTATTGTTCTGAAACAAAATGTGGGCTTCCTATCAATTACCTAGGAGAGAGAAAAAAATCCTAAACCAGGATCTTAACTTTAGATTCTCGTTTTTCTTTTGAGTAGTAATTGCAACAACTTTGGCTTTTATTTGTTCGGTTCTAAATCAGTTGTAGTCAATTAAATTTTATGTAAGGGAAAAAAAAAATCACAAATGAGACCAAGCAGATCAGATAATCTCTTAGTCTCTCTGTGGACAGGGTGAGGTCAGTTCTTGCTTTAACCTTGCACTATACTGGTTGCAAAGTATTATTATTGTTGTTGCCATAATATATTTTCCCTCCTGCAGAATGCACTCACATGGCAAGGTGAGTGCACCTAGGTGATTTTCAATGTGCTGAGTACATCTAGGTGATTTTCAATGTTCCTCCCATGCTCCCCTGTTTTTGCTTCTCTGTCTCTCACCACACTGTCCTTAGATGATTCTTTGTCACATGTAAATGTTTAATTTTTTGTAAAGCCAAGATCTTGTGATTTTGAAGCATCTGCTTTTGCTTGTGAGAAATCATTAAGCACACTGGTCAGCTAAAGAGTTGAGGGAATGTCAGTATTTGCTGGTGTACACCTCGTAAAGTAACTCAGAGCTGTGAGACTGTGTAAGTGCCTACACTACCTGGGTGAAGGTTGCAGCTAAGATCCCTGCTCTCCCTTGCTTTGCTCACCCTTGGAGGTATTTAGTGTGAGTTTCCCATCCACTGCAGGGACAGACATTTTATTTAGGATCACCTGTGTTGATGGAAAAGAAGCAGCACCTGTTCATGTCCTCCATCCCTGTGGCTTGCTCCTGGGGATGCAGGTGAACGTTCTTTGGAGCCTAACCTGGGGATTGGCTCAGGCCAGTACCTGCTTGGAAGGACAGGGATGCTTATGTCCTCTTGGGTGCTTACAGAGGGGAGGACAGCAACCACAGCTGCCCCCAGAAAGGCAGGCTGCAACCTTGAATCTTACAAGTGCACTGGCTTAGTGGAATCCATTTAAAGCTGCCATAATTAATGCAGATGCAGAATAGATGTGAAGTCTCACCTGGCATTTTATGGTTGCATCAAATAGAATTTGAAGCACTTGAGAAAAGAGCTTGCACCTTCCTTGCACTGGCATCTTTGGACACTCATGCAGCACTCAGAACTGAGCCCAGCATGAATGTTGTTTGTTGGTCTTGAAACTGGAAAGAGACATTAGTAGCACAGTTTTCACTGGGAAATTACATCATGTTAGAACATGTTGCTGGAGACTCCTGGTGACTACTACCACAGTGTAACTTCCTGCCATAAACAAGGCCTGGGAGGCAGCTGTGGGGAGGCCAAGCATCATGGGGCTGGGCTGATCTTGCTCTTGCTTGCAGCTCCTTGGGCAGTGGGTGACTCAGCTGCCACAAGTGCTGCAGCCAGGACAGGGCTGAGCCCCAGCCTCAGCATCATTCCAATGACATGGTGCAGGCATGCTCTGCTTGCTGGCTGTAAGTGCCAACAAGCTTTTTGTTTTGGTAGTGGTTTTGCTTTTGATTTTAACAGCCTATAAAGAAGTAGATCATGCTTTCTTTTTTAACAGTCTCAAAACAAGAAAAATCACCCCTCTTCTAAAAACTTTGCCTATGAAATCTCTAGTAAATTCAAAGTTTTTGTCTATGATTATTCTCTACTGAATAAAGAGGAAGCATAAACTGTGAGTAAGAGTTTATTTCTTGTGGGGCTACAAGACTTGAGCCATCCATTTGGGAGCTTTCTCTACTTGATTTAAAAACACCTCCTTTTCAATTCTCTTGTGGTGATTATCACGCACAATTTTACTGAGAAGCAGCTCAGACTGAACCACTTCAAAGACAACATTACATTTGCAAAGGAAGGAATGTCTCTCTGACAGTTCAGCAGCATCAGCATGTCCTGGAAAATAAGCATGCATCACAAGACAGTGTGCTACACATGGGGAATCCTAAACAAAAAACTGCTTCTAATGAGACTGCACACAGAGAGCTCACATGATTCTGAAGTAGCTGCTTTCGATGCCTTGAAGCACTGAATTAAACTGCTCAGAGCAAAGAGAAGTTGCTCTTGGGCTTCATGTGTAAATCATTATTAGGGAAAATAATTATAATTTTGCCATGTTTGTACAGTGGAGTCTTAATCGGTGTTGCCAGAATGCAAATTTTTAACAATAACCAACACCAAGTGCCCCTTTCATTCTTGAAAATATGGGAATTACAACTTCAGACAACATATAATTGATCAACTGGCACTGAATTAATTTATTGCAAAAGCTTGATACTTGCAACATGCTATTTAAAACCACTGACACAGGGAACACTTGCAACCCATACCTGAGGCTGTTAGGTGACCTACAAAAGCTAAAATGCCTGGCAAATATATTTTCCTTTGGCATTTTTCAAATTAGATATTTATTTTTCTTCATTATTCTTTTTCTTTTTTTTTGTGGGAAGATGTGCTTTCCTGGCCAGTTTTCAAATATTCATTTGGAAACCTGAGACTTAGTTCTGTTTTTTATTAGGTTTAATTTTAAAAACAAACAGAAAAGCATGGTTGCAAAAAAAAAAAAAAAAAAAAAAAATTCCATTTTACAAGCAGCTTTACCACTGCTATGAATGCTAATGGTAGGAGATCCACATCTGGGGACATGCAAGACAAAAATAGCTCAAGGTTATTTTAGAGCACTTAGACCTGCAGGTTTGTGCAGTGTTACAGACCCAATCAGATCCCACCCAGCAGGCTGTGCCCTGACCCCCATTCTTGCACCCTACAGCTCTGCAGCACACCAGGCAGCCTCCCCAGCAGGCTGCAGCAGAACCTGCTATGCAGCAATGCCAGCTGAAAGGCAGTGTGTCCCAAAGCCCTTTCCCTCTGCCACCAGGGATGTACATCCATATTTTGACTAGGAAAATATGACTTGTGACACTGACTTGGTGCCTGCCTGGCCACTGGGTTTTCTTGTCTAACCATGCAATAATTTTCACTAGCAATTAGAATTGTTTTTTTTTCTTCTTCTGTTCAGTAGTCTTTGTCTACACTTGGAGTTTCAAAATTAGCAACCTCAAGAGCTATATAGGCTAAAAAAAATGCTATCTCAGAATGATGGGATTACATATAATGCTGTAATATATAAAGGATGGCTCAGAAGCCATGTTCAGGCTTAAGAGCATAATCTCTACTTTGCCATTCCCATATCCCAGGACAGAGGGGAAAAGGGGGATGTATACATACACAAGATTCACCCTGACAAATAGCATAAAAATAGAAAAGACAAGGGGGTGAGTCAAGACTTTACAGAAATGACAAACACATCTTGCATCCAATGTAAAAAGTTATGGAAAACCTGTTATACACTGCAAACTCCAAAATACTATTTTTCAGAGAATTAAAATCACCCTCTAGGAAAAAAGGAAAAAATAAAACCTCCTCAAAATGTCAAAGGCACAAACTCCCCCTGGCTTACATTTTCTGTGTGGATTTGAGCTATTTATAAAGGCAATCTCCACGGTTTCTGTCATGCATTGCTGTTCCGCATGTCCTGAGCTAGCAAACTAGTGGATGCAAACCTGATCTATATAACCATGGCAATAAGTGCAGATATCTGTGCACACTCCATGTTGTGCTTATTAAAATAACAGGAATTGCTGCATTTGATTTATAAAGAGATGAGTAGGTTTCTGCATGAAACTCTACTAATAGTTGAAAAAGCCTGTTCTACTATAGACTGAAAATGGTCTCTCCCCACCCACACATGCATCTGGGATTTGATCACCAACCTTTAGGAGAAACTCACAAAACCTATTCCACTTAGCAGATTATATTACAGGGCAAAGGAAAACCTTGAAGGCTCAAGATTTGGGTGGAATCCATTTATTCCACATGTGCAAAGACTGGATGAGGAATTGGACAATCCGCAGCACCAAAACCTCTCCATGTGCTACACACATAAGCCACTCTTGATTGAAATCCTGTAAATCTTTTCCTTATATAATATGTTTCCTTGTCTGGTATAGCTTGATTTCAATTTCAACTGCTCTTTTTTTCCTTTCCATTGTGTTCAAAACTATCATAAACAGTCTGTAAACTCTGCATCACAAATGGCTTTCTAATGATTAAAAAGGTATTTTCAAATGAAAGCTCAGTTCCTCATGTCTAAGTTGAAAAAGGGACAGTGTCATTCAGCCAGAGGTTAAAAAAATCTATTAATCTTAAAACTATTATAATATGGTCAAAAATATAATAAATCAAGATAGGAACGTTCTGCAGACTCTAGACAAGGAAGCAAATTTCTGGCAAGAAAATAAATACTTACTCCAAAGAAAGTTAAAACTCATGAAACATCCATGATGGAAGTATT
>VZRH01006093.1:170972-297623 GCA_013397555.1 Urocynchramus pylzowi
ATATAATTTTTATTCTATTTTCTTGAATATATATTCTAGCAAAATGGTCTGTGTCTAAAAAATAACCCACATCACAGTCAAAAGTATTTTTCTCCACTAACAAAGTAAGGTTCCTCTTCAACGAGGTACTTAACATCCATCACTTGCCTGAAGAAAATGTAATACATCCCCAGGACATACCCTTGCAAAATCCTGTTTACTTTCATGGTGATAGTACTCCTCACCAATGCAAACATCTGCACTTCTGCAGCAAATGCCTCAGGGATCTCTACTTGCTCTTTCAGGAAACATCTGTGTCAATGTACCTCACTGAAGATGTTCCCTGCAAAAGAAGTCTATCACCATGTTCTTGATTTATTATTATTTACTGTTGTTCTCTCCAAATAATTCCAATTTTTATCTCCATCTCTGAAGATCTGTATGTCCTTTGCTTCCTTGAATGGTTTTACAAGGATGAAAGCAGCATTTCCAAAACACTACAGTGAATATTGTTGTAGTTACAGAAAAAAAAAAAATAAAGTGGGGGAGGACTTTGATCTTTGGTATTTATAAACGCTAGTTTATAATCAGGATATCTTATCTGTTCTTAGAACACAAAATAGTTCATTTATGAAAACAGAACTCTTATGGAAATAAACCTATTGGACCTTAATTTAGAATGCAAAGGCATAAAAGGGTTTTGTCCTTCGTAATGTGAAGAAAGCTTGTTTCCAAATCTTCAAATATTTTAACAAGGAATATTGTGTATATACATGGTTTGTGATATCAATTGACTGGTTATTAAACATAGTTCAGCTCTTCCCCTGCTCCTAGCACACTCACAGACACATGTGATATTCATGTTAACAATTTATTTCTTGGAGGGAAGAAACCAGTGTGTTCTCAGTCCGGTTATCCCGGAGGTTGCCTCAGGTTATTTTACTTTTTATGTTTAATATTGCAGGGATTTTATGGATTTACCAAAATACCATAATTTTTATTTTTAAATCACTATTTTTTTAAAACAGATTCAATCCAGATCGGACCTTATCATACTCTGTTTCAGTTCACTGCCACCATATGTAAGTGTTGTCAAGGCTGTAATACATAAAGTATCTGGCTCCAGGGCTGGTTTCACTGTGGTTTTGGAATACAGATTTTATAATATGCAGTTTCCTTCCTCTGAAGTCAGTGGGCTATTCTGTGGAATAAGGTTTCTGAGGCACAGATCAGCTCTTCAAAGGCACGTAGGCACCCAAATCCTGTTTAAGGATATTCCACTGATTTGAAACAAGGTGCCTGCCTTATTCCCTCCAAAAAGGGGGGATTTCCTAAACTATAGATAGAGCCAGGTTAAACAGGCACTCAGGCACTCCCCAGGCAGCCTCTTGACTACTTGTCCCCTACCCTTACTGCTAGGCCACTTACATGAGATATAGGCAGGACATGCCCTTCTTTTGAGACTCAATTTATTCAAGCAGGACCATCCTCAGATTGATCCAGCTCATGCCATGGATGAAACTGAAAGAACTGATGGATTTTTGCCCTTGGATTGCACGAGTTTCAGTGATGTTACTGCATACACACGTGCAGTGAGCTTGCTCCACAGACCATCTGCATGCACGTGCCTCTGGTGTGGACATCTGGTGCTCTGGGAAACACCAGGTTTGCTGAGCTGGAGCAAAGCAGCTGAATAGCAAGCAGGCAATGGCGTTGATAGTGTCCAGAAGCACTGTGCTTTTTGTGTCTTCTCTATGAATGTGCAGCCTCTGAAGTTGCCTCAAAGCATCAGATCTGCTCTGTTGGTGTGTGGTGACAACAGCACGTGCCTCCAGCAGAATTTATCTGCTGCAGCACAGTAGTCACGGCTGTGAAATCTGGAGGGGTGCCAGTGCACTTGGAGCTGTTGTACTGGACCTTCAGCTAAAGCTGCTGTACACCCAGAAAGTCAGCCAAACATAGTAAAATCCTCAAAACTAAATTGAGACTCCAAGACAGAAAAAGAGGATATGTTTTGGGAAACTCAAGATGTATGGCTTTTTGACTCACAGCACCAAAGGAATGTCACTTTGCTCAGTTGTCCCTTGGTTTCTGACTTTCTTACTTGGACTTTCTGATAGATTAATGTTTGGTGACTTCTTGGGACGTGGACAAAGGCAGATCTAGGTCAGAACTTACAGTGGCAGAATAATGGTTTCAGCTCTGTACATATTCATTAGGAAAAGCAGTTTTGAAGGGGCCTTGTTGCTTTAGCTGTTTTAAATGGTGCATATGACTGGAGGAAGAGGAAAACATACACACAAGAATTTAAATCATCAAGCCATCAGGGTGTGGATTGGGCATGTTTGGTTGTAGTACAGGTCCTGCTGTAAGACAGGTAATAGGAAGCAGGGAGGAAGGTTACCTTACTGCAGGTAACCCTGCAGGTTACCTCTGAAGAGCTGTGTCACTGATTTCAATAGCAGAAAATGCAACCCTCAGATACCTATAATAAAGTAGAAAACCTAATTTGAGCATATTAAAATGGGTCATCCAAAGAATGTCTTTGGCCTTCTGGCGTTTTCCAGAGTGGGAAAGAGTATGTCAGAGAATAAAAAAAATTGCATCCCAATTTTCCTACTGTTCATATGTTTCCCCTAAGTCATCAAAAAACACTCCCTGTGCCCACCTTCTTGGTGAGTTCTCATGTTCATTCATAGCCAGAGCAGATACTGCTGCAGTATTTGGGGTAGAGGTGTATCTTCCCTAACTACATATATGAAAAGCAGGGCCCTGGATCCTCAGCAAGTTGCCCTCTCCCCTCTTGTCCTGGATTCAAGGAAGATGCAGGTCTTTGGGTCCATGCTGAGAAAGCCCATGGAGCTATAGGTTGAGGACAGGGCCAAACCAGGCCTCTCTCAGACCTCTGGATGGGAAGAAGGATTGAAGGCAGAGCAGATGGGCATGTTCCAAGGACAGAAGTAAGCAGATATTTGAGCAAAACCCCACAGGCAATTTCTTCCAGCTAATCCCTGCCATAATTCTTCCCCCAGCAAAGCTGATCTGGCTCATCATTTCCATGAGGCAAAAGGCATTTTTGTTACTGCTCACTTCTCAGAGGTCTTAGGCACTTGCTTTTAATCATATAGTGTATGCTGACATCTGGTGGCATTCAGCAACAAAATCTTCATTAAAGAAATATGTTTCAGTTTTAAGGAGTCAGCATCCTTACTTTCCCTTAGCTGGGTGCAGAAGAGAATTCCTCCCAGACCACGTCAGACTGGGGTTTACTGTTACACATTAGTATGGGACTGGCATGTCCTGGAACTCTTGTGGGACATGCATGTGGGCACTGACCTCCAGATAAGGAAGGGACCATCAGCCAAGGGACCAAAAGCCAAGACACCTGACTGTGTTCAAACGCAGTCACAAAACGGAGCACACGGCATTTTGTCATTCCCTCTTCTGAACACAGAGAAACAAAGCACTAAAAAAAAAGTGATGCAAAACTACCATGGGTTTTAGCAGGAACAGAACCACTGTAAAATCTTAGGTGGTAATATTTGTGAAATTTATTTTATCTTTATTTCAAATTGGAGAAAAAGAAACAAAACAGCATGTATGAATAGCCAGAGAGATGTATCAAAACCTTGTTTCATGGTATGTAATAAGTAGCATGGAATCAGCTGTCATAGTTAAAAGATACCCATGATGTAGCTGTTCCATTAAAAGTTGGATTAAAATCATGTTTAAATTTCATTTCCTTCAGTCCTTATCCTGCTTTTGATTAGTTTTAAGAGCAGTTGATGGTCTTATGATTTGAAGATTCTGCATTTGAAATTTTGTGTACATGGTCTGGAATTTTATGTGAAATTGTGTGTTTGATCTTTGACCTCTGTTTACTACAGTCCTGATTTGCCACTAATTTGATAGCAAGACATAAGGGCCTACTGTAAACAAGCCGCTCACTTTACATAGCTGTGTTTGGCTCCTAAATGAAGAAGTATGTATGGAATATACTTTGGGTACTGTAGCCTTCTAAAGAAATAATAAAAACCACATCACTGCTTAGTTCTCCAGGTAACGTTTACATTTGGAGAAAATAAGTTGCATGCCTAATAGAGAGAGAAAATGTAGTTCTTATCCATTTTGGGTTTGTTTGCTTAAAATTATTCTTTAAAGTATTTGAAAGCTAAGGCTGTCTCTTTTGAAGTCAGTGGGAACTTTGACATTGTTTTTGAAAGGATCAGGATTAAGCCTAAATTGGTAGGGTCTAAAAAGCAAAAATGAAAATGTCCAAAGTCTACAAATCTCTCACTGATCCACCATGCAGAAAGGAAGGACAAAAGCCTTCTCTAAGGTCTGTAATGTACATCTTGATTCCAGAACTTCTATTTTTTGTGCAGTTGTAGACTTCAAGATGGAAAGCAACTTTCCAAAGGACTGTAATTGCTAGCATATGATGTAGTACACACTTGCACCGTGGTCTTGTAAAGCTGCTGGGGGAAGGAAAGCTGCTTATAAAAACCAACTGACTGTTGGTACACATCTTCCACAAATTGTCCTGCACTATCCATTACACAGTATTCCCTGCCTACAACCCACTCCAGGCAGATCCCCAGCTCACAGGTACAGCCTTCACATAGTGAGTGACAAGCAAAAGTCTGCTTGCAGACATTTAACTCAGAAACATGTCTGATCATCCTGCTCAAGCTCAGCACTTTTGGCACTCATCTGGCACTAGCAACTGGGTAAAAACAACGTCTTCAACTCTCTCCTGTTCTTGTTCCCTGCTGGAACCATCTGTCCCAACACTGAACTTCCATCACCTGGGCTCAGTCCTCACAGTGGAACACCTAAGTACCCTGGACAAAGGGCACTTTTGGCAGAGAAGGAAACCATTTGGCAGAGAAGGAAACATATTTGGCAGAGAAGGAAACCATTGACTCTCTAATTTTCTGTCCTGGGAAGTCTCAGTAACTGTGACCAGAGCCGAGTAGTCAAGGACAGGGACTCTTCTCAGCTGAGAGTGTGGCTCATCTACAATGGCAAAGTGTGAGCTCAGAGAAGTGATGGGGCATGGGCAAGCAAACATGCAAAGCCCTCTTCTTTCCTCTTCAGACACCCAAGTGCATTGAGTATCCCAAATGCGGGGGCGCCAGGTCAAGCTCTCCATGGATGACTTCCAGAGGCTAAAGCAACCGGGGTAGGAACCTGCCTACTCTGTTGGTTTATGAGGTCCCAATGTCATACAAGCCAGACTTCAGAGAGACACACAGATCAGGCACTGTCCCACACCATCTGAACCTGAAGCTGACAAAGCATCCATTGCAATCTCCAAATCCTCGTGACCAAACAGAGGAACTTTATCTGTTTTTAACAGCAACCAGTACTTGGCCCAAGAATATCAGATAGAAATGCAGCATCCAAGTGAGGGAATCCATGCAATTAACACCCAAAACAGTCTCTTGCATCTCCATTGCTCAGAAATGTCCCAAGATGTTAAAAACTTCATGGGATGTAATCTCCCAGGCTGTGAAGTCCCTTCTCTTCTACCCAAAAATGATGGGCAATGGAATGAGGGGAGTCAAACAGTGCTGCCTTGCAGCTTACTCTCGTTAACCAGCCTTGAGATTTCTCAGCAAACCAACTCAAGCAGCATCTACTCCATCTTCACAGGTGCTGCCTCGTGCTGTGTGCTACTCCAAGAGAGTGAGGAGCTGCCCTGGCATATTTAGACTGAGTTGGTATGTCTGGACCCAACTGTGGAACAACGATCTGTCACTGTTAGATCAACTTCAAAAGCAATTCAACAAGGGCTCCATGTAGACAGCATTACAGAAAACCTGTTCCAATAGCTTTCTTATGCAAGAGAAAGCCACAGTCACATTTGTATTTTAGGCAGTGAACCAACAAGAATGAAGCAAAACAACAGCAACTGTCCCCAAGAGATATTTTGGGCTGCTCCTCTCCTCCCACTCCCCTTACACTCCTTTTCAATCTCCTACCAATCTGGGCATTTTTGGCAACAGAGAACCATTCTGAAAAGGTCGTTTCCAGGCTGATAGGGACCACTGTGGCTTCTGGCTACCAAAGACAATTTCTCCAGCCTGGGGGAGCATCAACCTCTTTGCTCCCTATTTTGAGCTGGGGCAGAGGTGACTGTGTGAAGGAGGATGAGGAATGGGAGAATTTTCCTCAGCTCAGCAACCTTTGACAATCGTTGCTGCTTTTCCTCTTCATCCCAGGATCTGCTATACAACAAGTGCAAATTGAGGATGACAAATAAGAACATTAGCTTGGTGTTTCTGCTCAAATGGTCTGCCTTGAAGTTGCTGATGTTGACACTTAAATTGTCAGCAGACTTCTAGTTTAGTGCTCCAGTTAGAAGAATGGGTCCTTTCACACTTCCCTCTGGGCTATTGTTTCAACTCTCTCTAGACGGGGCAAATATCATTGCAGCAGTTTACACTCCAGTTTCACTGCACTGGTTATTTTGCAACCATAACCAAGATTGCCTAGAATTTTTTTCTATAATGTTAGCTTAGACTGCAGAGAATAATTACACAACACTGTAAAAATAATCTGCAGCAATTCACACAGCCCTGAAATACTGGAGCTGGTTTTTCCAGCATACCTATATATACTTGGCTGCAGCTAATTCCAATATTTACAGAGGACTCACCGGAGCTGTGATCACAGAAACTGGTATTTCAAGTTAGGCCACACACATGAACAAAACATTTATTGTTATAAGACAAGATTTTGTATTTTGGGGTTTTATACCATCATCTAACTGAAGCATTACCTTGCACTTCTGCCTTTCTATATCACCTTCTGTCTGGATTCAAATAACGTCCTTGTGGCTAAGACATTATGCATTCAAGTTGGAAAGTACTAATTTAGCTCCAGTTTCTTTCCTGTAATTGTGTGTTTCTTCTATTTTTGACCAAATTAATCATCCTGGCAGTCAGCTTTGCTGCTGCTCATTTCTATTAGGCATCATATCTCCTTGCCTGCTGGAAGCTCAGTCCCCAGCCTGCTATCCTGCATGCTGACTTGTTCTCTCTCAATGCATCTTGCTGATGGTAGGATCACGGGCCCTACTGGGCCAGTTCTTTTTAAGAGTAGGAGAAAGCCATTGTAGCAGGGGCAGAATAACTGCCCACTGACCCTTGTCTGCTGCAATAATTGTCAGGACTTCGGGTGTTTTCAAACCCCGAAGCTAAGCAAAGGAATGGACTAATACAAGTCAGTTCCTCCAAGGTACAGTGTGAGCTCTCTGGATTGCACACAGTTGTATTGTCCAGAGCCTGAAGATGTGGTGTCTTAACATTCCTCTCTATGCTTCTCTGGAGGCCTACTTCTGTCTCCTATGTAATTCTGCCAAGCTCCTACCTTGCTAGCTTTACACTCCCTTTAATGAGCTTGTTTAGACATTGTTTTCCCCAGAAAAAATAAATTATCAAATCAAAAGTAAAAGAATGAATAAATAAAGCCACAGACTGAAGAATTGCCTGAAGTCTCTGCAAAGAAACTATTCAAGAAATAGTTAGAAGAGAAAAATACAGGACATAAGTAAGAATTTATGTAAGTGACTATCCGCCTTTGGGAACAAAAACTTCTAAGTTTTGCAGTCTAGCAGTGAGGAATTAATACTTAACCACTAGGTATAGGCACTGATTTGAAGGAGTTAAATTCCCAGGCTGCCTCTTCAGAGCAGGGTGGGGCATTGGGGAAGTCAGAGAGGAAAAAAAGGCACCTGAATGCCCTGGGAAGGAGCAGAAAAACCTTCTGTCAAGCTGCCCTTCCTCTCCTATGCTCCAGCTACTCTCCAGCTAAGGGTGTCCTGGTGCACACCAGCAATTGCAGCCCTGGCTGCACACTCCTGCACGCAGAGGATGTGAGGAGCCTTTCCCACATCAGGAAGAGAGCGCCATGTCCACGTCCTGTGTGCCTCTCCTCAGCCACCCCTTCCCACTGGTGTGACATTGCATGGCATGGCCAGTGGCTGGGGCCTGAGAGCAGGGACATGGAATCCAGGAATCCATGGACTTCCCAGGCATCTTGGAATGCATCCTTTGGGGGACCGGGAGCGGGGAGCGGGCCCCTGTCAGGCCCCTGGTACAGCACACACAAGGTAAGTGCCCAGAGAGCAGCACCAGCAGCAAGAGGGCTTGGGAGAGGGGGTACTGGATTCAGCCTCTCTCCTGTGTCCTCTGAAGAGCCCCATTCCAGCCCCTGTTTGCTGCTGGCTCTGCTCCCTCTTCACCTGATTGTTCAGCCTGCACACCCTGGCTCCCGAGCTCTCCGAGCCGTCCTTTCTGAGCAGGAGCTGGGCAGGGCTGTTCTGTTCTGGGCTACAGCAGCACTGCTTTTTGTCATCTGTGTTTCTGTCACTGTCAGTGCTGACAATGGATTTAGACAACTGCAAAAGAGAGACTGAAGCAGCCCCTAAGAGCTAGCAATTTTAAGCATCTGCTAACAATAAAAATGAATTGGAGGTTGATTAAACCCGTTACCTTTTCTCTGTTTTTTGTTTCACAAACTAAAAGGCATGAAAAGATACCCAATATCCTTGATTTTCTCTGCATAAGAGGCAAACCACTTTGTCATGATGTAAAGTATTGGTATAAATTATACATAAAATGGCTTGCAACCAGCTGCTCTCCTTTTTCTAGGAGCAGCCCAGTAGCAGGTGATAGCCTGAAGAAAGTCCCAAAAACTTTCCCCTCTGGATTCTGCATTTGCTGCCAGGTGGATATCCATTTGGCAGGGCATTTTCCAGCCCCATGTTCTCAGAGCAAAGGAAAACTGGGAATTCCTGTGCACAGGTCCCTGGAGCAGCAGGACTCCTGGGTGATGGCTGGTGGCAGTGTTTCCCAGGACCAGAGCTGGGGTCTCTTATTGGGAGACAAGAATGTGGAGCCAGTGGTTTTACTGTGGGTTTGTGAATTGGGGTCCCAAGGCTGTGAGCTTGCCCAGCTGCCAAGAAGATGGCAGCAATAGGGAATTCCCTTGGCATGGGGATACCCACCTGCATATCAAAGTGGGGGGGTTTTGTTTGCCTGGAAAACCTCCCAGTCCTGCTCCTGTACTCTTTGGGATTTTTGCACGAGTATTGCTGTTTTTTAAATGTGGTAGTTTTCTGGGTAGACCTTAATAGTATTTTAGAGCTGCTTGGGTGTCTGTGCGTGAGACTGATCTTCTGTTCTTTTATTTACTTTAGTTGTAGATTTGGAACAGTAATGGGTAACTGTGGGTCATGTGTTGATGCCAACCTTAATTTTTCCAACAGTTAAATTCTTCTGTCCACCCCCATTTTCACATTTTACATTTTTGGAAACCTCAGAAACAATTCCCTCCTCCCATTTGAGGCTATCCTGTCTGTGATTCAGTGGATCATCCTATTTTCAGGTGTTCACACAGGGGCTGTTTCCCTTCCCTTTTCTTGAGGTCATTTCGTCCTCTTGGTTTGAAAAGGAGCTCTTTGTTTTCTCCCTCTGCAAGAGACCATAACTACACTGGCTCTGATCTGCCTGGGAGCAAACCAAGATAGCTGAGGTGAATTACTTTTGGTAGAGTATTTTTCAGCCCCTTCAACCCCATCAGGTGAAAGAGTGAGATCCCCTTTCAAGAGCTCCTAGACATGAAGGGCTTGGCACAGCTGCCAGCTGCAGTTGCCTAGTGCCACATGGGCACCAGACACATCCACATAGAAGCAGCAGATCTGATTCATTCTTTAGGGAAATCCATGGCACTAGAGTAGGCCTTCAGTGATGTACTCAGCTCCCTGGAAAAACTTAAAGTGGCTGTGTCCACGTGTCCATGAGTCCATGTGTCCATGTGTAGTTGCACAGTTGTCCAATGCCTCTCTGTTGGAATTACATTTCTCTGTCTTTTGATTTAATTGGGATTATTCTCCTGAGAGGTCCCTGATCAGGCTGATTGTATGCTAGCTGTTGGCACAAGGGTGCAAGGGGACACACATGGCCATGGGGGAAAAACAGTGGAGGCAGGATTTCCCCTTGGCATTAGCACGGATATAGCTTGGTTGATATTGCTTGAGGAGCTGCATCTCTGAAATCAGCAACAGCCAGGCCATGCTCTCACAGCCCTCCCTGTACAGGCAAGATGTGTTATGGGACATGAGTGTGTTTAATGGTGCAGTAAAATCTGATGAAATATGTACTTAGTTACCTGAAGTATTTCCTGCAAACTAATATTGTAATATTTTTGTGTCTGCTGGAGTAATGAGTGTAGGAGGCTACAACATGTGGGCTTTGTCTGCTTAATAGAAAGTGTATGTAATTGCCTCAGTGTAATACATTTTTATTTCCCTCTGGACTTCTCATAGGCTTTTACTTATTTACAATATTGTTGTTTATGGACAAAAACAATTTGCAGGATTAGTTGAGATTGTTATCTACAGTACTGATCTTGGTTTGACTTTGTTTTATCAGAGTAGGAGAAAACATCTGGGTGAGAACAGTCACTGAGAGCTCAGATGAAACAGAATCATAGAACAGTCAGGGTTGGAAGGGACCTTGCAGGCCAGTTCCAACCCCCCTGCCATGGGCAGGAACAGCTTCCACTAAACCATGTTATTCAGAGCCCCATAACAACTCTTCTGTAACTCAGCATTGCACTTGTCTGCTGTGTGTAGACACTATGTGTAGTTATTCAAAGGCAGAAGCTGAGCCAGAGATAGAAATTTATTTCACTTCTGTTTCTTTTTCCCTCTTTGCCTGTCACTTCATAGACTCTGAGTTATTACTGGCTGCCCAGACAGCCACCTCAAAAGATTGTCTTATTTTGTGGGAATAAATAATTTCTGCTCTGTATTTAGGGGTTGACAATGCTGACCATTCTTTCAGATGGATCTGTGGCCTCTTGTCCCCTCAGAGTCCATCAGAGCCTGTCAGGTGGTGAGTGTGTCCCTGGCCTTGCGTGGTCTCATCAGCGAGTGGTGGCTGCTATCAGATGTGATGAGAAATCCCACAGATTAAGCAGATTCTTGTAGAGGTTTTTCTACTCTGCCTTCTATCATATAGATAAAATCTAGATTTTGCATGGAATGCCACAATTGAGGGTTTTAGCTCATTCTGTTCAAGGTGAACACCTTCAGTGCTTCAACTCTCCTCTCTTTACTCGCGGTGTGATGTCTAGTGCCACTGAGCCTCAGCAAGGTGAGAGCATCATTTGGTCCTGTTTTTTCCAGTGCCTGCTGGTACTTCTGATGTCATGGGGGCTGCTTCACCTGAGCTGTGAGGGACCCCAGGCAGGAAGGCAGGGAGCTGTCTCCATGGAGAGAAAGATTTTCTCTCCATTTGCCTTGGCTGAGGAAGCACCCCAGAAACAGTGAGGGTCTCTTTAGCTGGCACCATCACCAGAGAAAAATGTTGTCATGATACATCCCTACAAACAATCACCAGGACATTTTAAACACTTAGGCAATGACATTTAGAACCATGGCTTTCAATTAGGAAAAGCTCTAGAACAATCAAGGAGTCCATAGGAAGGGTGGGTGGGAGTCAGAGGGCAGCATGGCCACAGCACAGATGGGTTTCAATCAGGACATCTTTCCTCTGCAGGAAGGAAGAGAAAGGCTGTTGAAGGCAAACCCTCCTGGGGGTTTTAATGCTATTTTCTCAGTCTCTGTAGATGTTAACTTTTTCAGGTTAATCAGTAAGCCAGTCCCTGAGCATGGGGGAAGTAAAGACAAATGTGCTCACCCAGCTTTCTGCTGGTGTACTCATCTGTGAAGACTGCAGTGAAGTTTTTCCCGTTCAACACCATCCCTTCAGCTCTTTATTCTAAAACTCTTCACTGAAAGCAAACAAGGGTATCAAAACACTGACTCTGTTTCATTCTGTTGTTCTTTACCTGTCAGATTTCAGAATTCATGCAGTTTCAGTTTCCTTTATCTTATTGGTAAATTTCTTTTGGGAGAAAATGCATACCATTTCTTAGGTATTAGGGAAATGTATATTATTTTCAGCCCTAATAAATCAAAACTTGGGAAGAGGACTTTGTTCAGCCTTTCAAATACAACCTTTTTGAATTCTAGGGGAATTCAAAACTTAAATGTTATAATGAGGCACACGATCACAGAATGGGTAAGGTTGGAAGGAATCACGGAATGTGTAAGGTTGGATATCATGTAGTTCAACCTCCCTACTCAAGCAGGGCCCCCTAGAGCACATTACTCAGAATTGTGTCCAAAAGGCTTTTGAAACATTCCAGAGAAGGAGACTCTACAACCTCTCTGGGCAGCCTGTTTCAGTGCTCTGTCAGCCTCAAAGTAAAGAAGTTCTTCCTCTGTTCAGGTGGAATCTCCTGTATTTCAGTTTCTGCCCAATGCAGCTAGAAGCAAGAAGCATTGCATGATTTTCCAGTGTTGTTCTGCTGTCAAGAATCCAGCAACTTTCCATGGTTTAGTGCCCATTTAACTAGTTTCTGCTAGAAAACAATTTGTGGCTTTGGCTCCTAAATGCAGGACTCTCAACTGGGCTAGCTTGCACACAAGCTCTCAGGCTCTGCCAGAGCTGTAGGTCTGATCTGCTGAGGGTTGTGCACTGATTAGCTTTAGTGTGACCAAGAAGCTGACACGAGAAGGCAAAATTGAACACTGGTTAGAAAATATTGCCTATATCTTTTTTTAACCTTATACATCTGTTCTGCTGTGCTGAACATCAACTGTCCCTGCAGATGTAAAGATCACATCTCTGATGTGAAATGAGCACACAGCTTATAGACTGCAGCCTCCAGCTTAAAGAGAGATCAGCTGCTGCTTGGGAACTTACTCATGACTCAAAGGTAAGGGAAATAAGTACAGGAAAGCATTACCCCTAGCCTGTCCCTTTGCACAATACTACAAGCACCTCTGTATCATCCCAGCTCTCAAATTCCATAGGGAAATATAGGTTGGTTTTTTTTTTTTCCATCAACTGCAAGCAGAGTGGGAGCAAACCATGAAGCTGTTTATACCTATCAATATAGAGGAGGCTGGACATGGGGCAGCAGGTCTGGAACAAGGGAGAGTAGCCCAAAGACTGGAGGCAGTGTGCAGTTTTATAAGCCTGCTTGAGGAGTGACCGGGTTCCCGCCAGGCACTTCTCAGGGTCCCAGAGCAGAATTTCCTAGTGTGTGTGGTATTGGCAGGCCTCTGTCAGGGGGAACTGCTTGGGTTCCCCCTACAAAGCCTGGAAGGAGTCATGTGCCTGTGGCAGTTTCCTGCTAAGCCCAGCATGGTGCTGGGTGGCAGAGAACAGCAAACCAACCCAGCTCCACATCCTGAGCTTGGGGCACACAGACTCAAAGCAAATGCTGATCATGGGAGAGCTCAAAGTCCATCTATTCTGGACATTTGTTCTCTTCAGCCTTGCTGGCAGAGCTGCTTGCAGGAGTGTTTCCTTGCCTGACAGACAACAGAAGCTGGTGAGCAAAACCCTTTTATTTAGGCTGATAGCTCACAATTCATTTTGAAGAAGTCTTGGTAGCTCTTCCTGGACACCTCATGCAGGACACTGGAAATGAATGCTCTTGCAGAGTTGGGGCCATGCTAAGCACTAGCTATAGCTTATCCAAGTGTTTGTTGTCTGATTCTCACTGGGTTATTTTTCACAAATCTCAGACTGTTTTCCATTCTTCCCTTCCCAGCAGATGCTATGGTAAAATGAGTTTTAATTTTTTTCTGTGGACATTAAAGAGCATTTGCATTTGACTTTTTTTTTTTTTTCTTTTACTGATGATTGAGGTGACTGCAAGTTAAGCAGGAACTTTGTAATTACACTAATCTGTTTTAAGAAGCATGATAATGCTAATTAGGAAATTTCTAGGCAGTAAGGAACATTACAATACTTGTCATTTGTCAGAAAGTAGTGTGCAGAAGAGAGATGCAAAGAAACTTGAATCACTAATCACACATATCCTACCTAGTGCAGAATTTAGTTTTGCTTCAGACTGCTTCAAAATGGTATCTTGAAGAAAAATGGGGTGCATCATGCAGGCTGTGTCTGATATCCAGCTTAGCCACTGACTAGAGGGCTTAAACCATGGAGCCAGCAGAGCAGGGCAAGTCCTCCTCTTCCCTTAGTCAGCATTGAGTGGGAAAGACCAGGCATGACATGAATCTGAATCCCTGCACTGCTTTGGACGTGCCTAGCTCAGGGTAGTGCTTTGCCATTCCTGTCCCCATCTCCTAGACTAGTCTACAAGTAATGACTTTAAATTAAGTTGGCTGTGGCCGCTGTGTTGATTTTTGAGTCTCACAGCATGTCTGTGTGTTGCAAAGTGATGCAAGTGAAAGTGAAAGTCTGGCTGCTCATACCAACACCTGTCTGTTCCTGAGATTTCATGAAGTTGCTGTTTGGATCTAGGACACTGCTGTCACACAAAGAGTAGTATTGCTCCCACCTTGAAGCTGTGCTTTTGCTGCTTCATTTGCCCTAGCACTCATTTGACTCCTTGATGAGGCAATTTGTCTGGGTAAATTGACAGGAAAATAGTCATTGATGTAATTTTTTAAATAAAAGTTGCCTTTCATGTAAAATATCACCTGTAACACCAGCCCCTTAAGATTTTGATCCAAAGACTGCATTGCTCTTCGAAGCTTAAGAATGATCCTTCTTTTACTATGGGTCTTGAAGTCTGCTTTGGGCATTGATAAAAAAATATGTCTGAATCTTATCCGATAGTCTGCCATATCTGATTAAGTCCTCTTTGAAGGAATCAAAAAACCCCAAATTACTCAAGCAGAAATCTGACCAAACTCATAAAAAAAGGCTTTAGAAAGATGAACAAACAACAGACTGGGCACTTCAGTCATAAGGGAGGTGGGGACCTTTGACTAACCTGGTAACTGAAGACTGTGATTATTTCGTTTGGAGTTTTGGTGACATGTATACACTGTTATGCTCATGTTTATAATGTCACCATGGATTTGCACAAAATAATGGCATTCCCTAACGGGAGCAGTTGGGAGATATGCTTTCCATGCTTTGACTAATATGAACTTTGAAACATGCGGCCATCAGCTTCGAAGAACAGCCAGCTGGTGTGTGAATCAACACCAGGCCTGGAGCAGAGCTCTTAAGGAAGGGATATTTGCAGTGTGCTCAAAAGTAAATAGTCAGTCTCAAACTGAACAGATGTGTGCTGCTTAGGCTGAGGTTCTACTGGTGTAACTCCCCTCTCCTCAGTGACGTTCATGGCTGATTTACATCATCTAGGCTAGAGGCTTTGGCCTAGTTTGGTGATATGAACTGTTTTGCCCATAATGGGGAAACAAAGAGAGGTTATGGAACTATGACAGCAAGAAGTCACAGAGTTGTTAAACTATTGGATGAGGTACACAGCCAATCTCTGGCTATGTTTCCCTTTGTATCCTGCTGTGTTTTGCAGAAACAACCCTGTAATGTAGAGGTCTATGGTGAAGTGCAGGGTTTGGGGGAAGTCCCTCCACACACGAAAACAATGACTCAGAGCAAAGCAAATACTGGCTCCTTGGACAGGACTTCATGGTGGTGAGGTGAGGTAGTAACATAGAACTGCACATCCCTTTGTGGACAAGTCTACCTCTTGCTGACATTTAATTCCCTAGAAACAAATCAGCCTCATGGGAGCTGAAACCTCCACCAGAGTCCTAGCTAACGTGTTTGATGACTTGGCTGTCATCTGGATAGAAATAAAGTAATTTTGTCAGCTGATACGGATTGTACTTGAAGCCCTTTTCTTCAACAGCCAAGGATATCTCCACTGTAAATATGCTCCTGTGAAAAACAACCAAAATATGGGGTTTGTGTGCATAACAGACTTGTACCCACACAGTTAACTCTCAGTTAAAATCTTGTTTAATTTTTTGGGCTCCAGCTTGGGAGTAGATAGATCGTGACTCCATTTACTTTGCTTTATGACTCTAACCTACTATTTCTTAATGTGTCTTTTCCATTTTTATTGGGGGTATTGTTGTGGGTTGGAGATTTTTTTCTGCTTTGTAATGGTCACAAGGTTCTTTTATTTATTGACTTCTTATCACATTCTTTCCTTTGTTTTTCTCTCTTTCAGTAACAGTCTTTTGCTCTCAGCAGTGACTAAAGCACCATGAACATTTTCATTCAGTGTCCGTGTTATTATGCAGCAATGACTCAGTCATCATGTCAAAATGACCAAGAGCAAAGCTTGTCGTGTCTGCAGAAGCTTCTGTCAAACAAATAATAGCAGCTTTCACCTGATCAAGTCTCTAGCTCCATCTCTTGACTATTGTCCTTGTTTTTGCCAGAGTTAATGTTCTTCATAGTAATTTGTGTGGTCTGTGCTTTGGATTTATGGTGAAAAGGTATTGATAGCAATCAGGATGTTTAGCTACTGCTGAGCAGAGCTTGCACAGCATTGAGGTGTGTTTTGTTTCTCATACTGCCCCATCAATGTGTAGGCTGGGGATGCACAAGAAGGTGGAAGGGGACACAGGTGGGACAGTTGACCCCAGCTGACCAAAGGAGCATTCCATACCATATGGTGTGGTGCTCAGCATATAAAGCAGGGGGAAGAAGGGGAAAAGGGGACATTTTGCATTGGTCCTTCCAGGTAACCATTACCCATGATGGAGCCCTGCTTCTGAAATGGCTGAACACTTCTACACTGATGGGAAGCAGTGATTGAATTCCTGGTATTGTTTTGCTTCTCATGCAGCCTTTGTTTTATCTATTAAACTGTCTCTATCTCAACCCACAAGTTTTTGCACTTTTAGCCTTCCAATTTTCTCCCCCATCTCACTGAAAGAGTGGCTCCAGCTGCGTGAGGCTGAGCTGCTGGCTGCTGTGATAACCACACATCAGAGCCTGCCAGGACAAACTGAAGAGCAGTGCATGGTTTAAAAAGCATGCATGTGAGAGATAATAGCATCTGGCTCATGAAAAGGATACTCAGTTCTCCTTCATCTCTTCAATTCCTGAAAAGGAATTTATCTTCCTCACCCCATTTCCTTAGTAATCCTTGTCAAGAAGAAGCTCTATATCCTATACTAATGCTAAAATAGCAGAAAAAAAAAAGACAGCAAGTTCTATATTGGAGAATCCACATAAGATACAGTTGCTGAAAGACCAGCAATACTCAAAAACAAAAGCATCACCACCTTGTTATATCTGTAAGTACAACAAAGCATATAAAAAGGTGTTAAAGGTACGTAGAACAGATCATTCAGCTACAAGGATCTTAGTTTTCTCTTGGAGAAGGCAGCTATGAAGTAGATGCTTTGGATTTTTGTGAACTGAACACCTACTCTTTATGTCAGCATTCACCATGAATTACAAAATGCTAATAATACTTTCGTATTTTAAACCAGTAAACTACAGTTTGTAGTAAAACGTAAAAATGTACAACTGCAATGTGTCACAGGGAGACAGCTGAGCAAACATGAGCCCACTACCTGTATCTCCAGCCCTTGCAAGAAACTTGCATGTGAGGCCATTTCTTTAGAGTTTATTTTTTTTTATTCCAAGATTTGCATCTTACAGTTTTTATCATAAGTATCTGCAAATTAAAAGCATCCAGCTGTGTGTTTATGTGTATGCACCCATCTGCATACGTGTGAATATTTCAGGGAGTGCAGGACCTCTTGTTTTAGGTCAGCACTGATAATCTAGCAGTTGTTTATATTTAAATGAATAATGCTCCTAAGCAGAAGGTTCTGCCTTCTGGAGTCCACTCATTTTTTTGCTTTAGGAACTATCTGTAAATGATTAACACTCTGGAAATCAAACTAGGAGAGCCAAGTGCGAGAGGTGCAGGAAGGAAGGCAAGGGAACTATTGCAGAGCACCCCTCCTCTGCAGGACCAGCAGACTGGAAGGGCCTTTGGGCAGCTCCTTCCCCTGCCATAAAATCAAGTAATTCTTTTAACAGATGGATTCAACTTCATTCTAATTGTAGTCAGGTCTTTTCTTTTTTTCCTGCCCTGTTTCTACTCCTGTTGGAATATTTCTGAAGTGCCACTGGCTTGGAAGCATTGTGATTTCCTGCCTGTGTTCGCCCCTGTCTGACATGGGTGACTTTGTGTTTCAACAACTGAGCATGTTCACTCAGGTTGTGACATGGAGGAGCATTTTCTGTGAAGATCAAAGGAAGGGTTAGTTACAGCTAACAGAAGATTATTTGAGCTAGAGTGGGAGACAGGCCTGTCTTTGTTTGAAAGTGATGCTGGAGAGGTGCATGCTGGAAGAGGCATGCCATTCCTCTCAACTGGTAAAGGGAGATTTTTATATAAAAATTCTTTTGAGGATTTGCTAAATAAAGTATTACGCTGGTTACATTTCTCTCAGGGTTTTCTATTTCTGATTGAGGTGGAGTCAGAAATAGCTCATTTGTACTTTAGCAAGACTTGTACTACAATAACAAGAGGGAATGAGCTCTCTGTGCTTGGCTTGGAGGCACGTTTGCGTGTGCATGCAGAGGTTGGGTGTGCATGCAGAATGAGACATCTCTCTGAGAGTACTCCTTGTGCCTTGCCCTGCCTGTTGTAACACTGAACAGCTCTATTTACTCATTTGTTCACATAGCTCCCTTTTGATCTTGCCTCCAGCTTCCCATAAGCCTTGTGTCACCTCCTTGGCTCTCAGTTTAGGGGTCCAGGGAGCCACATTAAGTATGTGATAGGAACAGCACAGCCTCTCAATGTGAGCCAGACTGTAGCTTCTGGGGATTAATATTCCTAGGCTTGGAGTGGTCTGGCTTGGAGTGGTCTGGCTTGGACCTTACCTTGTACATCAGGAATTAGCCTGGGTCAGAAAGGAATATCCAGAAAGCTGCTCCTGGGCAGCAATAGAAGCACATCCCTAAGCCAGCTGGCCATTTTGTGGGAGAAGCTAGTCAAGCAGTGCTAGCTTGCCTCCCTGTTTGTCCTGTGGGACCTGGAAACTGGCAAAAGTTTATAATCCTATTCTTGCTTTTCCTGGTATTTAATTTCTGTAGTTGCCATGGAGACATTATGTGATGGTACTTGAGAAAATCTTTTATTAAGATGTTTTCAGCTATGATTGATGTTTTGATACAGTCATGGGAGAGGATTTTATTTGCAATCTAGCAGGCATTATTAGACCATTGAAATGGTCTTTGATTACACAGCAAAATATCTAAACTGAAGTGTCCCAAAGTATCACAGGCTGTTCATGGAAACAGTTTAAAAATCCATTCTGCCCTTTCTCCATTCTCCCATTTATTTCTAGTTTTAAGATTTCATTCCTGAGAATAAGAAATTGAAATGTAGAAGTTGAGAGGTTTGGTATTAACTCTTCGAAAAGGAAAATAAAATTGCTATTCATAGTGGTCTCTTAAAACTACCTGAAAGCAGGTTGTAGTGAGGTGGGTGATTCTTGTCTCCCTAATAACACGTGATAGAACAAGAAGAAATGGCCTCAGGTTGTGTCAGGGAAGGCTTAAATAGTACAGTAGGAAAAATTTCTTCCCAGAAAAGGTTCTCAAACATTGGAACAGTCTGCCCAGGAAGGAGGTTGAGTCACCATCCCTGAAGGTGCTTAAGAGACATGTAGATGTGGTGCTCAGGGTTTAAGTGGTGGACTTGGCAGTACTGGATTAATGGTTGGACTAAATTATCTTAGAGGTCTTTTTCAACTTAAATAACTCTATGATTCTAGGCTTGTTAACAATACAGTGGGTGGATATGTTTGTAGATAACCTTAGTAAGCACATAAAAAGTTACTTTAGTTACTTTATTTCACAGTTCATATTCTCCAGTTTGGTTTGTTACCTGCTATGTATATGAATTAAAATAATCAGAGTGATGAATATAATTAAGATCTCAGAAAAGTGATTAAAACAGAGATAAATAAAAGAGTCCCATTTCTGTAGTAGCTGTATCCTCTGAAGTTCCCCCACCTTTTTATAACTTCCTAGGCTCTCATTCCAGCCTTTGCAATTCGTTACTTTTCTGGAAAAAGATAAATTTTAAATTTGTGAGGTAATGTAGTTACCAAGTCTCCTCTCTCTATTCCTAACAAGGATGATGCCAAATGTTTTAACTCTCTCCTCATATATTGAACAATGCCCCTTTTCTTTTATGTCACAATGAAAAAATCAAATGTACTTTCATTTCATGTTCCCACAATGGTAATTGCCCTTTTACTCTTATTTCAGCTGTCCTTCACTATTTCATATGGACCTTAACTGATATCTGAGTATATGAATTGCACTATGAAAACCATTGGAACAAGGACCTTGTTTTATTTATACATCTGTGAAGTACTGAGTACAGCCAGAGCTCTGTGAATAATAATAGCTAAATGATAAGCCTCTCCCAATTCCACATGGTAGCTCTTTGAAAATATGGTTTTTGTTAAGGACTCTGAATTCCTCTTGCTTCAGAGTTAACTCCTAATTGGAAGTTTAGAACATGTTCCACCCCTTTCTCTTTTTTTTTTAATAAGAGCCATTGAGGTCTGACAAAATCCCAGTTATTGGAAATGGTGCATAGCTTTTGAAACAGTACACACCATTAAATTTGTTGGGAACACCTTTAGATCACAAATACGTAGAGAAATCAAGAAAAAAATAGGAGCAACAGTTTAACTAGCCTTGATGAGTGAGCCGACAACAGACATTCGAAGTGTTTGGGGTTTTTTCTGCTCATCAGTTCAATTTAAAGGCATAGCAAGTTTCCATAAATAATGGTGTATACCTTTTAGTCAATGCAAATTATGTTCATTTTTCTAAGTTTTCATTTCACAGATCTGGCAACTCCAGTTTAATGTGCTTTAGGAAAACACACATGTAATACGGATAAATTGCATTTCACCATAACTGAGTCTCCAATGCAGATTTTAGTCTGCAAGTGATAAACTTAGTAGAATTATTGCCAAATATAGCCTGGCTTTCATTTGCCATAAAACCCTTATTTAACTTTGACAATAAATAGAGACTTTGCATGTAAAATGTCACTTTAAAATACTGTCAGAATGATGTGAAAAGGTTCTCTGATAACAAGCATCAGGTCCTGCCTGAGTGCTGGGAGCAGGACCATACCCAGCCAGTGCCACATTGCTGCTCACTGATGTGGTGCCACTCAACGTGACAAATGGATTTCTCCTGACTGATGGTTCCAACCTCCCTCCCCCAGGCCTCAGCTTCTGCAGGACCCTCACGTGGCTGGGATGGGGATGCCAGGTGAGTGCTGAGGGTGCCTTGCTTGAGGCAAATTTGCCATTTCTTGAACTCATTTACCCTGGCACCCCCTGTACAGTGCAGTGTCACCTCTGACAAACTGCACAGGGTCACCAGTTTAAAACCCTTGCTGTGGATTGTGAATTTTGACCCGCCTTTAGTGTTAAACATTGGCAGGTGGCTGATAAAGAACATAATGCTAATGGGGTATGTTTTGGATGGATTATTTCAGGCACTTAAGCAAGGCAGTGAGGGAGCAGCATGCCAGAGGAAAGCAATCCTCAAGTCTATTTTGCCACCAAGTAAAATGCTGGCAGATCCACAATCAGTCCATGGTCTGTGTGCTCAGGGGTTATCTAGGAAGGACTTCAAAGTGGGTAGGTGACTTTCATGGCTTGTTCCAAAACATATTAAATTGAAGTAAATTAAATTTCTGTGTTGTTTTTTATTTTCTGGAAAACTTAAGGGCAAGATGTTTCTGTGACAAGCCTCATGCATTTGGAAGCACCGTAAGAATGTGTCAACAGTTTGAAATCTGGGGTCTGACAAAGTGGCCTGTATGCTCAGACAGATGTTTCGGAGATGAAGAAACTTGCCTTTTATGCCAACAGTTTTGAATATTTAAAGCTCTTTCCTGTAGAAGTCCTTAGTTGACTGAAGTAGTACCATGGCTCTGAAGTTGTGTCTGCAACTGAATTCCCCAACTGAGGTTTGTCTTGAGACTTATGTGTGGGAAGCTCTGCAGTGCTGTGGATGATATCACAACTGGATATCACAACTGGAAACTTAGAGAATATCATGTTTATTACTTATTAAACTGGCTGTTCCACCAGTCCTTTAGCCTCTGAAGGTTATTAAATGGCAGACACTGCACAAATAAAGAAGACTTTCACATGATAAAATGGGAACAGAAGGGCTCTGGTGGCTTTCAGTGCAGTACAGCAGTTTTGTCTTCACTTGCAGGTTGTCTTTCATTCATGTATGTTTTTCCTAGCCTGAGTTATGCTATCCTGTTTTTTCTCCTCTGAGCGCTGCTGTATGTGATAAAACTGGTTCATTAGAAATTGCCTGCTGATTTAAGATTCACTCTGATTTGAGATGTTTGCAATGTAATTTTCCCCTTTACTGCATTTCCCCCCATTTTTAAATTTAATATAAGCATGTGTGAGCATGAACCTGCATGAGACAGTTTAGCCATGCTGTAGCTGCATGGTGTTGCTGTACTTTCATCTCATCTCCCTGAATGGATCCATGTGATATTTGACCTTCTTAGGGCAACATACTCTGCTCGTAATCTTTAGGGGTCTGTCCAGCCCTGGGTTTGGAAGCATGGTGCTATCACCCTGCTAAGCAGAGCTCATTAACACCTGTCAGCCTGGAGCAGGCAGTGCAGTATATATGCCAACAGCAACGCTCAGGTGAAACATGTGGTCACTGCCATAAGATGACCTGAGCCATGAGGGGAGGGTTTGAGCCCAGCCTGCTGCCTTCATCGTACACATGCACTGCTTTTTCTTGTCTGCAGACCAGGAGGTTGCTTAAGTTAGGCACAGAGGAGTGTCACAGCATAAGGATTTTAAGCTAAAAGATGGTAGATTTAGACTAGATACAAATAAGAAGCTTTTCACGATGAGGGTGGTGAGGCACTGGAACAGTTCGCACAGAGAAATTGTGGATGCCCCATTCCTGAAAATGTTCAAGGTTGGATGGGGTTTTGACCAACATGGTAGAACGTGTCCTTGCCCATGGCAGAGAGGTTGGAATTAAATTATATTTAAGCTCCCTTCCAACCCAAACCATTCTGTGTTTCTCCAAGAAGAGAACTGACCTTTGTAAGATTGTTTCTGTTCAGACAAAGGCTGGTCATCATGATAGAAATCTCATGTGTCCCACAGTGATATCTGAGCCAAGCTCACAGGTACCTGGTGAAGCAACCACTGTGATGCAAAAGCAATTGCTGTTCTGGGGAGGACACCCATGATGCAGGGTGTTGGAAAACCCACTGCTGGAGATTTGCTTCACAGCCTCTAGAGGCATGCAGTCAGGTCATCATCAGTACCCACACATGGATCTGATTTAGCACATTATTTTAGATGACCAATGGAACACATGACCTCATCCTCTGCTCACCAGCTGCATTCAAGAGCTGGATGGAGACCCTCTTGTGGTCTGGCTTAAGATCAGTGGTGTTTTCTCCATGGTGTGCTGGTTGCCTACTGAGTCTTGTGCAAGGTTTGCGACCACCAGCTGAAAACTGGGAGGAAGGATCTGCAAGGGGTTGCATCCAGAGATGCAGCCATAACGATAGGATCAGCCTCTGGAACAACACAGAGAGACTGAGTTCTCAGCTGGGAGTAGTGGGGATTTGTTACAATTACTAATGTAAGTGCAATAAAATGATGGGGTAAATGAGGGGGCAGTTTCTGTTTTCTATTCCCTTCTGTCTCCTTTTTCTCAAACACTTCATGACAAGGCTGACAAGGCCACTTCTCCACCTCCTCACAAGGGAGCATGTTGTCATTTTAAAAGTACAAATCTTCAGGAGCAAGAAAACAGTTTTGATTTAGTTGGTGTTTTTTGAAGCTGCTGTGTGGGCAGGATGAAGTGGTCAAACTTTGGGCAAGATCAGTGCTCAGGATTTGATGCTACAGCATTAAGGCTTAAGGAAGGAAAACCCATCCCCTCTGCTTCTGCAAGGCCTGGGTGGTGTCCATGTGACAGCATTTTCCCAGAGTGGAAGGAGGCTGTTGTGTCCCTGTAACAGTGAGTGCTGATCTCTGCTGGGATGTCTGTGCTGTGCTGGACTGTCACATCACACACTGGCTCCAGCGAGGTGTGTTCCCAGAGCATGAAAAACACAGTGTGTGTGTGTGTGTGAGAGAGCCCAGAACACTCTGCTAGATCCCAGGAGGATCCTGGGGAGAGGATGCGAGAGGGGGAGGACCTCCAGTGGCCATGCACCAGAGGCTATGGGCTAAAATCTTGGCTAATGCTTCTCACTGGATGCTTCTCGTACCCGAGCTGTGGAACTGATGCTGTAATAGTTAGCAGAGGGAGCCCTCTCACTTCCTGCTTCCTTGTCTCTGAATCCCTTTGGATCCATCAGTCATGTCTTGGTGACACCTGGCAGGCAGCCAAGCACTCCTCTCAGAGGAGTTCTGGTGTCTGCTTCTCCTGCTGACTCCAAGCCCCTACAGAAACACAGGGGCTGGGAACAGTTGGATTCTGCTGCTTGGCTTAAATATTATCCTTGATTTATAACAAGGCTGTTGTTTCTTCACACTTTTGGGGATGCCTTTTCTTAGTCTGGGAGCTATCTAGCCACAACAACAATCCCCCCTCCAAGAGCTTTTGGAACAACATATTGCTCTTTATAAATGTTGAGGGGTAACAGTCTCTGTGGCTGGTAGGTACTGCCTGTTCAGAGCTGCCCAGGGACCTTCTTGGGTAAGTATGATGAAACATAAGGCTGTAAGCACAGAGTTGGATGCTGCTTTACAGCCTGGAAACAGTTGTTATGCTGGGTTATATTACCATGACCTTGTTTATAAAAACTGATGGTATGTTTGTCTTCTCTACAAGCTAATGGGGCTCCTCACAGCACTACAGAAGTGACCTTGAATGGGTTTTTAATACATTTAGGATGGCTTGCAATGTGTTAGAACATTTTGAGAGTGGACAGGGAGCTCTATCAAGTGCGTGTTGTTTGACCTTGCTGAAATGGCATCTTTAAATGACTTCTTTCCAAAATAATGAATCCTGCTTGAGTGTTTTTAATTTCTCGGCTTCATAGAAAGCTTGCAAATCTTACTGAAATTTAGACAGTCTGATTAGGAAATTATTTAATGAAATAACACAATACATTAAAGAAACTTTCAGGAGACCTATGCTCCTGGCTGCCTTGCCAAATAGTGGATATGTTAACACGTAAGATAATTGTGTTCCAATAGGAATGGCTTGATTGCTGATGGTTTTCCTTCTGAATAATGTAAAAACTAGGTCCTTTTTTGGGGGAAAAAACCCTGTCTGTGGTTTTCAACTGCCTAGTTTTGTCTTTCATGAGATTTAAGAAGGTGTTCTACTGAAGGCCAGCAAAACCAGCATGCCTTTCCGTTCCCACTTGTTTCCTACTTAAGCCCTAGTCAACTAAGGAGAGGTATTTCTTATCACTTGACTCACTGCAGCATGAATTCAGTGACTGAGAAGTACAATAATTTGGTTTTGATTGGATCATAATGTGCTATCAGAAACCACATTATATTGTTCTTCTTAAACTAATAAGTATTTTTGTATTTCTTTACCTTGTAATTTGCAGACTCAGCTGTTTGGAGTTTTACTTGCTGCTGCTTCAAATTTTCTCATCAGTGTCTCTTTGAATATACAGGTATGATATGGTTTCTCTTTATTCAGTGTTGCTTATATTTAGCAAGTACTTAAATTGCAGTTTAGTTTTAATGAAGTTCAAAATGCAACTTTTTTTTGCATTTAAGAAACCTTCTCTTTTTCATTAACTGTCATCTAGCAGTGTCCTGCTATAGTTGCTTGGAGTTGGGAGTTTTTGGGAGCTCTCAGCCTGTTCTGTGCCTGTTCTGTGATTTTCATACAGGAATGGAAGAAAAATTCTTAACTCCTCTTCCTCCTTTTAATGTGCCAGAAAGAAATACCAGCTGTGAGTCACTTGTGGTCCCACTGAACCTGGGAATAAGGAAGACTACTATAAGAGATTGTATCAAAGCTTTGCTGAAGTCCAGAAAGATTACATTAACTGGCTTTCCTAGATCAGCTAGGTGGGTTACCCTCTTACAGAAGGAAATCAGGTTTGATAAGCAGAACTTTCTCCTGATAAAGCTGTGCTGGCTGTGACTGGTAACTGCGTTGACCTCAAGGTGGTTTTCAATACCTCCCAGAATAATCTTTTCCTTTTCCTAAAATAATCTTTTCACTATAAAAATAATGATTTTACTGGCACTGAATTGAGACTGACAGGTCTCGGTTCTGATTCCTGTCTGACTGACAGGAATTTTTCAGGGTTATCCTTCTTGCCCTTCTTGAAAATCAGGACAGTGTTCACCAGCTTCCAGTCAGCTGGGACCTCTCCAGATTCCCAGATTCAAAAATCAAGAGAGATTTTGCAATTACATCAGCTCATTCTTTGAGGATTCTTGGATGAATTCAAGCCCTATAGATTTGTAGGGATCCAGCTGGAGGAGTAGATCCTGCACAAGTTCAGAGTCAGCTGGGATTTGATTCTCACAGCCATGGTCCTCCAGCTCAGAGCACTGAAACCCCCTTGGTCCATGATCTGTTTTGAAGAGAGAGGCAAAGAATGCATTAAACACCTCTGCCTTGTCCATGTCCCTGTTTGTGAAGTGCTCATCCTCATCCCATAACAGGCTGATGTTATTTATATGCTGTCCTTTGCTATTATATATCTGAAAAATCTATTTTTATTGTCCTCCACATTTCTGTCCATCTTCAAGTTGAGCTTTGGCCCCACGATTTTTTTCCCTACATTGGCAAGCTGCATCTCTTATTCTTCCAGGTCACCTGACCTTGCTTCCACTGGGCACACACCTTCCTTTTTTTGCTTTAGACCCAAAAGAAGATCCCTGTTCAGCCAAGCCAGCCTTCTGCTTGACTTCTGACACTGGGGAATTGCTGCTCCTGTGCCCTTAGGAGGTGATGTTTTAAAAGTGACCAGCATTGACAGACCCCAGTACTACTGAACCTTTTCCCAGGGGAATTTTCTGACTAGTTCCCTGAGCAGCCTGAAGTCTGCTCTCCTCATTTCCAGAGCTGAGATTCTCCTGCACTTTTCTTCCTGTCAACAAAAATTTTAAACTCAAACATTTCATGGTCTCTGTGGCCAAGATGGCACCAGTCACTCACGAGAGCTGACAAGCAGCAGATCAAGGAGGGCATCTTTCTCAGTCAGCTCCCTGAGGACCTGGTCCATAAATGTATACAGACATAAAGGTTTTTACAATATTGGACCCCAAAAGAACTTGGGCCAATTTAGTTTTTCTTCTGCAATTCATAGATAAAATAATCTTAGTAAACACCATTTAAATCATAAAAGTAAAGGGAGGTGTTGCCCTTACAAGTGGTAAAGCGTTGTAGGATGCCAATTTTAAAATCCTTTTTGTTTTAGTAATTAGAATGCATACTCAGTAGAAAGTTACCTTTTTCATTACAATCTGTATCTTGTAGGCTTCATTGTATTTTGAGGTCTTCTAACAAAAGTTTTTAAAGCACAGAAGACATTGTTGTGCAAATTGTCCAGAAGTATTTTTGCTAGCTAGTATTTTAGGAGTTGTACAGGTCTCATTTAAAGCTACTTATTGCTTTTTCTGTCAAGGATGAAATAGAAAGTTGTGGAATATGAAAGCTTCTGTTCATAGTAACCCAGTTTATTAAAGCTAGAAGGTTCTTCAGTGATTCCCTTCTCTTTAAACATCATTGGCTGGAAAATCCCATAGAAAGAAACCTGCTTAGCCAGAGGTAGTAGGTAAGTTGAGATGACTGCTGCCTTCCAACATGAGTTCCAGCCTGTGGGTGGTGACAGTGCTAGGACAGGCTCTAGGAAAGCCTCTGAAGTGGAAAAGTAAAGGTGAAGTGAAGAAAAGTGAAGATGAAGTGGAAATTCAGTCTAGCCATAATAATGAGGTTGTTCAGATTTCATATCTTTTGTCTGCTGAGGGTACTGGGTGCCAAAGTAGGTGCTTGGCAAGGGGATGTACCGAGGCATACAAGCAGATTCTATTGACCTGTAATCATAACAGCCCTTACTGGATTTGAACTATCAGCTTTTTAAATGCTGATTAGGGAAACCCAATGGCTCTCTTTGCCATTTGACAGAAAATTTAAACTGAATTTTTTTTCTCCTTTAAATTAGGTCTTTCTCCATTTAGTAACAGTATCTTCTAAATATGAATAATGACTTTCCATAGATCTCAAAATTTATTTTCACACTCCTACTAACTGGACAGGCCAAATTTTTTTTTGTTCTCTCCCTTTCTGGCCATGTAGTCCATTATTCTGCTTCTCTTTCCTCTAGCAGTTTGTCTACTAAAGAACAGCTCATCATTTGCAATGTATTTCAGCTGAGTTACAAACAGCCTCCACCTAAATACCATTTGCACACATCACTGTGCAAAGAAGACAGACATCTGGAGAAAGAAGGCTGTAGGGGACTTGCTGAGCTCACCTTCCTGTGTTTGCTGCACATCTTTTCTCACTGTGCCTTCAAAGTTAATCCTACAAGAATCTCACTGTGCCTTCAAAAGTTAATCCTACAAGAATCTGGGGTGAAAATACATCTCAGGATTCAGTTAAGAATTTGTCCTATTTAATTTTTGGCAGAAACTTAGGTTCTTGAATAATATTTTGAATATTATTTACTATTAATTTAATTTGTATCTTTATTGGGCTTTTTTTGTTTCTTTGTTTATAAAAATGGAAAATCCATTTTGGATGGGTGGCTCAAATTTGATTTCCTTTTGCTCTTTTTCTTCTTGGAGAGCTAAACTTCCTCCTAGAATTTCATCCCCTGAGCACATTCCACAGCACAAAGTTGCAATAATGTGCTGCATCTTCTCAACAAGAGCACTGACTAAGACTATGGAGTATTACAGACATTGCTGTTTGTCCCATTCTCTGTCAAGTAGCCTGCAGAGAAGGATAGGAGTATGAGGAAAATCCTTTACAACCTCCCCAGGCTCTGCAGGGAGACTTCTAAAATAAAATGTCAAGTGATGGAGAAAAAAATTTCTTTTACCACCATTTGTACTGTAATAACTGTATCATTTGATTTCCACCTTTTTTGACCCATGTGCAGAAAGGCTGGGGTGTAATTTGAGAAAGGAAAATATAATCTGCAGAATTAATTTGGTAAATATTGCATCATTCCCAGTTATGACACTTTCTTGATGGAGACTGCCTGGACTCTGTTTCAGAGGATCAGTGTGATCAAAGACAAATTGTCTTGCTATATACACGTTCTTGCTGTACAGCCAGAGAAAAAACAATTACAACTTGTGCCAGTGATACCTTCTTCATGTAACAGGAAGTGTTGATGAAGTATTACTTGAGTATATGTTATACCTGTGCCAACTGTTTTTTCTTTAGACAATAATGCTTTACTTATGATCTCCTTCTAAGGTCAAACAGGAGACTGTAGCCAAATCATAAATTCTATTTAATTAATTTAGAGTCCTCCCTACAGAAGATGTGAGTAAGTGCTGCCTTTTTCATTTTGAAAGTGTGTTTGTGGTGAGGATAGGTTTCACAGACAGGAACACCCTGTGGTCTGTTCCCCCTGTCCCAGTTTGTTGCCACAGTTCTGATTCTGCCCTGTCTCCTGCCTTTGAGTGTTTCCAGATTCAGAGCACAACTGCTGAGCTTTGCTTTGAGACAGGAGCAGATGTGTGCAGTGATAGCTAGGAAGCACTAGCTAGTACTCACTTAGCATTTTTCAGGTTTATTCAGAGGCCTAATTTTTCAGCCCTTTCTACCATGGCTAAGAAAGCACATCTGAAGCAGCACTGAGTTAACACAAAGCTCTGCAGCCACAAGCTCAAAGTCATGTTTAAAAAGAAAACCTCGATGCACCTGGAATTTGAAGTCGACAGCCCCTTTAATTATTCCACTTTTGTCAGACATAAGAACACAATGGAAGTCTTTCCATTAACGCCTGTTCCTAATAATTAATTTTCTAGAAATGCGCTCACCTCCGGCTGGTTTGCCAAGCAGAGCAGAAGCCCTACTACACGAGCAAGCTGTGGTGGTGTGGGATTACCCTCCTGGGCCTCGCAGAGGTGGGCAACTTCACAGCCTATGGACTTGCCCCCATTACTCTTGTCGCTCCACTGGGATGTGTTTCTGTTATAGGTGAGATGATTTGCCATTTCTTGCTCGGGTATATGCTTTAATCAAATGCTTGCTTCTGGCTAGAGGAATAATACCACAGAAACTGCAGCAGGAACACAAGAGGAAAATGTTAATGTCGTGGTTTGAAAAGAAATTATTCATATAATTACGTGAGCTGACAGTTTGACAAAAACTGTCTACTTAAATCAAAGACTCTTCTAATATATTTCTTTTTCCATGGTTTTGTCCTTTGCGTCACAGTGCTCTGCTAGCTCCTGCCCAGTGCTGTAAGTGTTACCAGCCCTGCAAGCCCCCAAAGAGGGGGATTGGCATCCTGCTGCATGCTCAGAGCTGTGCTCTGATCCAGAGAACCTACAACAAACACATTTTCTGTGTTACCATCACACCAAGTGGTTTCTGCTGCCTGTTCCCTGCCCATCACCATGACTCGTGTTGATGTGGGCAAACTCGCTTGACACTCCGTAGTGTGTGACAAAAAGGGCCTAGAAATTTCCAGAAATGTTTAGTACATTTATGGACATTATTAAACATGTTCATTTGTTCCTTTATGTAAAGATTAATTGGACTTTCGCTGAAGTGATATGATCTCACTCTTTACTTCATGTGGGGTTTTTTGTTATTAAGGTGCTCAGGTATGAGATGTCTGTTTCTTTGACAAAGGAACACATATTTAAAAATATGTCTTTATGATGTGCTAGTGTAAAGCAGGATAGATAGGGCAATATGATATAGAAGCTGTAAAAACAGGAGTTGTGGGTGCAGCTACATCCCTTAACCTGGTCACTTCACATCCACAGCTGAGACATCCAGGACTGAGAGATTGCACCAGTTCTGTATATGCTGGAGCGCATTGGCTTGCTCTTGGCAAGTGATAACATTGCAAGGTCTCCAGCTACCATTTGCATGCTTGGAGGTGACATTGCAGTGAGTGATTCTCCATGGGAAGGTAGAAAAGATGAAATGCCTTCCCAGTGGACTGCCTAGGTGTAGTGGGAGGAAGCAGCTAACATTATGTAGGTGCAATTTAGCAGAGAGAGAGGGGGAAGGAAACTGCAGGCAATTTACTGCAACCTTCAATGTTAAACTGTTGCAGAATTTCAGATATAAAGCCATGTTAGTTCATCATAGTAGGAAAGAGTTCTCAAAGAAAGGAATGACATATTACCTGAGATGAAAATGTAAATTAATATGACATATCCCAGTGTGATTTTGGTGGCAGTAGTTATATCTGTAACAATTGTAGGCACTGTCAGACATCTCTGAACATCAAAGAATATTGGCTAATCTCATTTGTTGTCCAAACTGAATAAAATGCAAATATGGAAAATTAGAAAGAAAAAGCAAAAAGCAGTGAATAGAAAGAAAAATCCCAATATTGAAAAAGATGAGATCACATTTAGGGTTGATTTTTTATCCAAGCAAATTCCTTCTTTGTTTTTGCAAAAGAAGAAATGTTGCATCTGGTGATTCCTTCATTCTCCACTTCCTTTACTTACAACAAATACCAAGAAACCATTTTCCTAACTGTTACGTCTTACCAAAATTCTCATCCACTTTTATTTTTTTTTAACTGTCCCAGAATGCTTATTCTGGAAGATCCCAGAAGGCACTTTAATATCTTGTATTTCATTCCCATAAATCAGCTGACAGTATCCATTTCATAGCCCAAACAATAGAAATATCTGAAATTTTATTTAGTCTAGCAAACATTCCCTTAAGGATGAGCAAGTAAAAATCGTGAAGACAGCCAGTTACAGCGATAACTTCCCAGTCACACTTCCTACTACAAGATACTTTCCTGTCTTCTGAAATTAAAGCCAGAGAGAGAGCGTCCTTTCAATTTCAAAAGAGTTCATCATTTAGGGCAATGACAAACTGCTCACATCACATGTGCATCATCTGCTAACATCTAGGCTAAGAGTAGTTTAAGCAGCAGGTTTTCCAATTTAAAGGATCAAGAAATATTTTTCTCATTAAGTTGTGACCACTCTTAAGTGGTGGAGGATGGCCTTTGCAGAGTCTAGCTCGCAGATTTTTGAGGTACTGTTGAATGTGTGTCTTTCATAAATTAATTTTTTTTTATGAACAAATTAAGTACTTGATAACAAACTCCAAATGCATACCTGAACCCTAAGTCCAACCTTCTGAGAAGCATTTTGTTCCCAAATTCGGTGTCAACATGTCCCATATGGTAAGGGCTGACTCTCACTGGCATTGGAAATGCAGTACATATGGTGTGCTGAGGAGAAATGTGCTTTGCAGTGTGTCCAGTCATCATGGGGGTTCTCTGCAGCTCTCCGTGACTCTTGGTTTGCAGGGAGAGTTTCCTTTGCTTGGAAACCAGAATTTGGAGAAGGATAAGGCAGACTGGAGTCTCTGTCCAGAATGGATTTGGGCTGTACCCATCATATATCTCCAGACTTCTGAGACGGGAAGCTTCTTAAAATAGATGGAGCCAACATCTATTATGCTCTGCTACCACATTTAACTACATCCAACTGGATTTTGCACTTAACCCGGTATCAATTAAATAGTGAAAACTTAGTGCCTCTTTCTATTGAGCTGGATTGTTCCAGTGTCTTGTTTTAAAAATAATACAGCACCAAAGATCATGAATTGGCATGGTGACAAGAGATTTAATTTTTTTTTTAATATAATTAAGCTAGAAAAATGATATATTTTTCTTTTTACACAGTGGAAGTATTTCTCTGTGTGGTTGCAATGATGCAAGCTCTGCATCTGTTCAGAGTTTTAAATAGTTTGAGAAGACAGCAGTTGTTTTCTTCAAGAGGAGAAATTAGTAAATTTTTAATTTAAAAGTGGAGGAGTAATACATGTTTGATGTGATCATTAAGAAACTTTCTATACTTAAAAAGTAAAACTCATGTTTTACACGTAGCTTGAGTAATTTAAGGTTGCAGTGGTTTTTAGCTCATCTTCTTCCTTTTGCCTGCAGAAATGACTTGGGGACAGAAGAGGTGAGGAAAGGTCAGTGGCATTGGAGACCATTTCTTCTGCAGTGTTCATCATTCTGTGGGGAGTTGTTTTACACTTGCCTCACCTAGCCTGACATTGTTGAGATCCCTTTGCATTTTTATATGCTCCTTGTAAACAGCAGTGGGGGGCTTCAGGCTTAGGAAAGTTATATTCCTGAGGTACTTTAGGAAGATTCTCAGATACTCTTGTAGAAATGGATTTCTCCCATTCACTGTAATGTAACATCTTTGTGGCCCAAGAACTTGGAATTCTGAGGATTCTGTTATTAATGATATCTAGGAAACATTCACCAAACTATTCTTTAAAATACTTGATTTGTACTTCTCTAGAAGATGCAAAAAAAAAGGATTTTCAGGGCTTTTCCTTCTCTCTGCAGTGTGTATGTCCTATAATCCAGATTCCAGAATTAAGCACACCTTAATGGTCTCTCTTTTGAGCAGTTTCTCAGATGGGGAAAAATGTTTCATGTTTTGTTCACCACTTTTCCAGTACTAATCTTTGATCATGTTAGAAATGTTACAGGTTCAATGTGCAAGACAGCTGTCAAGAGGTATCTGTAATGTCTTTGTATTCAGTGGAGCATTAATATCCATCATACAAACTAAGAATAGGTTTTAGAAGTCAATTAGATGTAATGAATTTGTTCCCAGGTGTCGTTTGAGCTGCAGCAATTAAATGCACTATATAACTCATCATCTTTCCAGATTCTCCTGACTCTGTGGCAGACCACAATAGCTTGTGTTTGGGGATGGATTGAAGCATCTTCAAGTTTTCAGTATTGGGAGGGTCCTGAATCACTTCAGCTTGGAATATAAAGCGTACTCTGAGGTCACATCTTGGAATGTGACTGCCAGCAACTGCTTCCCCCTAACTGGAGCACTGCTCAAATGATTTTGAGCAAAATCAACTGGGTGGACTTAACCTGCTTGATTAGATGGAAGCACACCATGTTTGCATAAAACAGAGTAAATGCTTGGTCTTAAAGTGAAATATTGTTGCACAAACTGAGGGAGGTGCAATAGTCCTTGAATCATATCTACTTCTCTTCCCTTGGTATTTCATCCAGACCACTGGTGAAGTGCTCTTCTGCATGGGTGAGTTTAAATGCCTTTACCTGACTGAATCTGTTAAGCTTAAGAGAATGAACATTTAAAGCAAATATGAAATTTTGTGGATTTTTATTTTTAAAACTTTTGGAGAAGACAGTCGTGTAAGCAGCCTATGCATTTATGAGGCAAGCACTAATCTTTTTCAATGGTGCATAAAGCTCATTTAGGAATCAAAAAGAGGAAAAGAAAGAATATAATAATATTTGAAGTTATGAACAGTTGTTACAAAAACTATTTAGTGTAAGATTTGACAGTAAAAACAAGAGGTAATATGATCATATTCACAAATGGCCTGAGTATCAGGAAAATAGCTTAATAGTGAAATAGTTTTGCATGGGAAAAATAAATCATGCACACACACTCGAGTTTTTTATGGCTGGATTGGACAAAATACACAGAATACATACTATGAATCATTATGTATTTTCTATATTTTACTTCTGTTGTGTATTATCCCTTTCTTAAAGAAACAAACAAAACCCAATCCTAGCTGCAGCTTTCATGTCTAGGAAGCAGAGGAGTTATTTTGTGAGCTGGATTCTCACCATTCATTGTCTGTTAGTGGCAGAACCCACACATCACATTGCTCCTTATTTCTATTTGTGCTGGAGAAAACCTACATATGTAGATAATTGTAAATGATCACTCTCCTAAGAGAATGAGCAGCTGCCTGAGCTATGTGTAACACCATTACAGCCCTTCCTCAAGTCACTTAATTGCATATCATAAAAAAACCAAAAATTTTTTATAATTTTTTTCAATTTACATTGAAATTCACATGCTGCAGTGAATACACATTCATTCAATATATGTGAATATATGCTCCTTCAATGTATAATGAATATATTCATTCAATAATGAATGTAAGCCAGCCTGGTTTACATGATGAAGATGAAGATTTTTAGATAACAATTAATCTTCTGAACAAATCCTTTCCCCTCCTTTTTCACCCAACAGTTTTTATTTATCATGATTTTGATGGAGTGTCAAATCATATTTTCCATTTGAGTTTCATGAGCATTAAGAAAGGCTTTGTCATATAGATACAAGCATTTTACAGGACCTATTTACTTCTCAAATTATGGATATTAATACAAGCATGCAATCAAGGCATGGAACAAACTCAAGGATTACCTTAGGATGTGCTGGTTATGTGATGTTTAATCCTTAACAGATCATCTCACAGATTTTCTGCCCTTCTCTTCATCTAGCAGGCTACCATTTCACTGGGGATGGGAGCTGCATCTCTGCCTACTTTTGGAAGTTTTACCATAATAATTAGTGAAAAAGCTAAAAATTATTCTGATTCACCCAAAAGTACACAAGTCTTCTCAGATGACCAGGGATGCCTTGATGACTTGAAGGCTGGTAATCCAGGCCTAGGGTTGTCCACGTGTTGCATTCCCAAAGACAGTGGTTCAAAACCAGTGAGGCTTCAGAACAATGATAAATTGCTTGTTTTGTTCCCAAGCTACTGCCAGCTTACTCTTTGACACAATTTTTTGTCTAGGTTTCTGTATTGTTGTATTCTATTGCTAACCAAAAAAAAAAAAAAAAAAACAAAAAAACAAGAAGAAAACTATTCCTGGCTTTGACACAGACCTCAATCTCTCCATGTTTGTTTGTTTGTTTGTTTGTTTTTAAATAAAGCAAACAGAAAAAACATTGCAAAGATGTATTCATACTTTTCAGCACAGCAATTGCCCAAGTCCTTCACTCTATTCACTCACAGAAACATAATGTTCAGTAATTTATTGCTCACATCAGTATAATGGTGGAGGAGGAGGAAGCACAGTTTCTGTGGAGCAAGAGCAAAAGAACTCTGGCATAGGAAAGGAAAAATTTGGGCTGAGTGGTAGGGAATTAAACTTATACTGTGGTGATGGAGTGAAATCAAGGGGAAGTGGGCTAAGAGGAAAGTATGGGGGTATAACATCACTGGTAGAGAGGAGGAGAGGTAGGAAGATAAAAAACACCTCACCTGTGATCTGAGGGAGGGTGGGAAAGGAGAGGAGAGTCTGGGTAGTTTCAGCAGGTCTGCATTTAAGAACTGAGTTTGGGATACAGTAAGGGCTTATATTCATATATCTGGTGGGCCTAGTGATTAGCCTCTGGCTGCCCACTTACTCTCCTGCAAAGAGTTCACGAGTCCTAGGATAACTGAGGTTAGAAGGAACCTTAGGAAGTGCCTAAGCCACCCTCCTGCTTAAAGCAGTATCAGCTTGGAGGCCATCCAGCAGAGAGGATAGCACAGAGCGTGTGTTGGCCTCTGGCATGGGGTCTGAAACTGCCTCTTTGGGAGGAGTTAATGTCCAATGCAACTGAGTGCACCTGAGGGTGCAAGTGGGAGCACAGAGGAGCTGAGGAGCAGAGCAGCTGGGAGGGCTGTGGATTTCTCTCTGGGCTCCTGGAGAACACTTTGATGTCTGCCATTTGCCTCGCCAGCCAGAAGAGGCTGCAAAGCCAGCAGAAGGCAAAACTGGCAAACACCAGCCTGCATTCCCAGGGCTCCTTTTGTACTCCTCCTCCCTGACCCATCTGCAACAAGACAATCAGCTCCTGGATTCTTTGCTTTAATCTGATTCAAGCCTACCTCGAAAATTGAAGAATATGGAAGACTACCCCTAGGTCAAACCTGGGGTATTAGACCCCAGAAAACTAACAAAAGTAAAATTAAAATATCACGTTCTCTTGGCCATGCTACCATAACTTGCTTAAAATTTAGTTCTGGAGGTAACAGCCAGAGTTTGTGAGGCTTCTGATCAGCCTTGTATGTCTTCTAGCATCTCATCAGGTCTGTGCAACTGTTCTCTGCTTATTCTCTTATATTTACCCCATTTACTTTTCTTCTTCACTTGAATGCAACTGGAGCATTGGCAGCTTACCCCAGAGACAGTTGTGTTTTGTGTTCAGAGTATCTCCCAGGTCTCCTTCACCTTGGTGTTGTACCTCCTCTCCTACTGCAGCTTTTTCTCTACTCCCAGATGGTCTAATATGTGTTCTTAAAACCTCTCCTATTTTTAGATTCCTCTACATATTACTCTACATCATAGAGTATTAATTATACATCGATTCTGTTAAGCTCATGATCTCTGGTGCAATACCAGCTATCTCTGGAGACAGGGCTTGCTGTATTTGAATACATTATTAAAGAAGAGTGCCAAGTTTCATTATCTGGCTGCATTCCAGCACCTCCTTGTGCCAGCCTCAGAGGTTGTGATCCCCATAAGTTGATATTTGGGCATAAATCATCTTACCCCAAATTGGATGCCAGCAGTGGAATTGCGTTTACTAGACCTCTGCTGAATGCAGAGAGTCCAGATGTGAAGTACTCAAAAAAAAACCAAACAAACAAACAAACAGAACAGCAAAAAAATCACTGAGTTATCAGTCCTTTAAGCAGCAGCTCTTTGCTGTGACAGAGACTGTCTAGGTGAGTGGTTGGAGGTGGGATTTGTAAAAGCTATGAGAGCAGGGAGACAGAGCAGTAATTAATTCCTGCACTATCTTGGATGCTGCTGCTTCTTTACCAGTTTTTGTCCCTTCCTTTTTTTCTAAACCTAGGTAGCTCTGCTATTACCAGTGTTGCCTGGATACAATCTGTGTCTTCACTCCAGCAAAGTCATCACTGAAAAATTGAATAAAGAAAACCATATCAGGCAACCTAATTTCAGTGAGGCATTTTCAGTTGAAGATTCTTTTATTGCACTTACTAGTTTGCACAGATCCCAATCACTCTTGCTACAGTTTAATTTTATGACTTCTGCTCTATCTGATTTTCTACTGACTGGAAAACAGAGGCCTGATGCTGAATTGCAGTTCTTTGTTTACCTCTTGTTATGAACCTCTCTAGATTTTTTTAGAGTACATCTACTAGCTAACCACGAATTAAATTTTCCAGGAGAGCAACAGAGATAAAAGAGGTAAAGATAGTTGTAAAAATGTTGAACTGTTATTTCAAGAATAAATCATGCTGCAGGCAAGTAGAGAGCTCTTGTAGCAGCATCCCATGACTGTTTCAATGTGTTCCTTCACTGTTCCTCCTGAACAGTCTGTCTTTGAGGTTTCTGAATGAATCTAACATTGCTGATGCACCTCTCACGGAGGACTTTACTCATCTCTTTTATCCAGCCTCTTTTTCTTCTTTTCAGAGGTATATGTTGTGTGCTGGAATAGAGCCATGTCTCCCAGTCTCATCCATCCTAAGTTCAAAACCCTTCTTTCCTCTCTAGCACATATCCACACTGAGCTGCTAACCACAAAACCTGCCCTAACCACTACTGCTGCTCATCTCCGCACTGCTGCCCATCCTGAAAAGGCAGCACTGGGAGCTGGCAGAGGTCAGATGCAAGAGCTGAACAAGAGAAAGTGTTTCCCAGAAAACAGGAAATAATTTCTAGGACTCACTTCCAGTTTTCTCCTTCCTCAGAGCAAGTCACTGTGAAAGACCATGGACAGTGCTCTTGTACATGTGTGGGGTTTTCTCCCTGTTTGCAGATGTCATGACCACTTAGATCATACTAAACACTATGGTTTTGCAATGACTTTCTTCTTATCAGTTGTGCTGCTGTTACTGTGCTTATAAGCCTCTAATACATTGAAAACTAAAGAAGCAGAATTTTATTGTTCCATGATGCAATTTGCCTTGAGCAAGTCCATACAGTGACTTGGTAGCCAAATGGCGAGTGAAACAGTAAGGTTGATCAGTGCCCAGTTTTCCTGACATTTCCACATATGACAGAATCAGAGCACTTTAAGGAGTATCCCTGCATGGGAAATAAGAAGGGCATTGCATCTTTTCAACCACTTAAGAGCCTGCTGGATACATCTGAAATCTTACAGAAAGTGAGTTTTGGTGGCTTGCAGGAATGGACTGCTGGCTGTTTATATCATGGTATGGTGCCACAACAACACTCATGAGATATATTTAAACTTGTCCCAGGGCAGGTTTTTGCTATAGCACTTGATATTCTGACAAATATATGAATATATATATATAAAGGTCTTTATATATCTGTTCTAGGTAGTGCATTTATTTCTGTCTTTTTCCTAAAGAAGACCATGAGGACTGCTGATATATTGGGTAAGTAAGCATTTGCTAATTTAGACATGTGTGCTGCCATATGCTTAGCAAGCTGTAGCTCTCACGCAGCCCCCCACCTTCACACTCCCACTTTCCCAAGAAAGTGTTTCAAGGCAGATACTTTCAAAATTGGGAAAAAGTGATAAAAAGAGAGAGAATCTTCAATGCATGAGGAAAAGACTGTATTCCCAAATCCTCTGCTCTTACAACCATAACTCTTTCCTTATGTGCCCTTATTGCTCAAATTTATTTTCATTTTCTATTTTTGTCTCTGAGGTTGTCTTTAGTATTATCTTTATGAGTAGAACACAGAATTAATAAAATCAGGGAAGTTACTGAATTACTTATTTGAATATATTTTTTTCTTACTGCATAGCTATTGCACAAAAATTCAAGCTCAATTTGAAGTGATAACTTCCTTTTGGTTTTAGTTCTATCACTTCAAAAACCAAATAATCACATTGTCAAGTGTTCAGTTGGGAAATGTGGTCTTCACTGTAAAAGACTGTCAACTTTTTATCTGTGTCCAAGATTTTTTTGCATATCAAAATTGCCTTCCTTGAATGCAGTAATAGTGAGAGAAAAAAGCACATTTCAGGGTTTGGGCTTCACACCAAGCCATCTCAACTGGGACAGTGCACCTGATGCAGAGCACCTGATATTTCTGTGGGTTCCTAACATCGAGGCTTGATTGTCCAAACTGTAGTGAGGACAGCTGTTCCCATGAATGTGTTGGAGAGATCTGTTCAGTATCGTTCCAGGAATACTATATATGATTTATTTAGGTTTGGAATCCAAGTTTGCCAGCTCAGCTGCTAAATTCAAAACCCGCCCCTCTTTCACTGATCATGTTTCCCTTATAGCCTTAAACACTGTGTGTTGCTTTAACTAGTGTTCAGCTGATTTATTTTATTTCTGTGAGTTTGACTTTGCAAGATGGATTTAACAATGTTGCTACATTCCATAAGAATGAGCTGTATGATGGGAAATATGGTGATGGTTTTGCAAGCACATAAATATAACACAGTTCTGCTTTTCCAAGGGAGCTGTTTGAGATAGCAGTGCCAACAAAGCCCTCCGGATGTGCTTTGTTTTGTGTTCCTGAGCCTTGCATTCCACACTGATTTATAGGTTTACCAAGAATTTTAAAGATTACTTGAAGAAAAATTGATTAGCTAATATCTTCCTTAATCCAATACAATTTATGATCTTAGGATCATCTCACTTCTGTCTTGATACTTCAATGAACATCTGTGTTTGTCACAGGCCAATGTCCACAAGGCAGAACTTGCAGATTTTTATTAAAAGCATAATAATGCAAGTTCGACCTTGAAAAGGGGCCCTGGCAACCTAGTGGCTGAACAGTCTATTGCAAATCATCCTTTTATAAAACAGTTCATAGATCTGCAAATACAACAGGGAGCAGCCAGAATGTTGGCCCTATGACAGCTTCACTTGAGCACTGGTCTGGCACATCTGTGTTGCATCTGATGCTTCCAGGGCAGGTTGATGGCTGGTGCAGATCTCTGCAGCCACACTGACTTTGGGACAGTCATGTTTATTTGCACTGGCTAATGATCTGACTGACTGTCCTAGTAGGAAACTTGTCCTTTCAGTTTAGGCTAAGTTTGTGTGATACATTTTGTGCCTGGGAGAGATACAAAGGATTAATTCTCTGTCATACACCTGGGTTTAGAATTGACATTATTTGAAAATGCATTGTTGAGCTGGAACCCTAATTCACATAGCTTTACTTTTTAACTTTTTTTCACATTTCCAAAATTCTTTGAGTCTTTAATAAAAATTAGACTAGATAAGACCACAAATGCAAGGCAGTCCAATTGCCTAAATATAAATCTGTTTAAATGGACTTAAATTTTCTTCTAGAATATTTCCAAATTACATGGAGATCAAGTATAACCATGACTACCAAATACTGTATTGCCAAAGTAACGTGTCCTTTTCTTTAAAGGAGGAACACTGACAATAACAGGGATATACTTGTTGGTGACATTCGCTCCAAATGTACCTCAAGAGCTCACAGCAAGACAAGTGCAGAATTACTTAGTGAGCTGGCCTTTTTTGGTATATTCAGTGAGTATCTGGTTCATACTACTCCCTTAATCAGAAAAACTGGGGTTACTGGGCTTTTTATAGCATTATGAATTAGTGGTAGAAAAACTGGTCCTGAAGATAAATTGTGTTTCAAAGGAAAGTCCCTCATCTTCCTACTGAATCCAAACTGAAAATATGCAGCAACAAAAGATAATTTTTAGCTTCATGTCAGGGGAAAGTCATAATTATGCAGGATTAACAAGAGTGGAAAGATTTTGACATTTGGGGAACTTGAGGGAAAACCTAAATATTGGTACTGTTTAAATTTCCTGTATATGTGTTCATGCCACCCTGTCTGCCTGTACATCTAAGTTTCAGGGCTTTTCTGGAATGTGATGGAATTGTGCTTTTAAAAATGAGGCTATGTTCTTGGTTCTGCTTTTTGTCTTTCATATCACTCTGTTTTATTCCCATGTTGTTAAGCCTGGCTGAAAGGAGGTTTGTGTGGAGCTGAGATGTGAAGGGGTGGCCTACTTCACTGCCACTTAGGTTAATCTGAACCTGAGATAGAATTCAAATACAAAAATACCATTTTGATTAAAGTATCTTTATACAAACTTCAAACACCATACATCTTCTTTGATGTATTTAATTAACATTGGGAGCAAGACCAGAGTGAGTAGGATGAATTTCTGTCCCTCTTTTCCTCTGGAAAGCTGAAAATGTTTTCCCCCAGCTGAATGTAAAAGATGTAATATAGGAGCTTCAGAAGCAGTTACTTTTTCCCAGGAAAGGGAGTCACTCAAGTTAGATTCTTAGTGCCCAGGCTTTTCTTAGTAGAAATCTCAGTTAGAAAACCAGTAAGTAGGCAGTTTAAGGACCTTTAATTAATATTCATGCTGTATAACTCACAACATGTACTTTCAATCAGGCAGTAGAGATGCTGCTGAAGGTAATACTCAAGGGTTTTGGGGTACCCAGTAAGGGTAGCTTCAGCATCTACAAGAGCTTCAAGTAGTCCATGCAATCAGCAGAGTAAGAGGAGGGAGTTCAAAATAGGGATATCAATGCTCTTTCTTTTCTACTGAGTACCACCCTATACCATGCAGTCCCACTTATAGATGATAAAGTAGCCTGACATTTTAGTCACTGATTTTAAATTGTTGATTCACCCATTTGTGTAGAAGTGGTGGAGAGAGAAAACTCCCTATCCACACTCAGTGACACCAGAAATTTCTGTGATATGCCATTTGTGTGATATACCATTCACATTTTCTTGAAAACAACAGGTTTCTGGAAAAGGGATTTTCCCCACCTGAGGACTTTTTGGACTTAACTTCAGGAAAAGTTTTCAAGAATGCAATTGAATGTGTAGGAAGACTGTGGTGTATTCATCTTAGGAGACACTGTGAAGAGGTAGTAGGTAACCTCAGAACTTCATTTCTCCTCTTATGTTTTTTCTCTACCTCAGTCAGCATCTAATTCTGCATATATAGCATAGGTTGTAGGGGAGGATGGAGCAAATACACAGCAAATCTTGACTCAACAATATATCAAACTTTACATGTTCCTTCTGTTCCATGGGTTCATCTGTGTTGAGCTTCCTCTGACCAAAGAAAGGGGATGAGTGAAAGGCTCCACAAGAGACTGAGATATCAGCCTGATTACCCTGGTATGCTGCTGCAAGATCAAGCAAACCCTGCTGTATACATTCTTTTTGGGCATGGAACAAGCTCTTTAAAATTGGTTGTAAAATGCCAAGCACAAGTTGGCTGTTGAGATATAAAAAAGTGCAGCAGAAGCTGCAGAATTTCCAGTATAAATATACAATGAGGAGACAATACAGAAGTATAATGCAGTCCAATGATCTCTCTAAAAGTAGCCCCAAACTATGGTCTGCTGAGAAATACAAAGCTCCAATGGTACAAAATGTTCTCTGTGAGTGGTAAACCATCCCCATGTGGCACTCCATTGGTATATTCTGCAGAAGTAGCCTCTAATTCCCACAAGACAACTTTGAGTCACCTTCTGAGGCTCTGTAGCATAATTATGTCTGAGCAAGAATAACTACCCTAGCTTGTTTTTTTCTCTTTTGCTTATGTGCACTTGGAATCTCTACAGAACACATAAATCATAGATTAAGGTCTTAGGTTTCCCTAAACAGAAACATTGTAGGAATTGGGTTGTTAATATTTAATCTCTGCAAAATCAGGTTCAAAACACTTCTGCTTTTCTTTTGAAGTGCCTAGAAGACCATCCTGTATATGCCAGGAAAGCATTTGAGGCAGTCAATGTGGTATTTTATTTTGGTGCCTCTGGTAGAGCTTAGAAACATGGAAAACATGATTATTAAAAAATGTTGATGATATGTGGGCTTGAGGGGACCTCAGTAGAGATTAGTTGTAATAGCAAAGATGATTGTAAGCAGGTAAAGCTCCTTCATTTCCTCAAAATAGAGTATGTGAAGCTTCCCTTTCCTGGAATTCATATTTATCACTACCACAGCTATCAGTGATGAGACTAAGAACTGTTTCGGGTAGTTCTCAGAAGACAATTTTAGGCAGCGGCTGGGGCACCCCAGCTGTGTGAGCCCTGTTAGGAGCCCTGGACTCTGCTTGCAGTGTAACTTAATTGTCACAGACTCTCCCTTGTCTTCTGGTTAAAGATAACCTGTAGGTGGGTCACCAAGTGGCAGAGAACTACGGAAGAATAGTTAGGCAGCTGGGCAGCTCTGAGAACTTATTGTTTGTATTTCCAGCTTAGACTTGACAGAGCTGAGTAAACTTAAACAGCAGCCCTGAAAAGCAAAAATAAACTTGTACATTACAAATTTATCTCCCTAGGTTTGGCCACAGGACTGCCATCTCTGGCCCTATGCCATGGCTGCTCTTGGGGTGTCCTCAGGAGGTAGAGGTGGCCATGCATACAGACCTGTGCACCCCTTCCAGAGCTGCCATCAGTGTCCTGATCATTTTGCTTGGCTGTTTCCTTTCAGATGTGTCTTCTTGGTGGGTTGGTTTGCTTTTAAGCAGGAGGAGATTACAGTGGAGCTTTATTGTAGCTTTAACAAGAGAAGAGATGATGAAATGAGGAGGACCAACAGAAGGTTGATGGACAGACCTGGCTATGATGGCCTGGTTCAGTCAAAGCTGGTGCTGCTTGGCACTACCTGCCACTCAGGGGGTTGGACTGAGGTAGAAGAGGGAGTGGAATGACAGAGCTGCTGTGATAGAACAGTTTGAGCCAATGACTGTCCCTTGGCTTGTTTTTGGATGATTGTTCTTGCATAGTTGGAAATCTCAGTGACAGGACAGATGATGGTGCTCCCCCTGCTGTGATTGCCTAGAGGATGTAAAATGAATCAGTGGAGGTGTAGCTGCCTGCAGTAGGGCTGTCTCCTGGGTTTCTCTACAACCTGTGGCAACCACACCAAGGGTCTGGGGAAGAGTGACTGGTGCTCAGATTTGCACAGAGTTCACAGTGCTGTTACCTGGTGCCATGGCCCAGTCCCAGTCACACCATCCTGTGAACTGGTGTGTCATGGAAGAGGATACCTGGGATATCTCTGAGACTCCTTTCTTAACATGGGTACCTTTCTGAGTGGGGAATATTTACTTTGCACAGATTTCTTCTGTTCTGTTACCAATTGTTTCCTGTCAGAATAGCAAATTAAGCTACCTGGTGCTGTTGTAGCTGCAGCCTGACAATGTGATATTCCCCTCTGGCCCTAAGATGTGTTTGGCAGCAGCACAAAAAGCAAAGCTGCCACCTTTATTTCTCCTCTCAAGTCCCCTCAAAACCCTGTCATAGTTTTCTACAGGGAGGCCAAGATGAACTCACCTGTCTGCAGATCTCGACATTTCTTGTGCCTTGGTTCCTGATTTAGACTTACCCAGTGTTGCACTGTCAAATAAAGCTGGAGAGACTGGCCAAGTTACTTACTGTGACACTGAGGCAAAAGCCTCTTTTCCCCCAGCTGGTGGCCAAGTTTTCATCTCTGGGTGTAAGCCTGGTGGGGAAGGACATCAGTCAGGAGGAAGATGAGACCAGCACTTCACAAGAGATTGTGGAGTTTATTCAATTAGGATTAGCCTGGTAATCCAGGAATGGTTTTTTTTGCTTTTTTTTAAATTAACCCACAGCCAAATGCTTTATTTTATTCAACACATTTGAAAAGCAAACAAACAAACAAACACCAACCAAACACCCTCTCCCCCTCAAGTTTGTTGTTTTGGTTTTTCTATTCTTGTGATAAATATTTGACATTTTTTAAAAAAATGTGGTATAAAATCCAAATTTGTGTTCTTCATGTTTTGAAATGCAATTGTCTCTTGGTTGTCTTTGGGAGCAAGGGATCCACGTGAAGGTAACTAAAAATTGAATTAAAGTATAATTATGTTCTGTTAATATTTTTAAACACTACTGAATTGGGGAGGGTATAAGTGTGGCAGAGAATTTTAGTAACTGGGCAGAGCTGACAGCTTTCCTGCTCCAGTCACTCTCCAAAATGAGAAATGGGCTACTTACATTATATAACCATCACTGGTAGCTGTTCAGTCACCTCTTTGGAAATTTCATCAGCACAACACCCAGCTACTTTTGAGTCTAGTGCTGCCTTATGGTGGCTGTTGGTTTAAGAATGAAGTGGCATTATAAAACATAAAATAGTACATTGGTGACAAAATCAAGGAGATTAACAGGTGTTTCTATGATTTGCTTTGTTGGCAAAAAATAATAATGCGATTCAGTAATGAGGACAATCTCATTTTCTGTCTTATTTCCCCCACTTGATTACTTTCTGACATGCACAAATGAACTTGTCCTTCTTCATGCTGTCTCTAAGGCTGCCAGGCTTCTGAGCACCCCTTAGTGCAGAGGTGCATCTCTCCTGCTTTCTTAAGTCTTCTGGGCTTCACAGAAGCTTTATGGCCCTTGCCCTTGCTCTCCTCTTTAGACATAGAGGGATATTTGAGCAACCCCTTTGGGTAGGTGGCAAAATACCCATGCTTTTGAGATGGCAAGAGTTACTGAGGGAACCTGCAGAGACATATGAACAGGAAGTCAGCAAATTTAATTGTCATTTAGCTGTGACATGTTATTGAAGGGGCAAAACTGGACCATGCATGGTGTAGGTGGGGCTGCGTCAGCATCTCAACATGTCCAGTAGTGTGGTCATTGAACTAGTGTCATTGAACTTTTCAAGGTAAGGTCCTGGCAGGTACCTGTGATTTGAGAATGACCATATGAAATAAATGCTTTTGTCCTTATGATGTATGGCAGAAAATTTGGACAAAGTCTTGAGGGGAGCTTTTAGTAGGAATGGTGAGAAGGGCAAAGAGGGTAGCAAAAATAAACTTGTACATTACAAAGAGTGAGTGACATTAGGAATACTATAGCTAAAAGGAGAGATTGCTCTTTCTTTAGCTAAGTGCTTTACTCCACAGGATTAACAGACAGAGTTTCTGTAAGTATTATTATTTACTGATAAATATTGGTACCTTTGTTCTCACATTAAAAAAAGTCTTCTCAACGTTACCAGTGACAAAATATAGATAGAAGTACAGATCGAAAAACTGAAGATATGAAAAATGCTCCAAGTTTAACTTTTGCTATAACAGGAAAGATAAATGGCAACAGTTGTTTGATAGCTCAGTCAATTGCCAATAGTTATTTTTTAGCAGAACATATTTTATGAAGCCATTCTTTGCTTTGAACACATAGAGCAACAAAAATGAATGTGACATGTCAAAGACTTTGAATGAAGCATTTATTACATAGTTTCACAGCTCTAACTTTCTTTTATTTTCAGATTTTAGAAATTCTAATATTCTGCATTCTCCTCTATTTTTACAAAAGAAAGGCTGTGAAACACATCGTGGTTTTGTTAATGATGGTAGCTCTACTGGGTAAGAACATATTATTCACTTTAATGTTCCTGTCTGTTACTTGATAATTCCTTGTCACTCCATCTCTCCAGACAGTTTCAATTAGAGCCATTTCAAAGCCATGTGCTGAAGAAGAATCATTGAAACATTTCACATGATTTTTACTGGGGTCTCTTTATGAAGAGAAAAGCTGATTATTAAACATAGTTTCTGTGCTTATTGCTGGGACTATTTCTTTTTACAGATACCCTTTAATTAATATGCTGTGTGTAATGGTATTCAGAAACTTGTTTTAAATAAAACTTTAGGTTTTGATGCTGGGAAAGTGGACTATTCAAAACTTTGTTTTGGAGAACAGGCTGTGAATATCAGTTCTCTAACACAGAGCGGCTGAAGACCTTGTAAGCACTCTGTAAACAAATGCAGTGGTATGCTGTGACTGTACAACAACTTCTAATTATCTATGAGTATTTGCATATGCCACATTTCATATTTTACCACCTTTTCTGAAGTAGAACAGGAACACAGTGGGCCACTGAAGTTTGTTTTCTATCATTGTCACCACAATCGATAACCAGAAAAATGCAGGAGATTGCTTTATCAGCATCTTTCAATAAAGTTAAACTTGAATTCATTGTGAGAAATGTCAGGAATTCATCTCTAAAGCTCCTATGCTTACAGGGTTATATCAAGAATTTTCACCACCCCATGTCACAAATTCTCCTGTCCTTGTCTTGTCATTTCTCTGCGAAATCCTCGTGGGACACAAGTCTTTGGTTGAAGTGAAAGGTGCCATTGAAGTCAAAGGTTATTTTTTCTCTGATTGCAGTAGGTGCATGTATCAGTCTGCAAAGACTTACATTTCTAATGGAGATGACCATGAGGGTTTTGATAAAATAGAATTTCACTAAAGTTTGCCAGATGCAAAATTTGGATTTAACTGAATGTAAAAACCCTCACAGATTTATTAACTCCCTTTCTTCAGGGTAAAAAAGAGTGGTTTCTTACTCAGCTGAAAAACTCAGACTTTCAGAACAACTTTTTGGGGAGAGTCTCCTATGTAGGTTTCCCAGCCCTAGGAACATTAGGATCTGTAGCTCTGCAGAAGCATTGCAGGATTTTCTTGCTCCCTGCATGAGGCAGAGATGGAAGAGCCCCCAGAGCCTTGGGTCTAACTGCTCTTGCTTTGGAGGAGGGAAGCGTGAGTGTGGCTGTCCCCCAGCTCTTAGCACAGAGCCTTGGAGCTTTGGCAGAGCTGGCCTGAGCTGCTCTGCAGCTTCCAGCACGGCCATGAGGAGTGTGAAGCACCGTGCATTCCTGAGCGAAGGTCCAGGCAGTCCTGGACCAGGGCCAGGTCCTCCTCCTGCAAAACGGGAAGCCTGAAGATTTCCAGATGTGTTCCTACACATCCCTGCTGCAGTTCAGGGCAGGCCCACCATGACACTGCCCCGAGCAAGCCCTGGAGAGCCGGGCATTGCTCAGGGCAGGCCCACCATGACACTGCCCCGAGCAAGCCCTGGGGGAGCCGGGCATTGCTCTGGGCAGGCCCACCATGACACTGCCCCGAGCAAGCCCTGGAGAGCTGGGCATTGCTCTGGGCAGGCCCACCATGACACTGCCCCGAGCAAGCCCTGGAGAGCTGGGCATTGCTCTGGGCAGGCCCACCATGACATTGCCCTGAGCAAGCCGTGGGGGAGCCGGGCATTGCTCTGGGCAGGCCCACCATGACACTGCCTCGAGCAAGCCCTGGGGGAGCTGGGCATTGCTCTGGGCAGGCCCACCATGACACTGCCTCGAGCAAGCCCTGGAGAGCCGGGCATTGCTCAGAGCATGCCCACCATGACACTGCCCCGAGCAAGCCCTGGGGGAGCCGGGCCTTGCTGTGGGCAGCCCTGTGCAAACACAGCCCCGGCTCTGCCCCGTGTCCCGCCAGCCCCGGTGGGGAAGGGCCACGCGGGCCTGCGGAGCGGCAGCAGGGCTGCAGCCCCTGGCAGGCACTAACCGCAGCCTGCTGCTCTGGCTGCACTCAACCAAAAATACATTTTCAGCTGGGGGCTGCTGAGGTTTTCATGAGCTTATGCAACCTGAGGAAAAATGTGTCATTATTTCTGCTCTGTTAAAAAAAACACAAACAAATCTTGGTTCACGGGACCTTCTGAAATGCTGACATTTCCCTTGAGCATGAAATTCAGAACTGCATCTGACTCTGGTCCTGCAGCTGTCCTGGAGCCTGGCAGTCCCCACAAATCTGCATTTAGAGCACTCTGGTTGGTCTGTGACCTTCCTGCTGAGTGAAGTGATGGAGGGGCTGAAAAATTGTCCATTCCTTTGCTCCCAGCTGTGTGACACAGGCACTGCCCTTGCAAGGCTCTGCCTGCTGAAGGGGTGAGTGCTCACGGGAGGTGATATAGTCCTGGTTGAGTGTTCATACAGATGTAAATTAAAGGTGGAAAGGTTTCTTTACAGAGAGGGCAGCCTTGTGTTTCACTGGATATGCAAGCTACTTTCACCATCAAGAAAATACAGAGGTGATCACCAAATCTGATAAAGTTTTGCTTAATACAACTCTGCAGATTCATTTGGTGAGAATCATCTTACCTCATGTATATACTCAATTATCATAAGTTTGGGGGAAACATTTCAGATTTTAGTGAGATTTCAGAGGTTTCTGCCCTAAGAGCTGGAAAGTGACATCATTTGTCACACTAGCTTTGATGAGGGGAGGTCATTCTGACAGAGAAGACAACTCCTAGGTTTGAAACTTGTTTCAGAGTTATTTTAATGAAAAACATAATTTCGCTTCTCAAAGAATAGAAACCAACCAACCAAACCCCCTGCTGCTTTCATTTCTTGTTAAAATTTTCATTTCTTGTCTTGTTAAAATTTTAAGGCATGGAAACTGCACTTTCATCTGAAAAAAAAAAAAAAAAAATTAGCAATATTTACCCTTAGCATGACAACTCAAAATACTAATTTTTACCTGTAAGTGTTCCCTATGTTAGAGTGCACATCTCAGTTTTATATTGATGTCTTGTTGGGGCTTGAGTGTATTTTTTACTTTGTATCATAGTATTTGCACCACTGCAGGCCAGTGTTTGACCTCTGCTCTGTTTTACAGCTGTGTTTGTTAAAGCACTTCACCTGTTCCCATTACAGAGAAAGAAGTGAAGTGCTGGGGGGAAAGGTTTTCATGAAAACAGTGAATTTCGTGGTGATGAACAGGATCATCCCAGGATGTAGGCAGCTCTTAAACTCCCCCTGAACTTTTGGACTTTCTATAAGAAAAATGCTTGCAATCAAACCCACAAACCTGCATTCATTCTTCTTCCCCCTCCTTTTCTCCCAGCCTTTGGCCTGAACCTTTTGCACAGCACAGGTCTCCTTGCCAATCTGAATGTTACAGGAGGATGAATCAGACCACTGAAATCCAACACTCCTCAGCTCTGCACCAGGGTGGAACTGGATCTCAGCTGGGGGATGGTGCTCCTGACAATTAATTACCTTTCCTCAAAGGTCACCTCTGCAGCCTGACTCTTGAATTTTTTAGGGTTTTTTGAATTTGTTACATTTCATTTGAAGTAATCACAGACTTCTTAGCTTCCACAAATCAAGAGCTCCAAAAGGAAATCTAAAGTAACTCTTAGCTGAACTCTCAGCCCCTTTTCTGAAAGATTTCTCTTGCAAAAACCTCTCTGAACTAGCGACATGTATAAAAACCATTGCCTGCTGTCTGAAATTTGTTTGTGGTGATGCAATGATAGTGATTAAATGGATTGACAATACACTACTGAAATACTCTTTCTGTGGGATAAATCTAGTAAATGGTCTCAAGAGCCTGGCCCTTGAAATGAAGTGCAGACCCTGTGTTGTTTGTCTGCTCTTCATATACATAATGCATGGGGAGAGTTAGGCACTTTGGGATTTGATCCCAGAAGTCAACTTTGTCCAGCTCCCGTTTCAGAAGAGAAGTCCTGAGGATGATGAGTTATTTGAGGCTGCCAATGACATATGCAGGCTGCTATAAAGAGGCATCCTAACTGCTTTGAACAGATAGCCAGACCTCTCAGATGCCTCCTGAATACTGTAATATGGGCTCCAAATTAGCTGAATAAAGTATGTGGAGCTGAATAAAGTATGTGTGGAAGATGTGGAGGCTGTTGTACCCCCTTCAACTGAGAGTCCAGCATGCTAAAAAGAGTTAAAGGGAAAACACAAAGCGTACTTGGATCTAAGGCCACTGAGCTTAGACAGTAGCTTAGCAAGCATTATAAAATCATGCCCTTGTTTTAGGTGCCCAAGTCCTTCCTCAGTCTTATTTGAAGTGCTCAGTCCTGTGGCTCTGACCTGGATCCTTGTCCTCACTCGCTGATGCACTGAAGTCCCTGCTAATCTGAGTCCTGCCCTGCTAATCTCTTCCCTTCCCTTTCAGCATCACTGACTGTCATTGCTGTTAAGGCTGTGTCCAGCATGGTAGCACTTTCTGTGAAGGGGAAAATGCAGCTGACTTACTCTGTTTTCTATATCATGAGTGTTTTAATGGCAACTTCTTGTGCTTTCCAGATCAAGTAAGTGAGATTCTACTTACCTACTAACCTTCCTACATGTTTTATCTGACAGTTTTATTTGGTACTGATAATGATTGCAGATACAAGTTGCATTTTAAGGCAACAAATTCTGGCAGAGCCTTGACAGATGCATAAATTGCCTCCAGCTGGTTGTATTGTTTATTTAAACTTTATTTCTTAATTTATAATTGATTGTTATGGACACCACCTCCTCTCATTATCACCTTCAACAAGGTCTTCCCAAATTCGCTTGTCTAGTTTTGGCACAGGTCTTAACACACTAAGTAAAATTTATGGTTATGTAGTTGTTTGGGGGTTACTTTTAGAAATCTTTATTGCTGAATAATCAAATGACCATGATTATCCTCATTATTCATGTCTGTTCCCCAGCTTTTTGGCCCTAGTCAGACTGAAGAAGAGAGCTTACTCTCTTTCTCAGACTGAAGAAGAGAATACTCAAATTTCTCCCTGCCTCTGTTAAATGTGCATGTTGCCCTTTGCTATCCTGCATGACTGTACCTTTCAAGTTCCCCCTGCAGGCCTCTGGTCTGTGAAGTGATTGGTTTATGCTGCCTTTGCAGATTGCTGGGGGTGGCAGCACGGTAAAATATGTCTTGCAGCTGAACAGAGGCTGTTCCCTTTCTGCCTGTCCCTCTGCTTCTGGTGCTGATAGCAGCCTTCAGTAATCTCATCTAGACTGCTCCAGTGTGAGCCTGAGTAGCTGCTTGCATGATTATTTTCCAGCAGAAAAGCCAACCCAGCTTTTTCATGGCAGAACATACCATTCCCATGTGGAATCAGAAAGTCCATGCATTATTATGCACTGACTCTCCATGGCTGACTCAGGAACTCCCCTGTAACAGATTATAAAGTGATTCACATCCAGCTTGTCTTCACTGGAAGAACAGCTCCAGGCATTTACAATAGGAAATAAGAGCTTGGTAAATAAGAAGCTGCTGAATTAATCTCTCCATCTTGTAATTTTTTTCTTCCTTTCTTTTGCTGGTCAAAATTAAATCAGAAGTTAAATGTGCCCATTTCATTCCCTGCGCTCAGCGTCCCTGTCATCCCTTTTGGATGCATTTTCTAACAGGTTCAGTGCTGTTAGTCTAAATTTTTCACTTTATTTGTTTTCTCTCTTATTTTATATGACTGTCATTCATTAGCTGAGATCAGCCTGTGCTGCAACAATCTCCTGGATCCAACACCGAGCCTTGCTATCACTGTTTCAGTCCCTGTGACCAAGTTTGTTGCAAATGGGAGAAAATAATGAGGTGTTTTCAATGACTTCAAAATCCTGACTATCCTGTGGATATGTAGGATTTCTTTATTTTTAAAGCACCATGGAGACTGTTCAACAGTTGCTAAAATAACCACGCAATTATTTTAATGGCTAAAACAGATCCAAGCTTGGATTTTTACTGTGCGCATATATTGCACCAGTGAAATGTTCAAGTGTGGTTCTTTTTACAGGCTTGAATATAGTCTGCAGACTCCTGATTTTTCCCTCTGAAATGACCATTCACATAACAGAATATCTACAGGTGCATCCACAATGTCAGCTCATGATTCATCACTCTCTGGGTGAATGTTGATTGCTGTGGTCTCTGTACAAGTGGGTTAACTGCTTTGCCTTTTTGCAGATTGTGCAGGCTGCTCCATGGCCAGTGTCTCAGTCCTGCAGGTCTGTGTGCAACATATGCCCCTCTGGTCCTGCACACTCTTGGTTCTGGTGAGAGGTCGTGTTGCCTTTCTGAAGAGCAGGGCAGAGAGTTTCCAACCCAAGGAGCTTGAAGACACCTTCCTGGACTTTCCCTGCAGGACAGAGTGTTTCTGGGGTGTGATTGCATGGATAAACATACAAATAGGTGTTTCAGCCAAGCTGGATTGAGCAGTAGCAGCGATGTGGACTTAAGCAAAGTAAAATAGTTCCTTAGAGAACTCACATGCTAATGTCCATGATACCAGTGTACTCTTACACAACCTGTTTGAATTGGGGCAACTTGTCCCTGGCTGCTTGCAGGCAGCACTGCTTCCAAGAACCAATGCAGATCATAAGCAATAATACCCTAGCATTCCTCCCTTATCTGTGGCAGACAAAATTTTTCCAGCAATGCTTCAAAAATATGTCCATTGAAAGCCTATGGCCAGAAGAATCCATGCCAACCTTCTTGCTTTCACCTATTCATTTGTACTCTGCAGAGTCAAAACCAGAAAGTAAATTCAAAATGTGTATGCTGTCCAGGGCTACTTGCTATTGTGGTAAGAAATGGTCACACTTATTGTTAAACTGACAAGAAGTGGCTTAACCTGACTTAAAATGCAAGGAACCCCCTGTAGGTATAAGATACAATAATGCTTATCTTTCAGGTTCTTGAATCAAGCAATGCATCTGTATGAAGCAACAGCAGTTGTCCCCATTAATTTTGTGTTCTTCACCACCAGTGCCATCATTTCAGGTTTGTTTCTGACCTTCTTCCTCTACAGAAAGATTTTTTAAACATCAGATTTTCAAGAACAGGAAACCTGTGGATAGGAACCCAAACCAGTCATATTTGTCTTCACCGAAATAAGGTTTTCCTAAGTCATAGGTGTTTAAGTTCTGAAAAATAAATAAGTTCACAACTTCTGAAACAAAATAAATGGTAGGGTCTTAGAACTGGATCATCTTTAAGGTTCATCCCAACCCAAATCATTCTATAATTCTATAAAAATAATCAAATTCTAACCTTTCCAAAATAGATTATGTGTGATTCACTGTACCTTGCTGGCTTACTAGAAGTACCTGCATTTATCCTAGCCTCATACTGACATCCAGTAAATGCATTTACCATGTGCACACCAGTCTCTCCCTATACGAACTGGTAGAGTAATTTTAACAGCCTGGCAGACTACTCAAATGACAACCAGCTGTGCTTCATAGTAGTTAGCGTATATTCCATTTCAGAAGGTGGAATTCTGGGTTAAGTGAAGGAAATAAAATGACTACAAAACTTTTTAAGCATTTAACATTTTATTCTGGGTGAGAACTTTGAACTCAGCATTGTTAAAGAGGGACTGCAAATCTTGGAAATGGTGTGCAGCGTAAGAACATGAGCTGGGAGGACGACTGAGATGCTGTATCAGCAATGAGCCAAAATGATCATGTTGTTAGAACATTTATGACTCATTTTAACACACGCTGGGGGCTTTCCTGTCATTGCTGTGCAGGAGTTTCTCATGCAGAGCTGCCATTAATGAGAAAGGGAGTTAGCTTCACGCACAGATTGCCTCAACACCTGTGTTAGAAGAGACCTACACTTTGTGACCGAGAAGAAACTTGTGCCAAAAGGGGGTTGTGTTCCTGTGACCATATGGGGAATTTGGCCTGGTGCCTCTTTATAAGATCAAGTACCTATTCAGGAATGGCTTAATAGCTTTGAGAGTGGATACACATGCATTTGCACCAGGTTAGTTAAACCAGTGTAGGGCTTAGAAGAACAGCCTCTGCTGAGTCTTGCTGGGGTGCTTGTAGAAGGTACCTGGTGTCATGATTCCCCATCCCTGGTTACAGCCTTTGAAGACACGCTCACACTTCAGCTGCATGGGGTCCCACTCTGGAGTTTCTCAGCAGAGCTGTGCTCATCAGTGCTTTAAAGCTAATATACTTGGCTGTTAATAGGGGCAGCTGAGATCCAGATACACATCTGGTTCTGTCACCTCCACTACAGAGGTGCTAATTCCTGGAAGAGGGGCGACCAGAAAGAGCTAGTGATCCCTTCAGCCAGAGAGATTTGGCAAACTTGGCCGCTGGAGCCCTTCACTCGGTGTAAACATCAGGGACACAGTTAGTTATTGAAAATCTGTTCCCAATTGGAGTTAAGATGTCCACATGGTCTGCTGGAGTAGCTTAATGAAGTCCATGAAGAACCTCTTAGCTGTATTGGTATGTCACTGCTTGTGAATAAGACCTCGAGTTTGACCTGCACAGAAATTGTTGCTGACAATGCAAAAGATAAGTGCATCTGTGCAATTACTAACCCAGCACATGTTCCAGTCTGATTGACTAAATCTTCTCCAGTCCTATGCAGTATCTTGAGAAAGCCTAGATTATGGAATATAGGACATAAAGTGAACACATCACAATGTGTATTAATACCTTATTTGGGATTTTTTTGCTCCGTTTAAGCATGACACTTCTCCTGACCCTCCCAGCTGTAATTCATATCACTTGGAAGCCAGTCAAGATCTGCAATTCTTGTTTCTGTCACATTCCAGGGGTCATATTTTATCGGGAATTCCAAAGCGCAGCTTTACTGAGCGTGTTCATGTTTCTGTTCGGGTAAGTGTATCAGCCTAAAATCTGCACTAAGGTTTATACTGAAGCAGCATTGCCTTGTGGAATCTCTTCTTTTCTCAGTAAGAAGAAACCTGCCTTGTTATTAAAGTATTATGGAATAGCCATTATAGTAGGATAAAAAAAACATTAAAGGAAAGATTAATGTCTGTGCTTTGGGAGTTTGGAGGCCTTGTTTTGAATCCAAATATGTAAAACTGTGAGACACTTGTGAACTACTAATCTCATGATGGAATGAAAAACCAGCATCATGTGTTCCTCCAGCAGGAAGGAGAAGTCACTGCTCTCCACCAAATATCAAATTATAGAGGTGCTTTTACAGCTGTGAGACATCTCCTCCCATGTTACCATCCACTGGTGTGTCTGGCTGGTTTTTTCTGCCCCTAGGCATGGGCAATTATATGAGCTGCTTGCCTACAAGGCAGTACTGTAATAACTTTCCTCCATCTGTGTCAAGAAAGACACAGCGTGCCTGCAGAAAAATTCAGAGCATGCTAAATAACGTTTTGAAGAATGGCCTAGGTGTTGTGAGAGCAGAAACCTTCTGCTGGCTATCAGCACCACAGCAACTTTTGGGAGAGGTGCCAGCTATAATAATGGGCACCAAATGTTTAAAAGATCTCCTGAAACTGTTGGAGGTGTCTTGCACACAGTGCTGTCAAATAAATGGGGCTGATAGCCACAGACATCTTCATCTTCTGCAGTTGGGCTGGAGTAGGTGCACACAGCCACAATCTTGCCTTTCTTGCTGGAAAAGACACAAAAAATGGAGATGAGCAACCATGTATTTGGCAGCTAGGAGTCAGGGGTTGTGTGTCCAACACACAGCGGACAGAAGATGTGTCCAGCCATAGCAGTTTTTCACTGCTCCTGGCTCACAGCCTGCCCCTGAGACACACAATCAAATGAGAAAAACAACAGAGATGTTGATTGTCCGCAGCTAGACTGAGTTGTTAATGAAATTGCACATGCTAGAATGCTAGCTTGGATGCTCTGGGAAGACTTGCTCAGGGATTCAAATGTTGAGGTCTCACACTCACAGGCATCTGATTAGGTATATATTGCTGGAAGTGTAATTTTGGCTGTGGAGTCTTTGGAACTGATAATAAAGCTTCAGGAGGCAAAAACCAGACTGAAAGAAACCCAAAATAAATTTACAGAGCTGCCAGGAAGAAGTGTTTCTTTATAAACTCAGCAACTTGGGTTTGGAAGTCGTTGAAAAAGAAACATGGAAAGAAATTCTCATCTCAGATACAGTGACCTGTTTCTAATGATACTGTGCCACTGTTATTTTGCAGGTGTCTCCTATCTTTCCTTGGTGTGATTATAATTGCAAGAAATAAAAAAGAGGAGCGTTTACAAATTCCTTTTATTGACTGTGGACATATTCCTGGTAAGTAGGGCTTTTTTTCTGTCTCTGTTTAAATGAGGTATCAGATAATGGGATGACCTAGGAGAATTGAGTCACAAATATGCTCTAGTCATATTTAATAAATATACTGTTCACTTAATTTCTATTCCTGTTCCCAACAGATTTTTCAAAGAATTTTTCAGGGTTTTTCCAAGCTATTGTTACAACCAGTCAAGTGAAAACAGTGATTACTGGAGCAAAGAATGTTTAAATGATGGATTGGTGGGGAATTTGTTTTATTAAAATTCTTCACAAAGTTGTTGTTTTTTCCTTCTCTCACCACATTTCCTTAGGACAAAAACTGACAGGCAAAATACAACCAGATTCTCACTGTTCATGCTATGGCACACTGAATAAAGAAGAGGACTTGGTGAAAAGGCAAAGCTGAAAGAAGAAAGCACTTTACATGCCAGTTAACAGGAGGAACAACACTGGAACAAGAATCAGTAGCACCTTTTTATTGAACATATTCAAGTATACATTGAACTCCTGTATGTTGATGAGTCATAGTATTATTTGGTCCTAATTAACTTATCCCATGATTGTACCAATGTGTTCTAAAGATAAAGGAAGCCTTAACAAAAACCAAATAACCATTAATGAAATGGAATATTCTTCTAGTATCAATGCCTCTTGAGGACATTTTTAGAGTTTTAGTTGCTTTTAAATGCAATGAGCCCAGAACAGGATTATAAAACTTCCCCTTTGGAATCCCTCAGATCTGTGTAAATGTTTAAAGACAAAGGTGAGAAATTAGAATTTTTGTAAGTGATTTCAAAGTATTCTTCTATATATATAATCCCTTTTAAATCCTTTCCTTCCTGTTCAGGAGTCAAAACTGTATATATATATATGAAGTAGGCACAAATAGAATAGTGTCTACTAAAATACAAAAAGAATTTTGTATTGGGTGTAGAACAATCCTGATTGTCTCCTACCATCAGATTAATTCTCTTATCTTCCAAGGAAATCAGTATTTGTGTGAGCAGTGGGAAGATAATGTTTGCCATAAACACAGGCATGTGGGCACACGCTCACATTTGAGGTGCCCAGCCAAGGCAGGATTGGGGTACTGTACTTGACATTTTACATCCTCCCAGAGGAGTCCTGTGCACTGGGCTGGACTGGGCTGGGCTCTATGACCTGTTAGCATAGTCTGGTGTGAGTTTTAAATTCTGTTTTCAGCAAAAGAAGGTTTTAGTGAAGAAAATGCATGGTTCTTCAGAGGAAGTGGGGTAGCCAGAGTCCCTCTATTGGTATGTCTTGGAAAAATACCTCTAAAAAAGTAGGGCAACTCCTGTTACCACTGGTAATTCTGCATGAGAAAAGGCTGAAAAAAACAGGACCATGAAGAGTCACAGTAATTGCACAATTTTCCCTTAATTAAATGGTTGTATCTCCACACTGATTTGAAGAGCCAGCAGTGATGGGAACAATGACAGTGCAGGCTTTGTGTTCAGATTTGGGATTTCATGGTGTCTCTCCATCCCAGTATCCCATCAAAAACTTCTTCTAGGTATTCATCATGGATGCACTTATCCCTGCATGGTAACATTGATCCACCTCAGGCAGCACAGGGGGGCTGGTCACATCCTCTGCATAAACAAATGAAAGTGCTCTTGAAAAATGTTCATGTCTTGTTTTAGGATTGAATTAATCTGCAGTTATGGGTAGGGGCAGTAATGGGTAGGGGCCATAGACTTTGTTTCAGGTCTATTTTTTTTTTCCAAATAATTGTTTATTTAATTTTAAGATAGGTACAGCTGAAGATCCTTAAGACAGTTTCATTCCAAATGCTGCAAAGCACATAGAGCTGCAGTGTTTCATGTGCAGCAATGTCCCAGGAGCTGTGGCATTTGGGGACTTGTGAAGCTGTTTTTCTATATGGGTCTTTTCCAGCTGACACAGGACAAGACTCTGTCTGCACCTTACTTGTACCAGCTGCTTGGCTTGGCATCTTGAGTTCAAGTTTCTAAAGATTAAAATAAAAAAAGCACACTTTTACAGGCTTTCTCCAGGGAGTAAGGACATGCCTGTCTTTCTTTTGCAAGTCAAATTTAAGCTGCTTTCTAAGTCTCAAGTGAGAGTATGTGCTAAAGGTGGAAATAAGAGGCCTAAAGGTTTTCATTCTGTGACCTGGGAAACGAATGGGTGAAAGGATTTGGTATTATTGTTTTTTTAAATGATTGGCCTTGGGCATCTTTCCGAAATCTGTTTCCATGGCTCAGGAGAGCTGCAGGAGTTAATAAAGGTTACCAGGTGTAGGATTTTCTCTTTAAAGCAATAAATCAAATGTAAAAATCTGTAGCAAAAGTTATTTATTTTAAATTCTTTGATTTCTTCTTGAACAATGTGGTTTTTTTCTTCCTATGGGTTTATTAAAAAATTATAAGGGTTAAAGTGTTTTATCTCTAGTGTATTTCAAAATAATTTGTGGACCAAAACACTGGTAGAAATTATGTGCAATTGAAAGTTGTGATTTGACATGCTCTTTGAGATGTTAATATATTCCAACTAATTAATGTATTACAGGATTGGAAAAACTCAGTTATGAGAATTCATTACTGCTCTGCCAAGAAACGGACATGACTTGTTTCAAGAATCAGTTTCTAATCAGTGTTATTTTCAGATTCTGCTTGCCATACTTACATTGCAAACACCACAGACAAATGCTTGTTAAAAGAAAAGCCTTTGCACTGGAATAAAAAAACATCTCTAGAGCCCTTCTCCTTAATAACAAGTTATTTTCTTGCAGTGGTTTTCTTGACATCAAAATTGTGGGCCAGATAAATTGCAAAACTTGTGCCTGCAGACTGAATTTTCCTGAACAGATCCTCCACGGGATCTGCAGAAATCAAACCAGGAGAAGGTGTGGTAGGCAGGCAGTGTCTCACGTGGTCCCTCAGGCTCCAGCTTGGGATTTTTGACAGACCAGGACCAGCAGGACTCATTTAGTGCTTGTTCCACTGCTGGTCACACTGCAGCAAGAGATGAAGTATTAACTGGCCAGGGGCCTGGAAATGGGAGCTCTGGAGCAGAGCGAGACTGTTTAATTTTTGCCGTAAAATATCAGGATGCATTTACCAACAGTTTCAGCTGTCAAAAAATAAACAAAGTTTGGACTGGATTTGTCCGCCTCTGGGAGGGGCCTGGTGTTCACCTGACAGGCTGATTGCCTGCTACTCACTCCAGCCCAGCTTTTTGGCAGACTCACATTTTGCATGGAAGGGCACTGGTCACCTAAAACCAAAGGAAAGAGGCCAAACTTTATAAGGGTTTGAGTTTCTGTGCTTTGAACCTGTGGTTTCATGTACCTGGCAAGCTGCTTGAATGGATCAGCACTGCCAAAAGGCTCATCCTCTTTTTCCCAGCTGTGAGGTCCTGTGGCTTCCTGTGGCCAGTTAATCTCACCCATCCTGTAGAAAGCGTCTGCATCCTTCTCCTTGCTGGGGTGGCTCTCTGAACTGACCCAGCCAGACTGACTGGAACATGTGATGGGACAGATGTGGAAAGGGGAACAGGGAGTGAGACCTCTCTTGCTTTGGGGGAGCCATAATATTATTTCTCTCCTTCTGAGGAGATTCTCTATATATCAAGCATTCTGCTAAGATCACTCTTCTTGTATCACCATGCCCCAAAAGCAGCTGAGAGCTTCCTGAAATTCTTTTAAGTGCCAGACTCTCTGGCTTGTGTATACAGAGTGATGAATGGCCTCAGGTGGGACTAGGATAGGCAGCTTGTGGCAACCAGCAGTGTCCCAAGGTCAGCTAAAAGCCCGGGCACGTGTCTGACTATAAATGATTTTAAGGGCTAATTTTTTTATTTTCAGTGGCTGTTTGCAATAAGGTATACAAACAGTGCTGGAAGAATGGACTGAAAAGTCTTTTATACTCAAACTGTTCTCACCCATGCATTATCTCATTCCAGCCCTCTTTATGCAAGATGGATGATTATTTGCAGAGAAAAATGCTCCCTTTTATAACACTGGGGTGCAGATGATTAGACTGAGCTGTCTGTCAGTGTGCCCTTTTGTTACTGTCTTCTTAGTCTTGACATTTTTCTTGTTCAAATTTGTCTGTTCATTCCTTCTGCAGAAATCAGCTGGATTGTGTTAGCAACTAGCTGAAAGGAGATAGAGGCTAAGTACCATAATTATTATTGGAGAGCCAAACTGGAAGATTTACAAACCAAGGCCATTTCAGGAGCAAAATATAGAGAAATGTTTAGTAGTCTCCATTCTCAGGAGTTTGAGAAATCCTGAGTTTGCAATGTTTTTGGGTTCTGGGATAGAGTCAGGGACATCAGTGAATAAATAGTGATTTCATATAATTTTGTTGTGGTTTTAGTTTGGGTTTTGCTTTCCTATTCATTTCCCACCAGTTTGGGAGTGAAGGATGACTGTTCTCTGCCTAGAGAAGCAGGGAGGAAATACAACATTCCCTTGGCAGATGGGAGATGTTTCAACCTTTTGAAGCTGGGAAATTTGTAGAGGCACTTCCCAGGCACCTGGCTGATGTAACCCTTTAGTTATAACATAAAAGGAGGCAGCACTGGCAAATACATCACTACATATTAAGCACTCCTGACCATGTAGGAAGGATCCTTGTCCTCTTGCCATGTGCTAAATCTCTTCAGAGCACATGTAGCCAATCTGGCCCCTGAGGCTGCACATAAACATGTTTTTGAGACTTGCTAAATGGGATGCCTTGAGCATCATATCCATGCCTCTTGGGCATGTACTGTCTTTCATGCAGAGCTCTTGCTGGGTCTTCCCTTTAGGGAAATTAGACTGTGTGATATCTATACAACACAGGATTGCTCTGATATGACCTGGGAAGTGTTTATAGAGAGTGCCCAACAAGGAAGTTGTGTAAACCTGCAGTCTTGGATTACATTCCCTTTACTTTCTGATTACCACTAGAGTAAGCATGGATAGTTTTGGTATCTGCAGAATCTCAAGAATCTCCAGGCCTAAGTAAAGGATTAGGTGGCTGCTGAGTAGGTTTTTTATTTAATCTACATCCCAGTTTCGCAGTTAGGCCCCTAAAGCTTGTCCAAGACTTTCAAAGTGCATTTCATAGTACAAATCTCCATCAGTATTTTGGTTGCTAATAGACTCAGGCATCAGTCCCAGGGAATCTGTCAGTTCCCAAGGTAGCAATGGGAGGGACACTGCTGGGCAGCAGACTCAGAAATGTATCGTGGTGGCAGGAAAGTTTTGCATGAACACAGAGAAATGACTCCAGGGCACCAGTAATGTACAGTGGTCTCCTGGGCTCCTTTTTGACAGTGTCAACAAGGCACTTGTTGACAGTTTTCAAACTACAGCTACTGTAAAGGAATGATTAAACAGGTGGTGCTAACACTGACTGCTTTACATGAAGTCAATATATCACTCTAGTCCATGGCACTAATACCTTAAACGTGAAAAGTGGCCTGTGGCCATTGATGAAGGAGCCAATTTCTGTACTTTGCTAAATCACTTTGGGAAAAATAGAAATGATTGATTTAAGCCTCCAGCACAAACATGCACTTGCCAGCTCTCCAGTTGAAGATTTCCACTCTTGGAATAGGCATTGCCTTGCCTAGATGAAATCTTTGGAGTCTGCTGCCAGGTCTATTGCCAGAATCATTAAACTGCTTGAAATAACAGCACTGTCATTTGTCTTCCATTTGATAGCTTGTGGGCATAAATCCAGAGCAACATGAGCACAAGATCAGGAGTTTTCTCTCCATTTGAAAAAAAAAAAAAATTAAAAGTTTTCTTGAGTTTCAATAGCATGTGTACCAGGTGCAGAGCTTTATGCTGTCTAATGCTCTCCAATGCCCTCAGCCAAGAGTTAGGAGAGAATGCTTGCATGGCACAGAGGCTGCCAATTAAGCAGCTCTTACCTGTCACTGAAGGTCATGGCTGGTAACACGCTGTACAGCACTAGAATACAACAACACACTACTGGACCTTCTATTGATTTTTCAAGAACTGCTGTTCTGTGCTTTACAATGCAAAAGAGCTGAGGAATATAATTTGCTATGACTAAGCATCGCAGTTAGCCGTGTGTTTCTTTTTGCTGACAATATTTAACAGTGAGCTAACAACACGTCCTGACAATACTGACTGGATTCTGGGTGCCTGGATGTGTTGCAGGACTTGATTCAGCGCTGTGAATAGCGAAGGTTGTTGATATAAGAAGGCAGCTTTATGTCATCTGGCCTGGCCTCCTTTACAGTTCAAGTCAGGCAACCTCCTCCAAGCACTTGTGTGAACCCTTTGACCCCTCTACAGAAGAAAACAGCCCATCCTCTCCTACTAGTCAAAGTAGAGGAACCACCAATGCCATTAGTAATTTTTACTAGCAATGAGTCATTGTTTGCTTTTAAACTCTGCCTTATGTCTATTTTAACATGTTCAGCTTGCAGCTATTTGCCTTTTGCCAGTGGTTTAAAGCACTTGGTAAGTCCTTCTAGCGAAATACAGTATGATGGATTTTTCACTAAGCTAGAGACAAACCTTCTAAGTCTCTCACCATCAGATATTTCTGTCAGCCCTCAAATTGTTTTCTGTGCTTGTTTTCTGCTTTCTCTCCATTTTTCCAGTGTCTGCATTTGGCCAAACACAAAGTCAAAATCAGATTGTAGCAGCACTGAAGAAGTAGCACAGAACAGGATGAGACCCAGCGTGCTGTGGTTGGGTGCCTGGCTTCCCCACTTCCCAGAGCTGCAGCCCTGCCACCTCTCCAGGGAGGTATCTATGCTTTGTTTTGACACTGTAACTTGTTGTTGGCTGTTCTGCACGCCCAGAGATGCAGCAGCCTCAGTTCTTTTCAGTGATTTGATTTCTGACTCATTGCTCAGTTTGGTGGTGGTCCAAAGAGTAGGTGCCCCTGCCCAGAGGTCTCCAGAAAGTCCAGCACAACAGGAAACTTTGAAAGCCTCTGGCCCAGGGTCTGACACAGGATTGGTGGTACCTGGCAACATCACAGAGCTGCCCTTTCTTCAGCACCTGAGAGATTTGAGAGCTCAGCTCAGATTTGGGAGGAGAGTGACTAATTCAGTGACTGTTTGAGGTGTGGTAAGTAAATACCACAGTGGGAGGAGTGCCTGGATGTGGGGAGACCCTGCCCAGGTCAGTTGGTCTCTTCTCAAGGATGGCGATGGTGCACCAGAGAGAAAAGATGCTGATATTTGACAGATGCTAATATATGACAGGAAGATTTCTTCTCTCTCTGTCCCTCACTGCTCACAGCTTCACAGTGAGCCTGTGTTCTGAAAGCAGCACTTTGGGCATCTCCCCTCCAAGAGGACACAAGCATCTGGCAATGCTGACTGGGACATCCAAACCCCAAAGAGTAGTGGGATGTGCATACCAGCCCTGGCATCTTTGATTCATCATTCAGGTGATCAGCCATTTATTTACTCAGGCTGTGGATCTCCCCACGCTGGGGTTCCCAAGGCACCCCACAGGGTCCAGCTCCTGGGTGGACCCTGTGCTTCAGGTCCTGCCTCTCTCTGAACAAGGAATGAGTGACCCCCAGCCCTTTTGGGGAAATAGGATTTGAAATACCTTTGCAGTGGAGGGAATATTGTGGTGCTTTTACAGCCCAAGGTGCTATGTTAAGCCACAGAACAGACACAGCTATTTTGCTGGCAGCTTTACACAGTGAATAGTTTGGATCCAGTGCTCTGAGGTGTTTGGGGTGGTTTTTCTTTGTAATTTCAAATGAACAGATCCCTAATGTCACCTCAATTAGCCTGATATAATTTGTGGTAGAGTTTTTCATTTAAAAAAAAAAAAAAAGTTTCTTTTAATAGTGAAGTCTTTGCAAGTAAAAGGCCCTGTCAGAGCACTTTAAAAGTGATTACAGTGACTCACATTTTTAATGGCTTTTTTTTTTAATCTCAAAAATGGCTTTCTTCCAAATAAAATCCTACAAGGCCTCATATAACAAACAAGGGTTACTGCTCTTTTCCACACATAACATGAAAAATATCCTTGAGTGGAGCAAACTGCAGCCCATCTGCTGTAGCTTGGCCGGCGTGCGGCACAGCTCGCTGGCCATTACGCATGGCTCTGGGTAAAGCAAACCACCTGCTTCCTGCACGAGGTCCCACAGCCTCCCCCGTGCTTCTCCGAGCAGGAAACCCATCCAAACTGCTGATGGGGGATGACAACCTTGGCATTCCCTTTCACTGCATTTGTTCTTATGCCATTTGTTGTTCACTCAAGTGCTCCGTGGACTTTCGTCTTCTTTTCCATCCCAACTAGAAAAAGGCAGGCTTTGCCAGGGATAAATAGACTCTTACTTTCCTGTTGATTGCGCTTCCTTAATCTCCAGCTGCAGTCAGCAAAGTCTTCAGCTGGGAACCCAAAAGGGCACCCATGAAAGGGCAGGGAAAGGGGACAAGTCTTGGGGCAATTTTGCCAAGGAGCAATCTGAACATCAGCCCTTCCTCCCTGATCCAGGGTCTGATGCTGCTCATGTTGAACTGAGCTGAGCCTTTCATGTTTCCCTATTATGTCAAACAAGTACTCACTTTAATTCCAGAAGCATCCCTGACATGTACTTCCCAGGCACATTTCCTAAACACTTATAGCACAGACAAACTGTAATTTTGTAAAGAATATGCAGAGTAAAAAATGGCCTTTCCCCCAAGCTGCTTGCCATCACGCTGCAGAGCTCTGCTAGCACCATTCCACTGCACATGCTGAGCATCCTCTCATGGCCATCCCTGTCCATGAAGGGAAACCTGTTCTCACCTTGACCACTGCTGAAAGCAGATGAGGGATGCATCACCCATCCACCAGCTACATGGGGAGGGTGCCCTGCAGTCCTGGGCCCAAGAGGTGGGCATGGCTTCAAAGGATGCAGCACTTTACAAAACAATTGGCTTTCTATGGCTTTCTGTGGTGTGTACTTTTCAGGGTACACACTGCTCCAGGTAGCTCCTAGTGGTCCATTAATGTGAAGTTTAAAAATACAAGTTGAAATCCTTTCCCAGTCTGAACTGGAGACTATTAGCAGTGTCTTCAGGAACTGGAAGAACCAGTCTATTTGGAAAAGAGGACTTCTGCTCAGCCTTGACTCCTTGACTCTGCTGCAACAGTCCGGAGGGTGCTGTGGCAGCACTTCATATTGCCATCAGGACAAGATGCTTCTTTCCTTCTGTGTTAAAAAGAAATTAAATCTAGTGCTGTTGTTTTGCTAAGAAATAAACAGTTTTCACTACCTTCTTCACTGAACTTAAACCATACTGTTAAATTCACTGACTATAAATAACCATCAGTAGCACTCTGAGGTAAAGTCCTCATATGAAAACTTTCCTCTCAGATGGGAAAAATTTGGCACTTTAACGATCAGCTCAAAATGTGATCTTTACAGCAGAGAACAAAGCAGTGCTGCCAGCTGTGCCCAAGACCAGGACATTTTTCTTCTTGATATATGTGTAATTGGCGAAAAAAATGTTCGTGGGTATGTGTGGTTAACTGCATACTTAAGTGGCACTGATCAACATTTAATTTTACCCACCCTGTCATGTGGTTGTTAGAGTGCCAGGTTCCATGCCTCTCAGTGCACATTTTTATTGTTTCTTTCCTAGAACTGAAGTTGTGCAGCACGCAGTAAATATCATTAAAACCCAGTAAAATTAGTTATTGTGATGCATAAAAAAGTTTTCTAATGAAAAATAATATCACATTTTTAAACGTGTCATTGGCCAAAACAAAATCATACCTTAAAAATGTATCATGTTTATCTGGCCAAAACTCAAGCCTATGTTAATTCATTTTGTTATGCTAGATGGTGGCTTTAAACACACCAAGCCACTGGCAGACTGAGGTGGCAGCTGGGCTGCATGAAACAGGGTAAAATGTGCAACATTCACTTCACTAAAGCACTGGTTAAGGTTATCTCAACATCAAACTCCAAGAATAGAGTCCAAGAAAATTACAGGAATGGTCCGATACCTGTTTCAGCAAATGTCAGTGCTCACAGACTGCAGAAGCCACAGCAGACACCAGGGTCCCTGTGCTCTACTTCAGCTGTTTAGTAGCTAATAACCAAACTGCTGGGGTTAGCTGGGGGGTTACTGGGAGGCACTCAGACTCTTGCCTTGAGCCTGCAGTTACAAAAGATTGTGTCCTAGTACAGGTAAGGGACTCTCCTGAATTCCTGGCTGCTTGTGGGTAGGACAATCTTCTGGTTCCCTTTTCCAAAAAATTGAAATCAGTTTAAGTAAGTATCTAATAAGTATCTATCTATCTATCTATCTATCTATCTATCTATCTATCTATCTATCTATCTATCTATCTATCTATCTATCTATCTATCTATCTATCTATCTATCTATCTATCTATCTATCTATCTATCTATCTATCTATCTATCTATCTATCTATCTATCTATCTATCTATCTATCTATCTATCTATCTATCTATCTATCTATCTATCTATCTATCTATCTATCTATCTATCTATCTATCTATCTATCTATCTATCTATCTATCTATCTATCTATCTATCTATCTATCTATCTATCTATCTATCTATCTATCTATCTATCTATCTATCTATCTATCTATCTATCTATCTATCTATCTATCTATCTATCTATCTATCTATCTATCTATCTATCTATCTATCTATCTATCTATCTATCTATCTATCTATCTATCTATCTATCTATCTATCTATCTATCTATCTATCTATCTATCTATCTATCTATCTATCTATCTATCTATCTATCTATCTATCTATCTATCTATCTATCTATCTATCTATCTATCTATCTATCTATCTATCTATCTATCTATCTATCTATCTATCTATCTATCTATCTATCTATCTATCTATCTATCTATCTATCTATCTATCTATCTATCTATCACTATCTATCTATCTATCACTATCTATCTATCTATCTATCTATCTATCTATCTATCTATCTATCTATCTATCTATCTATCTATCTTAAGCTCTAAAACCTGGCCTCCTCTATTCTGGAGCAACGACTCCTGTTGCCTCTGCCCCATGCCCTCCATTTGCCTTTCACAGCAGGGCTTTGAGGTATTGCTGTGTCCCTGGTGATGAAAGAGGCACCAGGGCTTGAGTCCTCTGCACACATTTGTGTTTGACATCTTCTGCTTACAGTGTTGTCCTGAATCCTTCTGGGTCAGCCACATATGCAGCATTTTTGAGTGCTCAGAGGCATCTGGGTAGGGCCCATGGGTGTGTCTGCAGTACAAATAATTCACTTAGATAAAAGGCAGCTGTAGAAGCCAGAAGATAAGGGGCTAATCTGTATGTCTCAAACAATGATAGCCAGATAGTTATGGAGCCACCCAAGGATTGTTGGTAATAACCTGTGAGAAAGTTGGTAATGCCTGTGAGAAAGAACAGGATGTGTCTGGATAAGGGTGGCATACAGAGGAAGGACAGCACTCTTCAGGTACAAATGTTCTTGCTCTGGCTCTTGGAAATAAGCACAGCACCATGGAGTGCAAGCATGAGAATGAGGCTGAGAAGTGGCCATGGGCTGTCAACCAAAGGTCGATCCAGTAGCAGTGGATCAACACCACATATGCCCCCCAAAGCACTCTGGCTCATTTCCAGAAAGGTCAGAAAGAACAGACTGCTCACAATAACTAATTTGCATTAAATGCAATAAATTAAGGTTTAGGGCGGGAAAATATTGTCTATAAAAAGGCACTCCCAGGACCCTGGACAACCCTCCCTGCCTCCCTTCCTCTCCCTTCATCTCTTTTTTCTTTCCTCTCCCTCACTTTAATCTCTTTCTCTCCCTCTTCTCATTCACCCTACCCCTTATTCAAAATCCACCACAGTGTGCTCAGCTGTTAGATTCAGTCTTGGCTTTCTGCAGCCACAAAGCAGCAATGTGAACTTCTGTCCATGGCAACAACCACCTCCTCTCTTTATAGTGGAGCTGTGAGGAAAGAAAAAGACTTGCATTTGACTGGAGGCTAGGTGGTAGCTGAGATAATCCAGGAGTGATATTAGATTGGAAAGGCCAACCTAGCCTACTGCAACAGTGGTGTAAGGGCTTCAGCAACATCTAAGGTGTGTCCACTAGACAAAAAGAGTGCAATAAATTAATATTAACCTGCTGGTTTTATTAGTAGTACTGTTGCACCTAGTATGCTTCATTCATGAATATTAAGCTCCTGGTAGAAGATGGAAGCCTGATACTGCAATCTGTCATTGACTCTAAAGAGTACAGACAACACATTAGGCAGGTACTTTGTGTCTTCACAAATAAATGAAATAGTGGACAGCCTCCTCCAAAGAAGTGTTTCTCCATGCTCCTTAATCCAAAGTTCCACTAACTTTTTTTGAGGATTAAGCTGCAGACTGCTTGAGCAGTCTTAATGCAGTAGTTTTCATGAATAACCAGCTGAAGATTAGGCTGCCCTTTGAAAGTACTGACAGCATGTGTATGTCACATGGAAATTGGGCAGTTTTGGGATGGGGGAGATAGTGGGACAGTTGCTTTGTTTTAGAATTAACTCAGAGACCATTCTCTGAAGTCTTGCAGAAAGGAGTGGTCTCCAGAGCAAAGGTGGAGAAATGCTCTCCCAGGGCAGGGGCACAAAAATATCTGAGAGCAGAATTGCATTGTTTCCTAAAGCTGCCAGGTTGGTCAAGGATTTCTTGGGCAGCAGGGGGTGGTTAGACCTCTCCATTGTTATTCACAGCTTTAACTTACAACAAAATAGGAAATAGCACTATAATTGTTGTCATAGGGAAGGAAATGTTGAAACTCAGCGCAAGTACAACCCATGCTGGTCTGCTGTAAGCATTCATGGAAAGTCAAAGATCAAGGATCTCCTGGGTATTCCCATGGCGTAGAGTATAAATTCAGAGCTGATGCAGTCAATAACTTATACTTTCTGACTGATGTCAGTGATGATCAAAACAGGCAGGATCTGAGAGAGAGTGGAGATTTTAAGGGCAGTTGAACCAACCAGTTACAAATGTAAGACCATCCCAAGGAACAAAGGCCAGGGGGGCTCTAGATGATAAGGACAGTAAATGTACAGATCCCTGAAAAGAGCCAGATTTCCAATGAGCTTCTTTAATTTTCTGGATTGAGGTCCTTTAAGAGTCTGGCAATATTTTCTTAGTGCAGAAGAGGTGCTTCAGAAATGATACATATAAGGATGTTCTGACTAAAAGCAGAACTCTCTCCTCCATCAAATTTCCTTTCAAATAGTAATAAAATGTTAATATCGAAGCCTCCTCTACTTACAACAGTCCTGCTTTTCTGTTCTTTTTGAGGAGCACTTGAGAAAGACATGCCTTTTTCCTTCGTCTGTAGGAGAGCAATAAAATTACAGTCATCTGAAAAATACTGGCATTAGGTCAAAAAGGGATTACGCAGAAATATGTCAGAGAAAAAAAAAAGAAAATTAAATATTTGTTACATTTCAAGATAACTGAATTCCTCTAAATGAGTAACACATTTATTGTGAATGTCAAAATTTTCAAAGGTAATCTCTTAAAAAGTCAACAATCAACACTCACATGGTTCAGTCTACAGAAAAAAAACAGTCATAAAATGTGGGGGTTGAATAATCACTGCTCTTCTCTCTGCCCATTGGTTGCATTCTTTAAATAAGAGTACATGCTCGTGGGGATGTGTGTGTGTGTGTGTGTGTGTGTGTGTGTGTGTGTGTGTAAAAAAACACAAATCTATCAAAGAGCAGGACTTACATGTGCCTGCATTTACCATGCTTTGCTGACTCCAAAATTTGCATTTCTGAAAAACAAAGTTCTTCCTACAGGAAGAACTTTGTTTTCTTGCCTAAATCACCACTTAAAGCATTTTAGGATTAAAACATTACTAAGCTTAAACATTTTCATCTGGAGTAAGCATTGTCCAGCAGGTTTGGGTGGTCAGCTTGGATAATTTGGCTTCTATGAAGCCATTTGCAAAGAAGACAAAAGTGTTGTAAGTGATTTCAGTTTTTTTCAAAGATTGCTTTCTTGATAATGTCATACAATAAATCCCTAAAAGCTGGTTTATAGGCCAGCTCCACAAGACAAACAGTGAACAAATTGGCCTGGGCAAGAAAAGCTTTCCTAAGATAATAAAAACAACTTGTGCCGGCACTGTGAGAAAGAAGACAGCTTTCAAAATGTTTATCTTCAAGCTAAAATACAAGTCCCAAGTCTGAGTTTGAAGAGCAACTGAAAAATTGTTGTCTTTGGTGAGGAGCTGATGCACAGTGTGGGTAGGGGGGCCAGGCTGTGAGCATCTCCAGGGGGGTTTGGGCCAGCAGGTCAGCTGGGATGGCCCCGGGAGGAGCTGGGCAGGGACCTCCTTCCTCTGACACATCGCCTGGTCTCGGAGGCACATCCTCTGCCAGCTGTGTCACAGTCCCTCCTCACACCCACACCCAGCACATTTAGCCTCTTTGTTTCTCCCTTTTGATCCCTCCACCCATTAACACCTATGGATGATCATGCTGTACAATTCTTTTGCCTCTCCTGCATTTTCTATGGACCACCCTACCATTAGGATATCCAAAATACCCTTTTCTTTGCCACCATAACCTTCTCCTATTGCTTCACTTCATGTTGGCTTCTTATTTAGGCAATGATTTACATTAAAACCTAGGGTGAGAACAGAGACCAACATGGTGAAAAGGCTTTGGTTGAAACCTCAGTTTCAGACCCTAACCTGAAGAAACTGCCACCACCTGGTTCCAGATCTCCCAGCATTTCAGTTGCCTGCAACTTGGAGGTTTTGTGCACTTTGAAACATTTCATTCACAAGAAGAAAGTTCAGCCATTACTGCATGAACAAGAAGTGGAGGAAAAAACCCCACTTTCATTAAAAAAACTACTCAGACCTTTCCCTGCTTTCCCCTAAGTCCAAGCAGGACTTCAAGCAGAAGGCAGTTTCAGGCAGTACTGGCACACACTTGCTACAGAAGTATGTGCATGGAATGCAACAGGGCCAGGTCCTGGAGGAAACCTCTGTTGTTAATTGGATAGTTACAGGAATTTGGATGTCACCTAAGGAGCATATGAGATTGGGTGTTACTGTCTCAGTCACTGCACCTGGTACATTTGTGTGCAGTGAAAGTGCAGGACTATCTAATTAAATAAACAGTCTGAGGAAGCCAAGGGTCTGGAGAGGACAAACCCCGTGCCCAGGGTGAGCTCTTGCTATGACAAAATTGTTAGTAGAGGTCTCCTCTGTAAGCCTCATGTTCAGCTGTTTGCTGGCTGCAGATCAGAGTTTGGACAAAGCTTGTGGGCAATCTGCTCGCTGTGTGAGTTCTTCTGCTGTGCCATCTGCAGAGGCTGTTGGGCTACAAAAAATGCACCTTGCTCCAAAAATGCAAACAAGTTGGACATCTAACTAGAGAACATGGTCACAGTGGATTTAGTTCTGAAGATTGATTTCTTTGAGAAGTAGGGAATAATAGAGCCCAACAAACCACACAAGGGAACAGAAAATACTGGCAATCTCTTTGGAGTCCTTCACAGAAGAGTGACATCTTTGCACAGGGATCATCTCTTACTTCCATCTCTTCTTTTTTTTTTTTTTTTTGTTAAGAGTGGTATCTCTACTTAGTAAATACCTAACCTGTCCCCAGTGAGGATTTGTTCATTTTGTGCTACTGAACAGCTTTATTGCGACAGGAGATGGCACAGAGGCCAAAATCTCTTTAGGGCCCCAGAGACATCACATCAGCTGTACCAGGAATAGCATATAACATCCAAGGGGAAAAGATTATAACACCATACTTGTGAAAAACATTGTTAAGAAGAAGTTTCAGACCTGCCTTGTTTGTTGCATGGTTAGCAGCTACAGCTTAGGCAGAGTAGTTACTGCTACAGCAGCTCTGCAGCCCTTCCTTGCAGACATAGCAAAACACAAATATTGAAGTATGATAGAGGTCTGTAGCAATATGGGAAAGGGCCAAAATAGATGGTGGCAAATAGTGGGGAAAAGGTCATGAGAAAAAAAATGAGGGAAGTAAGTTGCATTAAGCAGAAAAACAGGGCATGACCCTACAATTTGGCAAAGTTACAGAAATGTTAACCTTTGGAAATGCTATTAGTTCATTGCTGTTGGAAAGTTGGCTAGAAAGGCAACACTCAGGACTGACTCAGTTCTAGGGTTTCTGCTGTGCTAAGCACAGTAACACATGAACACACCTCCTCCCCTCTTGGAGGCACGCTCATAAGGAACAGCCACTAAATACTGTTATTCCTAATATTTTGCTACCCTAGGCAACCAACCATCAACTCCACTCGGCATGACACAGCCTGCAAGAACTAGATAGTCTAGAATCAATTTGCTACTCCAGTTGAGTTTGATTTTATGATCTTAACACTTGTCATTTTGGGAAGGAACAAAACATTCACTGTTCCCAGGGTATGTAATGCTACTGGGAAGCCATAAATTTTAATTTGGTGCTTTATTTCCCTCATGAAGAGATGTTGTTCATATGTGCTGTCACAGCTGGGGGTTCCTCTTTTTCTCCTCGTCCCTTCATTAAGTTGGAACATACTCAGAAACACGACAGCTTTTGTTTCCATCAATGATGGATGTTAAAGTGAGAGTTTTGGTCCAATTTCCTTGGACTAGGAATAGTTTCACATGAAATTTTCTGCTGGATGAGCTGGCACTCCTGGCTCCCTCTCCAAGCTCTGCCAATCACTTTTTTTTTTTCTCTTCAGCATTCAGCTTGAATTTGAAGTGGCAGGATATAGAGATTGATGGTTTTATTCTTTAGAGGAAAGGAATCAATTCCAAGTGCATGCTGGAGCACAAAAGAAACTTGGGGAAGACAAATGCTCTGCCAGTTTATCCAAGTGTTTTTCAGGAATTGAAAGTGGAAACAGAAAACTTATTAAAATATTTCTATTTTTTATTTTAATGAATATTTTAATTTATTGGAAAACCCATACTCTATGGAATCTCCTGTAAGATATATTGCTTCATATTTGGGAAAAAATACCTGGAAGTCTAAAAGCTTAGAAAAAGTATCTGCTTTTCATTCTTTTCCATATTATTTTCCACTTGAAAAAATTTTACCATGATAAAAAATGAAGGTACATACAGCAGAAGGCTCAGTTTATAGAAGTATGCCTACAGCAGTCTGTGAAAGAAGACAGGTGTTACACCAAAGGAAATTTTAGTGACAGAAATCAAAGTTCAAAGGACAATCTTTAAAAGGTTTTCTTACAATTTGATGTTATGGGATAAAGGTATATCCTGTCTGTAAGGTCAGAAACCCTGTTTAGCTCCTGTTTGAGAAGGAGACTCAAGCTTCAGTCAGGAGATTGGCAGAAGCTTTTAATATTTCTCAATACTCAATGGTCTTAGCATTTTGAGGACTGAAAAGAAGGAAACTTGGAGATATGTTTTCCTCCAAGCCTAGGTCCCTGTAGAGTAATTTATGTCCTTGAAAATATGCAAATTAATTTTACAAATGGATTTGGATAAGAATCAAATTTTAATGGTCATCAATTTCATGACCTTCCAGATAGAAGAGTTGACCTCTCTTACTGCTTAATAGACTCTGAAATCCAGCTGACATGTGGAGCTCACTATTTTCAATGGTGAAAGGAAGTTATTATTTTTGGTGGGGTGTTTTGTTCCCATCCTTGAAGACCACATGAAACCTGGCTACTGTCCTGGGACTTGTAGTTCAAGTTATTGTCTTTATAGTCCCTGGAGTTAATCTAATGGCCTGGGATCTTGACTGTAGAAAACATTTGAAGAAAAATGAATTTACATTGTATTTCCTGCATATTTGTGATAGCTTTTTGGCAAAACTAACAGCATCCCCCCTCTTGTACTGTGGGACAGTAATCTTTCAGCTTTTGATGGTCTTTTACAGAAGGAAATCTAAATTTTAAACACAGTGTTTCAAAATAAAGGCCAAGATTTACTCAGAAGAGGATCAAAGCAGAATTTAAAAGATAGATACAGCATAGAAACTTTTTCACAGAAAGAGTGATAAAGTTCTGGAATGGTCTGCCTGGGGAGGTGGTGGAGTCACCATCTCTGGATGCATTTAAAAAAAGACTGGATGTGTTACTCAGTGCCATGGTTTAGTTGAGGGGTTATGGCTGGGTTGGACTCAATGATCTTTGAGGTTTCTTCCAATCTAGTGATTTTGTGAATTCTGTGAATAGATGTAGCCATTCCCTCTTTACTCTTCTACAGGAAAGCTGTCAAACCATGACCATTCCACACCAAATGGCGAGGACACAGAGTATGAACTCCTGGGGGCAGCCAGGTGGGATGGGGCTTTGGGCAGCCTGGTGTAGTGGGAGGTGTCCTTGCCCATGGCAGGGGGGCTGGAACTAGGCAATCTTTAAGGTCCAAACATAAACCACTCCATGTTACTATGATTTTAAAGATATGTGAAGCCTCTTCTGCTGCTCAGGCAATCAAAAGAATTACTTGTTCCAAGGGAAGCAGAGATTTGAAAGGCTGTTCTTCAGGAAGCCCCTTACCTTGTGTGTTGTGTATTTGCCCACATGCAAAGCCTTGCACAGCCACACCTTGTAACACTGGGGAGCTCTGGCCTCTCACCAGCATGCTGTGCCACAGAAAGGGGGTGATGGCTTAGGACACCACAAACAGGCCTTCAGGCAAAGAAGGAATTGCTATTTTCTGGATATTTCTGCTTTCGTTGGGTAATCCAAAAAGGAGTAAACTAATCTTCTACATGTCTACTAACCTAAAAAAGAAAAGCTTTTTTAGAGGTTTCCCCCCACCCCCAAATTAACACAGAATGGCAGGATCAGGATCTCTGAGCTATTTATTAGACTTACCCTTCCTTCTCCAACATGGAAGGACTCCAGAGCTTTGCATGGGAAGGATTGGCTTCCACAGCTTTTGACACAGGGTGCTGTCACACTGCCCCAAGAGCAACTTCTATTGAGTTGTTTTCCCAGGCTCCAGTGTGTGTCCCACTGGGTGCTGCTGGACACCTGCAACACCCCATAAACCTCCTCTGTCTCAGCATCAGGTGTGGGGAGACTTCAGGGGATACAGAATCTGTAGTTAGGGGCTGCCATTTCAGAAGTTAGGCCATTGTCTGCTGCCTATTGGCATAAAAGTAAGTTCTTAAAAACACCAACAGAAACTACATCTATTTTTTTTAAATAATTAACTCTTATGAATACAAATATTTAATGCCTCAAAACACAGTAGCTCAGTGAAAGCCCTAAAACGACTGAGGGAAACTACAATTAATTCTTTTTTAAGACATTCCTCAGCCTACTATGTGCTAATGCTCATTTTCTGCTTCTCTTTGAAAAAAGAAAACCAACTGGTTATAGTTCTCAACCAATTTCATAAATTTTTGTGCCTTCATTTGGAACCCCCTTCATGTATTTGCCAACTAATTTGAAATAATTATTGCATTGCAGAAATATTCAGAAAACCTGGATGCAATTGATTCCTGTAAGACACACTGTTCTACAGAAAAATAAATTATCTATTTTTAACCCTTTAATCCCTGCTGGTTTGTTCCAAAACTACTTCCACATGCATCTTAAAAAAAAAAAAAAAAAATCACTGCATTAAGCAGCTGCCCATCTGAAAAGTGTAGTTTTAATTGCAGATTTACTGTTTGTTTTTCTGTGCATGCACCCTGGATATTTTTCAGGGCTGAAGAATAGTAACAGACTGATGTGTATGATCCCTCTTTCCCACCAACCCTACTCATTCTGAGCAATTGGCTTTGCCTCTGGTCAAAGCTTTCGAAGCTTTTTTTTAATCAGGATGACACCTGATAAAACCCATTTTATCAGGATGACCCTGAAAAAAACCAAGATTTTTAGAAGTATATGTAGAGTATTTATAAATAATTACAACTGTAGACACACAGGATTCATCACTAGAGCCAGAGTTAAAACAGCTGAGGTGTCTCTTGTGGGTAGAAGGAAGGGACTCACTCCTGAGGTGGCATTTAAAATCATTTCTGAGCAATAAAGCTCTAGATAACTCAGGTTTTGCCTGTCCAAGATGGTCTTAACAAAAGGATGAAATAAAAACCAAGAAAAAACCAAAAAGCCTTTAATATTACCTAATATGAAAAAAGAGAGCAAACCCCAAAGAGAAGTGATGTGAGAGCTTTGATGGACACATAGGTTTGCAGGTGCTTGTGCTCTCCCATCCATCACAACCATTTTGATCTTTTTTAAAAAACAGTTTCTGGGTTAAGAACAAGATGCTGAAAGAAGGACTGAGCTGAAACAGCTTTCTCATCCTGGCTATTTATTTGATCTTGAGATGAAATGAAATAATGAATTGCACCATCCTTTCTGGAAAGTTGCAGAAAATCCTCACATATTTGGATCATCAAATTTTAGTCACTCTCTTCCTTCAGACTGCTTTTTCATTCTCTGCTTTACTCTTGCTGTGTCCTGAATGTCTTTTTGATTTTATTTCTTAAGAATTGGACTTAGCTAGTCAGAACAGCAGCACTGCTGTAAGCCCATGACAAAAAGACAACTAGAATGTATCAAGCAAGCTGAAGCTGGTGGATGTTATGCACATCTTGGAGTGTTTAATTTTTTTTTTTTTTAAATCATTCTGCAGGCATATTGCTACTGTAGAAGAAACTGAACTTCTTTAAGAAGAGACCCAGTGCAATAAATAAAAGCTGTGTTTTGTCTTTTGTCACTCCACCTACTTTGCAAACTACCTAAAACTCATTATTTTTGACCAGTGTCAAGCTGGCTGACTTTCAAAGCTGCCATAAAAATGTCACAAAATTACTTCAGCCCATATCCCCTACCCTTTCTGAGTTCTCATTATTCCATACAATTTACTTGCTCTTGCAAGGATTTGATGAGACCAGTGTTTGCAAAGAACTGTAGTACAGCTGAGTTGAATTTGCAAGATGTAAATTGTGGGTGCTGTTTACATTGCTGACCTCTGGGAATATCATTTAGAAGCATGGTATTTAGGGTTGGGATGTTTTATTCTTGGAAAACAGAACAATGCTATTGCTTTTCTGCTTTTCTCAGCTTTAGTGCTTCAGAAATCTGCTTTTGGTGGTTTACTCCCCTGAGCTCTGTTCCTACTACCTACCTCACATGGACATGAGAATGGATCAGGTTTGACATATCTGGCTCTTCCAGATTTAGAGCACTGAAAGAAAACTGTCACACTGAATTTGACAGCTCTTTGTCTCGTATGCCATGATTCTCCAAGGCTTCTATCTCCATCAAGCAGTCTGACACCCTGTCAATGATTTTCCCAGATTTGTTTCAACAACCCCAGCTGCCTTTCTGCTAGGTAACTTCTTCCATTACCTACAGGCTGCTAAACAGATTGCCCTGAACATCTTTAACAAACACACAACAATCTGGCCCCAGTCCCACCTCACTTCATCCCACAGAGTAATCACCACCCTCCTCTGCAACCTCATTTTCTGGATTTGAGATAGTAAAGAATGTGTATCTTGGAGCCCCTCAGCTTGGTAGGTCCATTAGTCGCTGCCTGTCAGGGACTGTCAGCAGAGCAGGCAACTGCTATGGAAGTCATGGTTCAGCCTGGGAAAAGACCCTTCACCAGGTGAGTCAAATGCAGCATTTACACAGCTGCTCTGAGGGAGCCACAGAAAGAGCTACAGGAGCAGTGTGTTACCATTCAACCTCCTCACTGTGCTACAGACAATGCCAAAATTGCCTTCTGTGCTTCGTTTTAGCTTCCAAAAGCTCTTGCCAAGCACAGAACGAGAGCTAAGGGTTTGTGCTGGCATCCATTTTGAGAAAGTTATCTGGAGGATTGCATGGGAACCGGAGAGCTTGTGAGAGCTGCTTCCAGCAGGCCAGAGCTTCCTAGGTTCCCAAAAATGCTCGTGCATTACAGCCCACAGGAGCTGATCCAGATGCTCTGGGGTAGTTAACCAACGTGTAGCAACTGCAGTAAGAGCAGATGTGTGCTGTAAACTACACCTGATTCAACATGATGAGCACAGACATACTATACAGCTGATGCACAGATAACACAGGTTTAATTATCCACAGTTTGATTATCTGGTGTTGACATGGTTTTTATGACTAAATCACCCTTGAGACACACGGAATCTGGAAATTGCAACCACAGATAAAAATTTCCTTGCAGCTACATAAAGTCACAGTACTTTTCTGACAAATTTTGGCTGAGAGTTTTGAGCATTTTTAACTTATCTGGTTTACAGTGTATTTTACAAGGAGTGAAGTCTTAAGACATAAATCATTGACTTACAGGAAAACAACTGTGTAACAATATTACAAGATATACAGAACAGGATGCACTTGGGTTCCAGTTTCTGTTCACTGGCTCACCAGAGACAAGGATCATAAATCAAAAATAGAGAATGGGAATCAAAGAAAAGTAACAGGAAGTGTCAAAATGAAAACCTGGCAGAAATTACCAATAGGAAGGAAAAAAAAAAGGAAAGACTCCAGATGTTTTTTTAAAAAATAAAAACCCGGGAAAGACTCAGTGAACAAAAGATCTACAAGCAGAAAAGAAAAAATCATAGCTTGGGTAGGGGCTTCTCTTTCTTTCTCACATACAAGCCAGGTCTATTGAGGCAAGAAAATATGTATCTATTAAGATGAGGGAGGAGACGAGGGAAAAAAAATCATATAAACATCACCTCCCCTCCTTTTTTCCCGTGAAGCACAGCTCTGGAAACTGTGATCCTAGAAATATTTCAATCGGGCTTACCATTCAAAAGGTTCATTAAATCCAGGATTATTACCACGAGAGAAGTTGATCAGAGCAGCCAGGCTGTAAAGTTGAAGGGGCTCCTTATTCACACATACCTACAGGCTGCAGCACGCCAGGAGCGTGTGAATCCCAGCCCTGCCAGCACCAAGCTCTTTCCTCTGGGGCCATCTGCTGGCTTTCCTGCAGATGCTTCCCAGGACCTTTCTGGGACCATGATTGCTTTATCAGGTGCCTCAAAGGTGAGCATGCTTTCTCAGGGAGTGCAATCCAAGCTGTGCTGGAAACTGCATCTTTCTTTCCCACATGCCACCACAACTCCCATTGCTGGTGCACATTCTACAATCCATCTTCTGAAGATTTTAAAAACAAAATCTAGCCCCACTTCCAATATTTCCCTTGCAATCAGATGTTCTTCCTCCTTCCCCATGTGTGTGCCATATTTAAATGGTCCTATATTTTAGAAATTTTGGGGGTAAGGCACACTAAATCTTACCTCCAACAACTCCAGCCAACATTAATAAATTCCCCTAAGACTTTCAAACAGAACTGTGAAAGAGGAAATTAAGTTGAATACTGACATTTAGAAAGAAAAAGTAATTAATTGATCCATGTTTAATTTCTCTAAGAATCAAACTTAGTCAGTAGACTATTAACTCAAGAATACACTACATTTTTATTTGTACATGATCATTTCAGGATAATTTTACCAACTGATATATATTTGTATCATGCTGCTACTAAACTACAATGTATTACTGTAATTCCTTTTCAAGTTGCTTAACTCAGGAATACCTAGATGCTTAAGGCTATCATTAAAAAAACAAACAAACAAACAACAAAAAACCAAACACAAACAATCCACCCACACTGCCCCAGGCAAATCAAACACCTCCCTTTACCCCCCAGCATATTTTACAAGTTTTATGATTGTTTGAACAATATTCATGAACCGTACTGTAACATGAAGAAACCTTCAATTCTAGCACATTCCATACAAAACTAAATTCATGTTTTGAAGAACAAAAATATCCCCTACTATTAACAGAAAATGTGTGCTGACCCACTGTGGCATTCAGTAGCAATTTGCATCTGAAAGGCTTACTACCTTTCAGACTAGGGAGACAGACTGATATGCTTTCCAGTTTAAAAGCTCCACTTGCTATAATTCAAAACGACATAGCTGGTCTATATTTTATTTGTATTTCATTTAAGCATTCAGCTTTCTCTACATAGCTCTGCAGCCACATCTATTCCAATATGAGGAATCAGGAAAGCAACTTGCTATATACATTGGATCAGACCGCATGCAGTTACAAGTGAAAGTGCACTGTAAATTTACAGTCCATCTGAGCAAAGACTTCTAAAATTAACATGATGACTTCCTGTAATTTGTTATAGCATCCACTGCTTTGAGGATAAAAAATTAAGAATATGCTTCCTTAGAGATAAAGAGAATAATGGTAACGATCTGTTAGAAATCCTTAGCAATGCAGGCATCAAAAGTAATTCTAGTCTCTTTAGGCATTAGTTATTTTCTTGAATAATGGTGAAAAGCTTTTTAATTATTTCATAATCTTAGAGCTGTTTGGGCTCAGAATAACCTCAAATTTGAGACAAATCAGAAAGACCACAGAATACAAAACAGAATTCTTTGGTATTTTTGGCATTCTACTGCACTGCAATGATGCTTAAACCTCAATATTAAGTCTTGCAAACCTGTACTGTAAAGATGCTGGAGTCCTTAACAAAACAAGCCCTTTCTTATCTGCTGGCTGGTTGTGTAACATATAAATTAACCCAGTCAAGCTAACAAAACCCAGTGCTTCTCCACAGCCTACAGCCAATGAAAAATCCCCTCGAGTGACATACCCCAAGACAGTCCTGGAGCAGTGGGAAGTAACATCTGGGAGAGCATCTGACCAAAGACCGAGAATGAGGTCTTCTTGGTCCTCAGTTGCTTCCTCATCTGGAATGCCTGCAGGGTCACTCTCTAGAGACTTTATGTTATCCTTTTTCTTCTTCTTCTTCTCCTCTTTTTGCTTCTGTACCTTGTCCTTGAATACGTCACGATGCCTGGGTTCCTGTGGACCACAGAAGAGTTTGTCTTTGCTTAGATGCAGCAAATCATCTTCTGTTGGGATGCAAATCATGGCATGTAGTTCAGGGTTCCCCTTTCTCAAGAGTGACAAATTGACCCAGACGAGAGCCCTTGGGTAGCTCATCAAAATTGGCCAAAAAACATCTTCAGTCATTTCCTTCTGTCCCAGCCGAGAAATAAGGCGGATTCTCCGATCTTTCCCAGCAGTGGGGTAACACCAGGCTGATAGCTGCATTAGTAGTTTCTCACTCCTATTAAAAATTTTCAAAAATAAACATCACAGGTAGTTATTAACAAGCAGTTTAACAGAAATCCAGCACCCCACATATTTGCAAGAGCACACTTATAAAAAGCCCTAGGGCTTTCAGAACCTTCCAAGCTGGTAATTGTATCACTCTTAGCCTAAAAAGAATATTGGTGAGTGGAACTCATGAGTCTTCTTCAGAAGGAAGGAGACATTACTTGTTAAAACCCCCAAAGCTTGTTAAAACCACAAACACTCTAACATCTCCAGTGACTCTAATGCAGTCCAGAACTTGCAGTGTTTTCTTCCCCTGGTAACCACACAAAAATGAAAGACCTGTGTTCAGGCACTTTCCAATACTGTTGCTGCCCTCATGTGTTGCACTGGAATGCAGGGGATTCTCTATTTTCTGGAGACCTTGTTAAGGAGTGCAAGAACCACCTGCAGTGATGTATTAGGGAAGAAAATGCAAGATGATTTTCACAGCAATAGTCCTAAAGTCACAAATATGAGCCTCTAAAAGCTCCATCGACCTGGAAGCAGTCAGAATACGCCAACATTTTAGAATACTCTAAAAACACAGTAAACTCCAGAGTGTTAAATTTCAGATAATTTAAGGAGTTTTCTTTATGCAGTCATCAAGTTTGCTGGACAAAAGCAGAAGGATTTCCACTCAACAGCAGATTCTGATTTGTGACAAAACTATTTAATCTCACTGTATTTGGATAAAATAATTCTGTCATCTTAATAATCAAGGCTGAGCTCTTCCCTTCCCCAATTCAATAAATACCAATAAAGAAATAAAGAAATAATTTTGTCATACCTGAGAACAATAAAGTCACTTGTCTTAGTTTCATCTCTCTCACCAAAATCTTGGGTGCTTGTAACATCCTCTGTCTTTACGGCACCTTCAGAACTTGTTATTTCCATGGTCTCCTCTACCTCACCAGTCTCAGGGGAAGCTTCTCTGACTGCTTCTGCTTTGGGGTCACAAAGGATCTGCCCTTCAGTTGTGCAGCAGTCAGGGTGTGGGGAAGAAGGACATAAAAATCCTCCTGAAGCTTTCATTCTTCCTTCCCAGTTCTTGGTCAGCTGCCCCCAAGGACAGATGAAAGGAGACAGAGTGCCCAGCTTGACATAATTCGCCCTTTTTGCAGGAGGACGTCTAAATGATAAATCAAATAAGTAGGTAAGAATATTTTCAAAATCAAGTATTTAAACCAGAAAGGGAATGCACAGTTAACTTTCAAACCTTGTTGAACGAGAATTTAAAAATTACAATCTAGAAAACGCTGCTGTATTTCTGTCAACTATATCCTTTCAGCCATGCTGGAAACATTGACCTGCTGTGACTGACACCAGCACTTCTTCCTCTGAACTTCTCCTATTTTCCCCTCCTACCTGGAAGGGGAACCAACACCAGCTGGTGCAGAGGACACTTCCAGCTACTCCAAACTCATGGTTAAGAGTTGTCTTTGTTGCAGTAAAAATGAATGCAATCTTCAGAATGCCTGATATTTAAAATTAGATACCAAAATGTACCTCTTAATTTACTTTATTCTTTAACACTTGATACATACTTGGACATACTCCTTTGGATGCTCTTACCTCCTCCCCCATTTAGGGATCACAAAATAGTTTTGTTTATTTTATTGCTATGCAGCCTTGTTACAGCTCTATAACTGAGCACGTCTCTGGGAATAGAAAGGTTTAATTTATACGCTCTGTTTAGCAGAGTTAAATATATCTAGGATTCCTAAACCACTGGTAAAATATCTCAAAAAGTCCAAGTCTAAATGAACACAACAACAGATAATTAGGGGAATATTTTAAGCAGTATTCATTTTTGTCATTCTTATTATCAATTTTTAAGTTAATGTTACCGTTTGAATTTTTCAAGAAGACTGGTTTCCTGCTCTTTGGCAAACTGCATTCCTGCCTGGCAGTCTGGGAAATCATTTGGAGTGTGAGGTGTTCTTTGGTATTCAGAATGCTTTAATGCCTCTTGCAAGCCACCGACTCGTACACCTCGATATATCTGTTAGAAAAATCAAACGCCCAAAAAGCAATGTTTGAACCGATTCTGGGTTCCTAGCTGAAACAAAACATTAATGCCCAGAGGGTACTTCCTTAGAAAATTGGAAGTCTAACACTTAAGCTTTAAAAAATAAACTGAAGCATGGTTTCTACAGTTCTATATGCTAATTTCAACAAAATAGTTAGTCATGCTTTTAATTTAATTCTGCAAAACTATCAACAAAACTGAAGAGGATTTCACAGGTTCTGATCTTGGACATTGCCAGGAATGTTGTATTACTTCAACAGCCACTGCCCAATGTATTTTAACCATACAATAGGTATCACTACAACTAAATCCCTTGCACATTCAAAAGCATAATTTTAACTACAGAAAGGTATTAAAACTGCCACCTAAACACTCAAATTAGGAAGTTTCAAACATCACCAAAGGAGTATTCAAGTTTAACTCAAACTTTGTTTTAAGCTCTCTCCCAAATCAGAAGCAACCTTGGTGATAGAGGTGTAGATAGCCAAGCTGGAAATTGATTAGCAGCAGGCACCAAATGATTTCTCTTTAGAGGCATGTGCTTGTAGAAACAGATAGGAAAGGTTCAGCTTTCTCTCCTGACTCCCCACTGATTTGCTGCTTCTAGACTGCTATGTGGGCATAGTCGTATGTGGGTCGTATGTCTTCCAACAGAAGACATGGAAAACTATTGCTTAAGTTTCGAGACCAAGCTTCTGTCATGAACCAGTTCATATACCATTTTTAAAGTGAAATTTTGATCCTGGGAATTGGTTATACAATGTGCAGTACATTCTCTGAAATCAATTAATTTAAACTAAATTATATAAGTTATCAAATTTACTTGCAATTTGCCATCAAAGTCACTTACAAAAGGAATCCAGAAAGCCATGCCCCAGCCCTTTGGGAGACAGATATCCCAGCCACTCCCCCATCCTGGTCGATCTTCTCCAGCCATTTTCCCTGGCTGCTGCACCAATAGAATGGGAATCTTAGACTCACAAGGACCCAAATCAAGGTGTGATCCAGGTACCAGTAATTGAGCTCTCATATGGTTTAAATCCTGAGAAGGAAGAGACATTCCCCATAAGTTAGTAACCACTCTTCTTCAATCTTCCAGATACCCTTCCAAGACACAGAGAAAAGGTGAGTTTACAGCTAGGAAAAATATAGAAGTAATACACTATATCTTTGAACAGAATTTCATCAAGGCATGAAAAATTATTTTAGAAAAGCGTATTAAGCGCCCTTTTTCTCCCTCCTTCCTAGTCCTTCATAAAGAGCAGGTACAAGGTACAACATAGACAAAGGAGGAAAAACAAGTTTTGCAACTTTGTATTTATAGACTTGTGCACAAGATTGAACAGGTGCTTTCAGTCTGTCAATACATGGAGCAAATCTGAACTATGTCCAAGGAGATGGGAAGAAGATTTGGTCATCAAACAGTTTCACATAACGCATGCTGGCACCAAGATTTTGTCAATCACCAGTTGTTACATTCTGTTGTATCACATTAAAAATACATTTTTGAAGAAACAGACCATCAGACTCCCCGTGTTTTATCGGGTAAACATTAAATTTCCTGACAGCATAAAGAACACTGTCATATATAAAAAGATTGTGCTGGTAACTGTCATGTGCTAGTGTAATATTTTTAAAACTCTGCTTTTTTACACTATGTCAGACAGTTTGAAAGAGCACAAAATTAAATTTCAGAAAGAATATTTAGAAAGATGGTTTTGCCATACAAATGTTTTCTCTGATTACAATGGTGCCAAAAGTTTATCACCTCTTGGGACTAAATCACCTTGTTATCCATGCACTTTATGGGTTGCCCTCCATTGTCAATGAAAATGTCAAGATAGGAGATTTCAAACCCACAACAGCAAACTTGAAGTTCTCTGCAAGTCACAAGTTATTGCCCAGCACACCCACAGCACAGTGTGCTGAAGTTCAGAAACACAGGATTTCTTTCCTTTCAGCTTCCACAGTTCTTTCATTCAGAAGAATCATCCTGACGACAGCTAAAGGCCAGAGCCTTCCTGTGTCACTCTTTTCAGCTGCACAAGTCACGGTGATGTATGAAAATCCAATTCCAAACCTTTCTGTTATATAAACCTACAACTACAGTCCTGCAGGCAATCCAATAAAGCCTTTTTTTAATTGAACTCATGGTCAATGGCTGTGCAAGAACATTATGCAAAGGCTACAAAAAACCACTTCATGTCAGCAGCTGATACTATGACATTAAGGAAGTTATTGATTAATCTTAGATTCATACAAATTTCAGGAGTCTCTTTCTGTGGACTGTATGAACCATTTCCTCAATGGCAATCCACCTACTTATTTACCTGCTCTGAGATTTTATTTTCAGTGACGTTCTTACAGATGTCGTGGTCCCAGATAAAGCTGTGAGCACAGTCTGCAGGTACACCCTTCAGGTACAGCTGCCTAACTTTATCATTATCTACAAAAGAAAAGCACCTTCAAAAAAAATTCAAACCATTTTTGTGGTTTAAGTACCAAATTACCAAAGTACTTCCACATCATAAGTATAATGAGCAGACAACCAAGAAAAGCCTATTAAAAACTTGACAAGCATCACTGCTTCTGGCATATCTTACTATCACATGTTTTTCCAAATACAAAATATGAAATCAACTGTTAAAGTGTTAGAAAGACTAACCTGTTATTTTCTCACCAGCGTTTCTTCTTAACAAAAGACATGACTGTTGGCAATGTAAACTAGCTCTTTACATACCACTTTTGATATTCTGGAATCTGGCAGAGTGTGAAGCTCAACAGATTTGGTGAAAATCAGAAAAAGTGACATTATAAAGCCTGAAATAAGTCTGCCTAAGTAAACTTGTAACAGAAGCAAGAGCTACCTTTAAGAAATGTACATACAGGAAACATTTGTATGGCTATGCTCAGCATGCAACACTTATTTAGTACTAGTTTCCTGCTCTGGATCGTCTCAGGCTGTGTGCTTCAAGGAAGGGACTGTTCTTGCTTATGTCTGCACAGATCAACAGTTGTGTACATTACTGAAGAAAAACAACTGCAGCTTCAAAATGGACTGCTGAAGTATGAAATATCCTATTTCTTCTTCAGTTTTACAATCTAAGGAAAGCAAAGAAAATGTGTACCTACCTTTAGCGATCTAAGGATTAACAGCCTTCAATGTACAATACAGTATGCAGTGAATGCTCATCCAGTTAAGTAAAGTAATTCTTATCAAGAAACAATACAATGAACCTATTAATAGTTCTGTGATTAAAAACTTAAAGAGGGACTGTTCCTCATTTCATCATCCACAAGGTGCTACATATTTAAGGAACATAACGTTTCAGGGTTTGTTTTGTTTTTTAAAATTATTTAAGTCCTTTTAAGAAAGATTCTGCTAATTTTTCCAGGTAATGTAGACAAAGACTCAAAGACAGAAGATTTGGATTATTCAGTGGTACTAACAGTACCTAGCAATAGGTACTGCCAAACATAACTGCAATAATTATTTATTTAAAATCCATAGTCTTTAAGATGCACCCATTACTAAAAGTTGCCAAATCCTTTGCAAGAAATATTAACTACTGCAGCACTTGTGACAGTTTGTGACCTTACTGATACTCGCCATGCATTCTTACTAATAAATTAGATTTATGTGAAGAGAAGAAATGCAAAAGAAATTATCAGATTACAGGGGCATTCCTTCAAATTAAGAACAATAAAACTAAAAAGGGAATCCTTGCCAATTAAGCAGAACAATTCCTTCTCTAAACAAAAATTAAGAACAGTAAACTAAGCAGGAACCTAAGAGAACTCAACACTCCTACAGGCAAAGCACATTCTGGCTGGAGATAAAGCAAGCATTAATTCCTCAAAAGAAGGAGAAAAAGAGCAACAAAACTGTGTGTGGTGGTGGTAGGAAATACCTTCCTGACTCTTACAGATAACCAAGGGGGAAGGGCATACAATTACAAACACAAGGTAAGGAAAGTACTTTTTCTACCTTCTGTACAGAAAGCATTTTTGAACACCAGAATCTCTTTATGTCAAATTATTTAAACACGTTCTAGTTCCTTCAACTGCAAATTATTCACTGCAAATTTCTCTGCTTTTTTTACCATTTCTTTCTATTACTACAGTTCAGACAGTCTATCTTTCTCATATTCTCAGAGTTCTTTGCAATTCCTATATTCTATAATGGCATGGATATTTGTTTCCCCACTACAGAAAGACCTTTTAAATGAGTCTCTTTTCATCACCAGCACTTATCCAATATCCTCCTTATTAGCCTAAACTAACTTGGTACATTCCTTCTCTTTGATCCTCACTGAACTTGGGGAATTTATTCTTTCTACTAAGCATACTATAAATTCAAATCAAAATCCCAAATCCTCACACCAGTTCTTCTTACCTCTCTCCTGTTTTCTTCAGTCCATATTTTAAGATTTCTGGGGAAATAACCTTACTGATGAATAAGTTGCTGGTAATACTGAAAGTAAGATATTAGGGCTAGTGTAGGAAATAGGAAGTTGCACTACTAAGCACATGAAGCTCATCAGCAAGCTAAGTTCATGCTTAGACAATACAGGCAGACAGAAGGCTTTGTTCCATTTCAAGCTATTGATCTGATTTGCATAGCTGATTATCTGTCTTAGAAGACAGGCCTAAGAGTTCTATTTTTCTATTTGAAAATTTTCCTTCCTCCCTTTTGCAAAAAAAAAAAAAAAAAAAATTAGAAACACAGCCTGGGAGCAGTCTGAGAGCCCTATGTCTGCAGGGAGGGTGGGTATCAGGACAGCTGGGGACAGATACCTACACCTCTGCAAGAGGTGCATGTACAGGCATGGACCCAGGCTCTGTGTCTGCAGAAGGAACTTTAGTTCACATATGGTGTATTCTCCTTCTATGCATCTCACTCACTGATTATGTAGAACTTCCACCATACTCCATGTTGAGTGTTTTTTAAGGCAGTGGAATTTGTTTTCTCCATACAAGACAGTAACAACATATCAAAATGTCAGAAGTAGACTTTAAACTGGAGAAAAGACCAGTACTAATGTGCAGTCATGTGAGAACTGACTGCTTACTGGGAGTCTTGACTCCAGCCTGAAGAAATAAAGACAGTTGATTTGGTTAAATCCAATCAGCCAGTGTTCATAACACACAGCTTGCACACATGCATATGTACTGAAGAGATAAAGTAACTTGGAAAGACAGAAATTGCATTTGATTTGTTAGTGTGTTACTGACAGGGAAAAGCTACACAGGCATATCTCAGAAGAGCATTTTGGAAAAAAAAAAAGCAGTATGAGCAGATGTGTTTCATTCCACAGACTGCATGTATGACAATCCCTAAGCAAAGGTGATGGCCATAACTTACCTAAACAATTTATTCATTTGCCAAACAATGCATCTTTAAATTAGTAAAGTTTATCTAAGAAAATTTGAACTGATTGTTGAAAAAGCCCAACGGATTTTCAATACTGAAGAACAAGACCAGCTAAAAGACAGGCTAAAACACAGGTGGAACCTGTATGCAAATGTATACAGTGCTATTGCAATCTTACTAATATTAATCCTAATAGTACTTGAATGTCCAAGAAGCAAAAAAGGGGGGGAAAGTGTGGAATACACCAATGGTTCCCTTTTATTGCTCAATAAACAGGATGTGATTAAGACAAATAAATTACTATTAACATTTTTAATAGAGGTCATCTCACAATATTACTATATCTGAGTAAGGTCATAACACAATCAAGGCTCAGAAAGTTTATGTAATTCTAAGTCTCATAAAGTGATTTTTTTTTTCAGAAGGGGGAAACAAAAAGCACTGAAATGGATCTACAGATCTTAGAGAAGTCTTTTTTGGGGCAAGTTCTACTGGAAGACAGTGGTATTGTCTATCTTCTTTCATCCTTCTGCCTACTCAACTTTTTCAGTTGTGTGTAACAGTAACTTATTTAAGCAGAATCTAAATTAGAAGGAATTACACCATTTACCTTTCCTTGCTAGCTGAACAAGGACCTCCTCCTTCCGCTAAATAGAAGTCAGAGAGGACAGAAGCAGTTTTAAGTTCATTATGGAAAAAAAAAAAAAGATTCAGAATGAAAGAAAAAAGCAACACCAGGTTTTCTGAGTATTTGTGGTATGGAAGATATTTTGCAAGTGAAGGATAACCCCAGGTAGAAAGAGTTGAAGATGGACATTTCTACCCAGCCAAAGGAAAAAACACAGAAGTGTTCTTGACTTCCTATATGACTTACACCATTACCTCTTTACCATGGCAATCCTTCCTGAGGGAAAACCAGCTCCAGCATTGGGAGAGAAACTACTATGAGACATTTAAAATACCTAAATGCCTTCTGTTGATCTTGCCTTCTTGAACACATCCTCACAGACATGACAGGCAGAATGAAAAACATCAAATTATTTCTGTAGCTGCTATCTCTTCTAGCAGCTCAAACCAGTATCTGTAAGCAAGTGCTACATATCTCACCTTACTTCTCAGCAGGAAGGAACCAAAGTAGAGGTCATGTATGCTGCAGCATTTCCAACAGGAACACTAATGATGAGAAAGTTAGCTGAGCAGAACTAATTAACAGAAAGACTGTTCTAGATACAGAGGGTAGAATTGGAGGATGTAATTGAAAATAGCAGAATTTTGCAAAGAGCTAAAAGTAACTGAAGTAGGTGTTCAACCTGACTTAAGTGATATGTAAGACTAGATTTTTCTAGTGTCTTGCAAACAGACCACCAAGGAAATTCAGTATTTTGAAGTCTCTGGAACTTTCAACTTGTCCTATTTGTTACTGCTTGCTAGCTGGCTATCATGTTTCTCCTATTAGGTGAGGCAGCCTGTGTCCAAACAACCTAATTGGGAATGCCTACACTGTACACAAACCCCACTATATCCTGTGCATACTTTTGCACATTTTTAGAGGACATTCACATCCATATGAATTTGAATTTTGCACTGAAACATTGTGTAAGTCAGCACTGAAATGAAAATTTCAGAAGTTATGCTTGCATCTTTCATTTTCTATCATAACCAGCATCTTGGCCATGTGAAACACTAATCCTGCAAAGGCAGTAACTTTTTTGCAGTGGAATTGCAACTTTCAACATCACAGGCCTATAAACCAGAAATAGCAGACATCTTCTTGGAGACAGAAACAGGCAGACTAAACACCAATCAGAAACTTACTATGAAGCTTTTAGCACCTGGTTGGCCTTGCCAGGATTCGAACCTGGATCATCTGTATGGTCAGACAGAGGCTTCCACTGAGCACAAGACCAGCTTTGGTGCATGTCCCTCCCTCACAACTGCTGCTCTAAAACTATGCAACTTTCAAGCTGTTTCTGTTCTGCCAGGGGCTCTGGAAATGGGAAATATTTTGAACCAAAACATAGAGGAAAACAGCAAGAGACAATCCATAGAAGATTACAGTAAATGAAAACAAAAGCATAGAGAGAAACTAAATCTCTTCATATAATATAGACAAGGGATTTCACCTTGGTATTTTTCAAAGTCTGGCATGGCTTTTGTCTTCTTTTTTGGCAAATTGACTCGAGGATCTCCAACAGTGAGGCCAAGTATTGTACCTGGTGGCATATCTGATGGTGAGCTCATCCCTTTAAAAACACACAGATGAACACTGCCATGAAACCACCAATTACGCTGTGATCTTCTTCTGCACTAGTATTTTGTGCATTTTTGCCTCCAGTGATGTGACACCACTGTAAGCCAGTGAAACAATTCAGAATACTCTATTTAACATGTTTTGAAAACTCACCAATGCTTATTAAATGTTCAATAATAAAAAAGTCAACAAGAGCAGTGCAAGGCTTGGTTTGCAATTACATTTACATTTAGCATAGAAATGAAGTCACTGTCACTCAATTCATCCTTTGCATTTGACAAATTTCAAAGAACAACCAACCTTTGGTTTACACCTGTCTTCAAGAGAAAGGAAATTTAGAAGTGTTTTGTGAAAGTTTTACCTCATCTCTGCTTAACTGCCTCACATTGGATAGACAGCTTGAGTACAGTGTGAGAGCTACCAAAGTGTCTTACCTGCTTCAGTGCTAGAAATTGAGAAGATATTGTTAACTTTTTTGATACTTTACAATTCAGCCAAATACACAACTGTTAATTTAGAAATGAACATAAATAAACAAAGTATAATGCTTTCACTTTGGATTGGAGGCTACCATTTTATCTGTAGATGTATTGTACAACTTATTGTTTTAATTTGAAGTGTATGGTGAGAGAGAGTGAGAGTATACATCAGACTGTATATCCCATAAGCAATCCCAAATCTAAGTTCACAAATATAACAAACAAGATTCAGTTTCTCTAGTAAGAGTTTGAACTACACATAGGATTTAAATTCTCTTAAATACCCCCAATGTAACATTTTTCAATTCTTTGCCATGCTCTGGCAAGTACCTAAGCACATTCTCAAAGGCATCACTCTCTTGATCATGCAAAAAATAAGCATGTACAAAATGATGTCAACTTCATTAGTATGACAGTTTTGACCACTAGGTTTTAAGTTTCCCCCCCTTCCACCAATAGCACCCACATGCCCAAATACCTTCCAATAGCTCAAAGATAGCACTTTGACATTGATGAAGAGATACTTTTTCAGAGTCCTTGCAGTTTTCTACCCACCAATTATTCAGTTCTGTTTCTGAATCTGCCATCTCCTGGAAAACAATGTATCTAATTAAACTCAAATGGTTATTAATTATTTTCTATCAGTATGAATTCAGTCTCAGTTTGCCTCAAACACTATAGTCACTTTCTTCCTCTTCAAGTTTTAAACGAAAGTAATTTTTTCCTGATTAAGTGTACTCCTATACTTTACAATAACTTCTAATAAACTCTACAATTTAACCTGTGTTCCAAAAATAAATAAAGCAGTCCAAAACACTTCCTAATTCTGACATTAATTATTTCTTACAGAAAGACAGAGATTTCACGGCCTCATCATGTTGGCTTCAAGAGACAAAAAAACCCCATTAAAACTATAGTGATGCTATATGCCAAGAAGTGGATGAAACACTTAAACCCTGGAGAAACTCCATATTTGATTGAAAACACGTAAGTTTTCTGTACCTTACATGTCTTGCCTCTAAGTTCTAGGTGCTCTAGTTCATTGCTTGAGAAACAGGATGTACAGTTTGTCAAAGAGAATATGAATTATTCTGGACCTCTCAGCAGAAACTACACAGCCTGTTCAACAGCACCACTGTTTTTATTTTCTTCCTACTCCCACTTAAAATCCAGGTGGGAGTTCTTCCTGAGACCAGCATTAGTCAAGAGGCTCAAAACAGAGAAGCCACCAGGGTAATACACAGGTTAGCCTTTATAAAAAGTAAGGCTAGATGATTTAAGGGTCTTTCTAGCTTGCACAAACAAGCTTGCACATTCTAAGAACATTACCAAAATTACACTAACATCCAAAGTCAATCTCCTTACTGTTTGGACAGAAGCTGCCTTCAGGGTTTCTGTAAGGACGGAGTGTGATAATGGGCCGATCAGCCGGAACCTGAGAATCTCCATGCTTCTGTCACTGAAACAGGAAAGTTCCAGGTGAATGTACAATTGTACAACACACATTATTTTCCCCACTACTGTTAAGCCAGAAATGCAGCTATGCTATGTGGTTATGGGCCACAGCTTCTGACTCTACAGTGAACAAACCTGATTGCAATGCCAGTAGTCCGTGCAACCCAAGAGTAGGACTGGAATGGATCTCTAGTGCCGTCACCAATTATTTTTTTCACTGGCACAGCCTTTTCTCCTTCTTTATCCTCCTTCTTTCTTTTATTGCCAAGGCTCATAACAACTTCCACTTGTTTTTCCTCTTGAACTGATGTTGTAACAGGCTCAGAAATACAGATTTCTTCAGGCTCTGAACACTGAAAAATTGCTTTTAACTCCCTCAGTATGTCCTTAAGAAAAATGAAGTTTGGATTAGGATGATATGCAGTACACTGCAAACCTTAAGAATACTTTTGAAAATTATACTCCATTATTTAATTTTCCTATATGGATTTCAAGGAATAAAAATTAATTCTGCTGCAGTTAAGAGCCTGCTAAGAAAAGCTGAAAGTAATATTGAAAGTTGCTAAGAATTTGTTCTCTTGAAAATTAACATAAGAAAAATTGCCTGCGCACAACATTTTACTTTTTTCATTTTTGGTTTTTTTCTTTTTAAGCTGATAGCTAAGTATCAGAATATAATTATCCATGATGATACTGAACTTAGCCTGCTGGGGGTGCCAGCGGAAAGGATGTAAATCAAGCAACATCATATTGCACATAAATCCTGAAGCAAGTGACACTAAAAATGTTTTCAGAAGCTCAAACACTGAACACCTCAGCAGCACACACTTTCTGTACAAGCTTTATAAAAACAAGTTGCAGAACATGAATATTGTTGGAGTGGAAATACTCTTCCAACTTTTAGTTCCTGAAGCCATGTATTATACCCAGTTCTTCCATACTTTTCAGATGAGCTCTTCAGCATTAATAATGCACAATACATTAAGAAATAAGAGTTCAACTATATAGGAAATATACCTGCTTCAGAGCTGGATGCACCCAGATCCACAACTGTCTGTTTTCAGACCCATCCCTGGGCTTCCAAATAAATGTAACAGGACCCAGCATATCCTCAGGATAGCGATCTGCTCGGTAAAGATTCAGGGAACCCTCAAATCTTCCAGACAGACAAGAGGCCTCTTGAAATGTCAATCCTAAAAAAGAAGCTACTTATTGAAGAATAATATGTTGTTTAATAAACAAAGTAAAATTGAAATTTAGTCTGGCTGCTGAGCAGCTAAAGTTGTACCATAATTAGCTTATTAATAAGCCACTGAAATAAAAATGGCTAGTCCTACTAGGACATCTTAATTACATTTTTCACTCAAAATCACAACTCAGTATCAACTCTGTTATTACTGTTGAATAACTATTATTGATACATTACTAAAAAAGGAAAAGGATCATCCTTTAGTCTATTCAGAATCTTTATTCTGAACTACATAAATTTTACCTGTGTCAATGCTACATATTCGAGCAAGTTGCTTCAGAAGCTCATTCTCTTTACCCTTCAACTCCAGGCAACAATAATATGATAAGTCCTGAAACAATATGATAGTGTCAAAGTGAGGACAACTCTTTAAAGAGAGCCTGTAAAGAAAGGATCAGACAGAGCCTCACAATTTACACTTAAGTAGAAATTTTTCATTTTCTAAAATTTGCCAAAGTGAAATGAGTTTCTTTTTAACTTAAAATTAATAGCTGTAGGAAAGTGGTGAGTCATTTCTCATTTGAGGGCCAACCTGCCTCTCAAACCAACAGAAAAAAATAAAATAATAATAATAATAATAATAATAATAATAATAATAATAATAATAATAATAATAATAATAATAATAATAATAACTCTCCTTAATAGCTGGTAGATGATATAAGGATTCAGTTAATCTCTCAGCTCTTGAGAAAACTGAAAATACAGTATTTCAGTCATAGTTACCGTAAAATTCCTTTAAAGGTTCATCTTATTCTCTCTGAAACTTGACACCCAGAATTACACTTATAAAATTATTCACTTCATACTTAGCAGTCCTATTAAAAGCTGACCCAAAAGTACTTCACAGAGACAAATATTCATTATAACTAAGCAGTTGATTACTTCACCTTGGCAAAATATCAAACAAAACATGTAGATGTGGTACCTGAAGAAGGCATTGCTTTGTCATGGCTCGGTAACAAGCCCTGTAGCTCTTCTCTGTAGGGCTGTTTCCTAAACAGTATCCCCATTTCTTTACCATATGAAATCTCTTTGCATGCCAAATATGGGTTTCCAGCCAAATATTCTTTCTCTGCCTGTGATTAAACTCTGCTACCAAGTTTATGTGGCGTCTTCTAGCTTTGCGGCATTTAGTCTTTGACTGTTCTTTTTTCTGATGTACAGCTTTCTCTGCCTGTTTTTTAGAAGAGAGGATATTGAAATAAATCTCACGAGAAAAAAAATCTGAAAAGAAAAAGGCTGAAATACAAGAATACAGGAAGCACTAACATTAAGTTATACCATGTTGGATCTTTCTTGAGGGTAAGTAACTTTGAAATTTTCTATGTAAATCAAATCCACAGAAGTGCATCAAGGTTTGACTGAAACCCATATATAAAACAAAATTCCCACACATTCAGAAACTTAACAGTGAACAGTAAGTGTTGCTACTTCCTGTGTGAAGTTTTTGCCACACATCAATATATTCACATGAACAAATCAATGTGACATGGAAAATGCCTGGAGGTTTGAGCTCATACAGAAGCAGTACAGACTACCAGACTGACAGAAAGGACCCTATCAGTTCTACAACTCATAGAAGCTGACAAGAGAGGAGTGTGGTAACATCCTGACAAATTCTTGACAACCAGACCTAATCAAGGTCTGAACTATTACACACAGATGCGTGACTAGAGAGGAAGGCGTGACTCAATCAGTGTTTGATTTTTCTTTTTGTGAAGAAAAGTGGTACAAAGAAATAGGACTATAAGACATACAAAAAGGTTCTTAGAATATTCTTTGTAAGCTCACCAAGAAACACTTGACAACAGACACTGCTTATAGGAATAGCAAAGAAAATGACAGATCAGTGCCAAGAACACTAAAACTAAAAACAATGAAGCAACCCATGAAATCAAAATAGAACTGAAAAAAAAAAGAAAGTGTCTTCCGATCAGACCCATCATTCATCACAGAGAAGGAAATACAAGCCACTGGATCAATGGTAGGTGACTGGTTCAGAAAGGCAATTACAGAAAGAGGAATGTGGTATTGCAGGTGAAAAATATACATCTTTAAGCTTACTGAAGAGATAAGAGATGGTCCAGGTAAATGTTTCAATGAATATGGTCATAATAAATTATCTAAGACAAATGAAGAAAATGCAGCAGAATTGAAACAGATAACTTTGAAGATGTAGATAAAACACTGAAAAGTAATAGGCAGAACCTTTACAAAAACAAGTAACAGAGGTATGACAAGCTGCAAGAAAACACGAGCCTGTGCAAACACGTAAACCACACCAAAAGACCTGAAGACAGAAAATGTAGCAGTAGAAATACAACAGCACCAGGGCCAGATAATTAATCTCCAAAATCCAATGGAGTGGAAACGGGGATGGGACAGGGAGTGTGAGCTTGTACACAGAAGTTAGACAGGCTGTCATATGAAAGTAGTTAAAAAAGCAGGACACAAAAGAACCAAACAAACATTAGAGAAATCTAGATTTAACAAGGATAGCACATAACTAACTATGCAAAACAACCCATGCATTCTTCCTTCAGTTCCCAGAAAACAGGCCCAAACTGCATCTCTTGTCATGTCTGACAAAGCAAAAAGAATGTGAACTAAAACAGTAAAATGAGATACAGGTTGTGAAGATCCAATAAAACATCCTAAAAACCAGGTAATTGGTGTGTGGCAGGAAGTATCCAAAATGATTTCTGAACCATGAACAATCATCTTCAGGAACTCAGAGTGGAAGGTGCAAGGTCTCAACTTAAAGACAACGCAAAAGAAAAAAAAATGCAATAAATAAATGTATCAGTCAACCTTAATACATAGAAAATTTACCAAGCAAACTCAATTGATCACTTTAAGAATTCTAAAAGACGATAAAGTGACCACTGCCAAACATTGGGAAGATCAATTCCCAATAACATCCTGCTGAACCAATTTTTAATTTTCCTTTTTAAACATACAGGAAGGTCACAGTGAGTAAGGAACAAGTAGTCCCCATAGGCATATTCTGACTAAATGCTGAGATACTGACACAAAATGAGTTCCATGAGCTGCTAGAACTAGTCAATCAGTTAAGTGTTAAGCTGCATGCAGCCTGCCAATAACCCTGGTGTACCTCCCACATTTGAGCTGTAACACTCGAACCATCATGTCAGCTGTGCTAGCTTGAGGCTGGCACGGTCACATCCTAAAGCTGTGGTGGGATGCAAGGCAGACAGGTCTTACTGACGACTCTTGGACCACCTGGAACCAGTCCACCACCTGAACAACCTCTACTGCACTGAACTCTTTTATCAGTACTCCAAGAACTTTTCAAGACGTCCAGTAATCACAAAGCCAGGTGGTTAGTGAGACCTACATGAGCTACCACTGAAACAGAGGTGTTCCTGCATTTTGAATCCAAACATCAGACAAAATTTAGGGTACTCAGGGAAGTTTGGCAGAAGTTCAGGTCTGAAATTAATAACTACAGAGCTGAACACTGTGCTTTGGCTGTGTCCACTACATGGAATGCTGTAAAACTCACTTATACCTCTTTCCTGGCCATCTCTTGGAGCCGCCTGGGTAGGCGTTTAACATTGTGACTCATTGCTCGCCTTCGCATGTGCCTAGGGAGGGTCTGGAAAACCAGAGAGTTGGAAGACTTCTGTGAAACTGCTTTCAACATGGCACTGATCTCAGCAGCACGAGCTTGAGCAAAGGTAGACACTGGAATGAAAAGAACTGCATCAGGGCATGACAAACAGCATAAAAACCAGAGGAGGACACTGTACGTAAATTACGGAATTACTGCTACTACAGCAGTCCGGTATCTTCCTGACATAAAAGTAAGTACTGTACACTGTCACTAAAGAAATTTCAGTTCTTTACATATCCTGAAGTTTACAGATATGGTCAAGCAAATATTTATACATGAATGAATCTCAAAGCTGTTTAACCAACAATTCCTATTTGCATTAAATACTTCTTTGCTAAATTAGAATAGCAATCTTTTCAGGTGGTATTCATGGAGATGAAAACATCTTTAGCATAGAAAAAAATGGAAGCAGTAACATATTACAGACTTTTGAAACAAAAAATAAAAATCCACAGCTTGGTCACATTTCATGTTTATGGAACTTTATCTACTATCAGAGCACTGCCACATTTTGCAAAACTGATTTGCTCTCCTAAATAAACGTTCTGTTAGGCAAAAAGCTATATTTAACTTACATCATAAGTAAAATCAATTTCACTGGCTACATTAAAAGCAGATGACTGTCAGTACTCATTTTGCTGGCAAACAGCAACCAAAATGCATATTCCCTCACTACAAGCAGGTGTAACTTTTCCACTTAGAAGTCTGAAAGAACCCATTGAACAACAGCTAGTCATTCATTCCAGTTCACAACTAATTCTGTGTTTTGGAGAAAATCAGGAAAAACAGAAGAACATAGTATCAGTTCTAATTTTTGCTCTTGCACAAAAACAAAGACAGCAAGCTTGATCACCAGCAAATTACCCTGGACAGATAAATGACGACCTTTTCACATATACAAACCTGTTATGTATTTTGGCATTTCCTCAGATACACTCTGGTGTCCTCCTTGCCATCCTCCTCTTCCTCTGCCTCTCTCTCCTCTACTTTGCCCCTTTGAAAAATATTGCTCTTTCCTATAAGAAGGCCCAGATGACTGATTTGAAAATTTCTGCTGCTGCTGCTGCTCAGAACGAACATCTCCTGGAAGGTTTAGAGATGGAAAGAGGTTAGAGAAACACAAATTAGTCTGAGTAACTGATAACTCTGTTAGTCTTTCCTCATAAAACTGCATTGCAGACTCCTATTATATTTAATACATGTAACTAAAAAAGCCACCAGAAATCAGAAGAATTATGTTCTTTCTTACAGGAAAAATTAAGAATTTTATGCTGCCCTGAAGCAAACTTGTGGTAGATTGAGTAACTTTTGCATGCTCTGAAAATAGCACACAATCCAGACTTTGCCTCCAAGAGTCAGAGCAAAATCAGTCCATGCAACATCATAGTGATTTTTAATACTGTCTTGTCAGAGTTTTAGTAACAAAACAGCAAAGTTATTTCTTCCACTTGCTCCTTGATTTTTTTTCTATAAGCAAATGTACTCTTGCCTGATATATATTTCTTTTACAGCAATAATTAAGGTAAGCATGATACATGTTGGTGCAGTAAGTTACTTGTCTGGTACAACCACTTAAACCCATACTGAAATAACTAAAGTCTACAGTAAGGCTTTCATAGGTACAGACATACCTTCCAGGAGTGCAAAGCACCTAGCAAGTACCTAAAGTTTCAGAGGACCTTGAAGTCCTTATTCAAAGACCAGTGTACATTCAGCCTAACAAATATTATATATTAGTTTAGATTACTTTATGTCCAGGTGAGCCTTAGTTAGGATTTCTACCACAACTTGAGATATGGTTCTCAGGCAGTTCATGCTGGACAATCCAACTCAAAAAGCTCCAGGCAGCCATTTCTACCACCCCATCCACTACATCAAGACAAGTGCTTGAGAGAACAAGGGCCACAGCATTCAGGGAGCTTCTCTAGTGAAAATCAACCTGTGTGTCCACAGAAACTGAGTGGGAGATTAAATAATCCAGTTTTCAGGTTGATCAGCTTCTTAAACAAGCCTGTCCCTTTGTCCCAAAAATGCTACCATTGGCATGAAGACCAGGCAAGAGCAGATACACATTCAGCAGCATCTCAATTTATGAGAACTTAAAAGTCAAAGTTTTCCATTTCAAATAAGCAACAAACTGAAGTTTTATGTTCAGCAGCAGTACTGTTGTAGCCTGCTGTAACCACACATCATGCAGAACTGCAGCAATACCGCAGAAAAAATAATTTGGTGTAGAAACACAAATTAGCTTTTATGTGGAACAATTCCATGACCTGGTTTTCCACATGCTTGAGAGCAGCATTGTCCAGACACTGAGGTGCAGGTGAGAAGGAAATAGCTGGGAAGGAGGGATGGAAGCTATCTCAGTCAGCAAATCTGTGTAGGCCTACAGCTCAAAATTAACTCATATCACAAACCCACCCTCTTCATGAAGGAAGTAAAAACTGTAATCAGAAGAGAGAAGACTATTTGGCAAAACAGTCACTGACTCAAGAACTAAAAAACCCTTAAATTATTTTAGCTACTGTATAGATCCACAGTTTTGTAACTCCTATTTAGAATTTTTCTTTCCTATTTCTACAAAACAGCTTTGTAAGACTGTGATACTGACACTACAGAAGAATGCTATATGGATGACAATCCACACCTTTTAACACAACAGAAAAACACAACCCCATTATCTTAGAAGTTCCCTGCTACAAATACAGTTAGGAAAATGTGTTTCTTCTGGCAGTACTCCTGTAATGACATTCCAATATCCTCAGACGTAGCTGAGCATAATTTGCTATGTCATTCTGTCTGCTTAGGAACTCTTCAGTCACCACAACTGTGTATTTAGGGTTTTTTCATTTCATCACAAAGATGCAATTTGTCAACTTCTGAATGCCTCACAGTAACAAGTCCTTTTATTTGTGGCGGTTTTGAAATAATGCAGGTAACAAAATATCTAAATGTGAAGGTGGTGATGGAAATTGAGGTCCGATTGAAGTACAGAGGATTGCAGGTCAAACCACAAGGACAAAAAGGGCATCTAGCATACAAGCTGACAGGATCCCTCAGTCCTCAGCTGCAAAGGTTACCGGTGTACAAAGTGCTCCAGCAATAACCCAGGACTCTGCCACGTTGGGGACATGGCCGCTGCCTCCTGCCAACACCCCTCACAGACACAGGAGCCACAAGCCCCAGCAGGCAAACTGGTTGGGCATGCAGGTCTGAGGGAAAACTAGAGCATTTATCACAGTACCAGCGGACTAACCAGCCCCTCCCGCAGCTCCCAGGTCCGGCGGAAAAGCAAGGGAGAAACTGGATTTGGTATAACATCCAAATTCATTTTACGACTAGGATCTGTACGGATTCGTTATGAATGGAAGGGATGACAGAGACAAGGGCATATTCACAGGGTGCAGAACAGTTTGGGTCGGAAAAAGCCTCTGGAGACCATCCAGTCCAACCCCCTCGCCAAGGCAGGGTCACACAGAGCGGGTTACACAGGAACGCGTCCGGGTGGCTTTGGAATGACCCCAGACAGGGGCTCCCACAGCCGTACCTGGGGTCGGGCAGGCTCTGCTCCCGCCGCCGGCCAAGGGCCCCGGCTCGGCGGGCAGCGTGACACTGGCCGGCTGGTTCCGCATCTTCTTGGCTCGCTTCTTCTCCCGCGCCCCAGACATCTCCGGCGGGGTTGCGGAGCCTCTCCGTAGCGGCAGAGGAGGGGAGAGAGCGGCGGGCGGTGCAGCCGCAGCCCCCGGCACCAGCCCCGATGCGGCGCTCACTCGCGGCGCGGCCTCCACCGCCACACGTGGACACCCACGGCCCGGCACCGCGCATGTGCACTCCTACCGCACGGCCCCGAAGGACTACATTTCCCAGAGGCCCCCGCGGGCGGCGGTGGGCGGGGCGTGCTCTGGCAGAACGCCAAGGGGCGGGAGTGCAGGAGGGCAGGCCCCAGCAGTTACTGCAGCTTCAGCTTCAGCTCCGGCTCCGGCCATGGCCTCGCTCGTGAAGAAAATAATCAGCACTACCAAGGCCCCTGCACTGGGTCCCTACAGGTAGGTAACTTTCTTAGCTAAGAAAGTTCTGAGAGTCTTGGTGGATAAGAAGTTGACCGTGAGCCGGCAGCGCCCTTGCAGCCAGTGGCATCCTGGGGTGCACCAGGAAAAGTGTGGCCAGCAGGTCAAGAGAGGTGATCCTGCCCCTCTGCTCGGCCCTGGTGAGGCCACATCTGGAGAGCTGTGCCCGGTTCTGGGCTCCTCAGTACAAGAAAGACAAGGAGCCATGGGAGAGGGTCAGCAGGGGAACAAAGATGATGAGGGGTCTGGAGCATCTCTTTCATGAGGAGAGACTGGAGGAGCTGGGCCTGTTTAGTCTGGAGAAGACTGAGAGGGGAACTCAACAACACCTATAAATACCTCAAAGGTGCCAAGATGATGGTGGCAGACTCTTTTCAGTGGTGCCCAGTGATAGGACAAGGAGCAGTGGCCATAAACTAGAACACAAGAAGTTTTATCTCAACATGAGGAAGAATTTCTTTCTATTGAGAGTGGCAGAGATTGGAACAGGCTGCCCAGGGAGGCTGTAGAGTGTCCCTCTCTGGAGACATTCCAAACCCAGCTGGACATGTTCCTGTGTAACCTGCTCCAGGTGACCCTGCCTTGGCAGGGGGGTTGGACTGAATGATCTCCAGAGGACCATTCCAACTCTAACAATTCTGTGGTTTTGGGAGTGCAGGAGCAGGTTTTGCTGGTGGGGTTTTGGCAGTCCCTGGGGGTCTGTCAGGCAGGCCAGGGGCTGAGGTGAGAGCAGGACCCCTGAGCAGGGGCCAGTCCTGGTACCCCCTGCCCCAGTAACCCCCAGGGAACCTGGAGTCCCAAAGCACGAGTGGGGCTGTGGTGCCACGGCAAACTGCAGCCTGATAAGGGGAGGGGGTATAGTTCAAAAAGTCAGTTTGAGAAAATAATTCTGGAATTAGTGGTAAGGAGTGAATGAAAAAAAAAAAGAGGAAGAAGAATGATTGTTCTCCAGAAAAAGGTGCTTGGCTAGAGACAAGCATATTGTGTAAGGAATCTAGAGATGCTGACTATGCAGGTGATGGAGACTGAAGGCTGAGCCCAGTCCAGGGTGAGCTTGGTTAGATGGAGAATTCAATGCCTGGGAATTGAAAATCCTTTCTTATTTTCAATAGTTATAAATGTTTTCCAGTCTAAAAACTTAACTGCTGTAAAAATATGTAAGATGTTCAACATTTTCACAATGTATGTTCTTGGAGCAGTTCTGCATATAATTAAAATAAAGAAATCTACTATACTATCAGTATAGTAGATTCTCATAGCTAAAGTAATAAAGGGTTTCTACCAGGACATTTTCTAAGAATTTTTAATTCTGTATTCAGGCTTTGTGTTCACAACAGCATCTTCGTGCCTTCCAGGTGCATTTTTTGTCTCCATTACTTTGTGTCCTGAGCTTTCTAAGCTTCAAACTGTGTGTTTCTTATAGGCATTATAAAGATGGAAAAATACAAAGTGCAGAAGCAGAGAGACATGACATGAAGGTTAACTTCTGTAAACAATAAACTCTTGGTGGATTGCAGCCAGGGGCCTGGCATTGCTTGGCATCAGGAGAACATCCAAGACACGGGAAGGCAGAATTCTTTGTCTGCACACAAACACCACTGTCCCAGCCTTTAGCACAGCTTTCCACTCCAAAATGTTGTGCTTATTGGTAGTTTTTGATGAAATACTGCTTATTGTGCAGCCTGTTAAATGTATGACAGGTCTAACATCAATAAGTTTATCACTAACTTAGTTTATCAGATTTTAGCAAACTTGTCAAAGTCCAGAGGGCAGAAGTTGCACAAGAAATAACTGGCACATCTCTGCTGTGAGGTCTGAGCTTGGTTACACAGCAATGAGGGCTTAATGTGGAATGAAGCTTTGGGATGAATGAGCTGCATTCCTGGTTGTGCTACAGCCCCTCAGTATGCTTTTTGGTGACCTATTTTTACTGTATTTTTCTATTTCCTTTACTGCATCCATTTGCCAGTACCTTGAGAGAGTTAGGTAGGTAGATATATAAAAAGACACATATCTGTGTGTGGGTCTATATATCTCACCAATGTTATTAACCTTTTAAAGGATACTGTTCTTGTATTAATCCACAATCACTTGTGTAAAGAAGTTCTGATTACCAAAGAGCATGGTTCCTAACACCACCTCTCTGACAGACAATGTTGTTCTGAGGTCACAGTGTCTGCCCAGTTATGCATTCAGCTACTCTGGAACCTGAATGGCTCTAGACACACATTCACATCCCTGCTGATTAATGAGTAGCTACGATTGACCCTAGTTATGAGGTGCATCTGCAACTGAAGCATGATTGGGGTTTGTGGAGTTGAAGTTTCCCTTAGCTGCACTTGTGCATTTGAGTGCAGTGCTAGTGCACTCCTTGGCTGGAAAATCGTTCCTGGTCCCAGTGAATGCAGGATTCCATTGGTGAGCACACCACGAGGAGGAAGCTGAGCAGAGCAAACCCACTAAGGCTGCTGCAGATGTTGATCTGGCAGTGGTATCAGAAGGCTTCAGCTTGTTCTTTCCCAAGTTCTTCATGATTTAGGGATCTCAGAAGGTCTGTGCTGAGATAAACATTTCACTGTCATTTGGTTTGTGGTGAGCAGTACAAGACAATCTCTTTTAGTGGAGAGCCCATACCTTCTTGTTGCACAGTTCTCTGTGCTTCAAACAGAAACGGAAATTTGTGCTCTGAGGGCCTCCCTCCACAGCAGGAGTGGTAGGAAAGAAAATTAAAGAGGCCTGTGTGTACAGGCACACATTTCTGTCAACAAGAATGTGTCAGCTAGAAAACTACTTTATTCACTGGTTTCTCTTCATTGTATGGTGTAATTTTGTGATTTGCTCCAGTTTTGTTAGTTGATGACAGAAAAAATAATTCCCATGTAAGACAGTTTACCATATCTGACAAAGTTACTGGCTATTTTTCCCCCTTATGAAATTACAGGAAAATGTAGGACAGGTGTAAAAGGAAAGATGAGAATTGTGGCATTGTTCAAACTGCCTAACCCTGATCATTTAACTGAGTCCCTAGATTAGGTTGGTCCCCTGTGAGGTGAATGGATTAAGACAATCCAACTGAGGGAATCTCAGTTGAGAGATGTACTAGAAGTACTCTCTGAATATGTCCCTCTTTTTCCATCAACATTAAAGGGAAGCAAACCTCCTATTTCAGATACTTCAGAGAGGTGCCTAACTCTAGTTTGTGTTGCTTGAGAGAGCTGTTGAGTAGTCAAACCAATGCAACAATGCGTTTTCTTGTGGAATGAGAAGAGATATGAAAAACTGTGTTGACATGCCATAAGCACTTCCAAAAGAATCTTTCTATAATTTCTTTGCAAAATATTTTAAATTATTGGTTGAAGATAATTAAATTGTGTCTCTTGTATAATGTTTTGCTAGATAGTTTAAATATTTGTTTTCAACTTTTAACCTCGTTGTGGTAGAGACATTATTAATTGCCAACTCAACTTCAGCAAAAGCACACTTGACATTTTTATATAAATGTTTTGCAAATAGCTTGAATTTTGCATTCTTCTGAATTAACCCAATTAAGCCAAGAAGTCACTCAGGTTATTTGGTGAGAGGAGAGTGATTGTTCTGGGGATGGAGTGATCAAGGTGTTTTGCTGACTGGCCAAATTCATTACACTGGAGTAATACTGCCAGAGAACCAGGGTGCAGGGTGTCACCTCACAGCTGTAACTCATTATCATAGTGCCTGTTTAAGAAGAAAAATGTTACATCTCTTTTGACTTTTCTTTTTTTTTCCCTTTCTTGCTCTGCAGCTGAAATGTAGTTGAAAGGTATTGTCTGCTTCTCAAACAGGGATGGAATATTTATCTGGGCAGGAGCAAAAAATGTTTTTATTTACTCTGCCTTTCCTCTGTGCTATCTGCACAGAACCTCTATATCTGTGTGGAACCTGTAGCTCAGTTTAGTGTTGTGTTGCTGCATTCACACCTTGTGCCTTTGCAAGAAACAGGGTTTATCTCCTCGAGGGCAGAGCTCTGCACTCCCAAGATGGTGTAATCCCAGCTCCTCAAAAGCATGAGGTGTATGACTGCATGCACAGACTTGCACGTGCAAAACCTCAGTCTTCTTTCTGATACATTATAAAGTACTGTAGAAAATTTGAAATGTGCTTTTGGATTTGAAATCTGAATTGTTTGCATGGGGAAGCATTAGACCTAAAGTGCCACTTGTGTTTTCAGCCAGGCCGTGCTGGTGGACCGGACAATGTACATTGCAGGGCAGATAGGGCTGGAACCTTCCACTGGGCAGCTTGTCTCTGGAGGGGCAAAGGAGGAAGCCAAGCAGGTAAGAAGTTTTCCAGCAATGAGCTTGTAATAGAGTAGGCATGTGTCTAATTAAACGTGGAATTGTGAGAAATTGAGGAGACTAGAAAGCAAGTCACATCCTCCAGATGGGGGAAAAGCAGAAGGAAGTCATTCCATCTTAACTCATGCTGTCATTTTTCCAACAACTTGGAGAACATGGAGGTCAGGGTAGAAATATGTTTCATGTAGGAAGGTAAGAAAGAATCAGTGTTTGAAGCAAAGGTTCACACTCCAATAAAAAGTCTGGCTTGAGTCAGGGAAAGTTTTACTCCCCCAGCAGCAAAGAGGTGGAATGAGATAATAGGATAAGATGGAGGTGCACCATGCATTTACATCTAATGAATGGATGGTTTAATATTTATTAGATGCTCCCTTTTATTAATTTTTATTTAAGTCAGTCTTTTTTTGACAGTTGAGGTTTTGCTGGTTGAACTTATAGTAAAACATGGATTCAGCCAAGTCACAAGTCATATTTACATACTTACATAAACAAACCCAGCTGATAGCTAAAAGATTTTTCTTTCATATTACTTTAGGCTCTAAAAAATATGGGAGAAATCCTGAAAGCTGCAGGCTGTGACTATGGCAATGGTAAGTGCTGCTGTGACTCTGGCAAACAGGTGATTGTTTTTACCTGAATTAAAATATTTAAAAATCAAGTGACCTTTTAAAAAAAAAAGAAGAATGCTATTTGCTGAACATTCAATTATTACCAGTAGCTGGAAGAAACAAAAGAAATTGTGAATTTAGGTTAAAAAACAAAAGAAATAAATCTACATGCAAGTCTTTCCAATGGGTATTGATGGAACACTGTCTTTCACCAAAAATTTCTGACAATGGTACTAATATTTTAATTCCAACTGGGGAAGCTCAGGTACAGACAATGTTGCAGTGACTACAGACATCTTAAGCATCCTAGGCTTTGCTCCAGGTGAAAGCAGGTTTGTATCTGTGGTGTTAATATTCTAGACACTCTCAATACTTTTTGGGTGGAGGATTCTTCTGGTGAAGCCACCTCAGGATTAATCCTGGGTTAGGTAGTCCTGGGAAAAAATTCTAGCACAGACTAGATTTTCATGAATTTTTTCTTTTTTTTTGGTAGCAGATATATATGATGCAAGTTATTGCCAACAGTGGCTTACAGCAGCTATTTTAATTGATCTGCTTATCAGTTCAGTGTCTCTTGGAAGAATTTGGCTTTTTCAGACCCAGTCAGGAATGGCTTAATTCTTTAAAGTTCTATTACATAGTAGCTGCTCAGATTTTTTTAGGTGGTTCCCTAAGTTGTAGCTCTAATGGTCAATATCTGCAAAACTTTTCAAAATGTTTAGAATACTTGAGAGTAATAAATGAAATAAGAGCAAAAAATGCACTAAAGTTTTTCAATTATTTTATGCAAGTCAGAGGTCTAAAATAACTGCATTTATATGATTTCTAGTTGTGAAGACTACAGTTTTGATGGCAGACATGAAGGACTACAATGATATTAATGATGTTTACAAACAATGTAAGTAGATATTTTGCTTGTGTTTTACCATTATGGCTTGTGGAACAAATTATGTTCATGATAGTCAAAAGTGTTTTAATGGTTCAGATGATATAGTTCCATATTCTTTGAAATTCCTGTAGAAATTTTTTTTAAAAATTCATTTTCAAGTATCAGATCAAGCAGAGCCTAATTTCATGTGGAATTGTGTTCTGCCATCCCACTAACTAACTCACTGTCCTGTGAAGATCCTTCTGTCCCTACAGGTTGATCTTCTTTGCCTCTTACCTTGCTTGATGTTCTGCTGTCCTGGCTGTATTCAGCCTCCAATGCTGAATTTCAGATTTTATATCTTCATTTCTTTAAAGCCTGTATCTTTGAACAATTTGAGGGCCATTGTTATGGGACAGGGCTCGTTCTTTGCTTGGTCAACAAAAGTGAATGTAGACTGAAATAGGTGATTCCAACAAGCTGTGTTGTGCAGAATAATTTGGGACAATTTGCACAAGCTCCTTATTTATATAGCTTTGGCTTTTAATTAGATAGCAACATGTGGTCTTGAACGAAGACTTGTGCTTATCTCATTGGTAAGCAAGTAACACAGTCTCCTGCTTGTGAAAATGTACTGGGGGTTGTGAGTGCTTAAGCAGGGTAAAGCCAGACCAGCTGCATGCTTAGTTACTTGTTGCCTCCAGCCTGGAGTTTGAGAAAACAGCTGCTGCTGTTCTCTCCTTGTGTTATTATCTCAATGCAGGACCCCAGCATTTCCATTATGAACAGTTTTGTGATAACTGTCACTAGTAAAACTGTCACTTCATTATGCAAATTTCTTGGAAGTGTTCAGTCAGGTTGGATGGGACTTTGAGCAATCTGATATAGTGAAAGATGTTGTTGGCTGTGGCATGGTGGTGAATTGGACTATGTGATCTTTAAAGGTTCCTTCCAACCTGAACTATTCTAATATTCTGTAAATTCAGCTCTTGTATCTTTACCAATACCCTTCCCCATGCCTTACCCCTGTTGTAATGTCTGTGACTGTCAGGTCTCAATGGGCACGGAGGAGTAAATCGAGGGCCTGTTTTTCCTCTGTTTTCCTTTGATATGAGTAGGGTTGGACTCCTGGCGACTTTATGTGGATCTGGGATCTTTGCTCATGACTCTTTTGGCAGGGGCCTGTTTCTGTCTCCTGCTCTTTCTGTGGAAGAGCCATCTCCCACTCCTTGGTGTTTGAAACTGGATGGTCACCATTCTGATTTAATCTTCCTTTTTCAGCCAAGTTGGTGTGAAGGCCCTGCAGTGTCAGCAGAATACAAGTTATCACTGGCCACCAGGTCACAACTGCAGCTGACTGCCTGGGGATGAGTGGTGGCTTGCTGAGATTGAGAGCAGTCAGGCAGCAAAACAAAGAAACAAGGGGGAAATTATAGCTGGCATGGAAGTCTTGTAGCCTTGAACCTGAAACTGTTCCAATGATTTCATTTTATACAGATTACTTTGAACTGTGTTTTATCAAGCCAAGTTTAGTGATTGCTGGATGTTTCTGTTTAAATTACAGTTTTCAAGGCAAACTTCCCAGCCAGAGCAGCCTATCAAGTTGCTGCTTTGCCCAGAGTAAGTGTCACTTTTCTGTCTACAAAAAACCCCAACATTTTCTGGAATACCGTACTACTGAAGCATTCTGACAGTTTTTCTAATTCTGAAATTGCTTTGATTGCAATTATTTTAATAAAGACTCTTAATTAGTTTCTTTTCTAAGTATACTATTGTTATTCCCACATATCAGATATCTGAAAATGAGATACATGTTTCTTTATGGTGGAATATAAAGCATTAGAAATAAGGGGTTATGATTTCTGAGTAATAATAAATTGAATTTACAATATTAGTGAACATTGCTAAATCAGTAATAGAACTGTCAGAAATGTAATCTCTCTCAAATGTCACTCTGTTTTTTATGAAGTTGTGTTGTTCATCTAATTGCTTCATAAAATAGATACATTAAATTCCTAATATGTTTCTTGATTGTTTTGTCACAGGGGGCCAGAGTTGAGATTGAAGCTATTGCCATTCAGGGACCTCTCCAAGATGCTTCAGCATGACTATAAGTAGAGACTGGATATCTTACAATGACAGTTTTACATTTAGTTAATACTTCTCCCTTATATCTGATTCCTACAGCTGACTTACACTAGTTAGACACAGTTGAAATCAGTAAACTTACTGAGGAAAGGTGCTTTCTTCAGGACTTAGAGTGAGTTATCTGCTGGCAAACTCTGAAAAGTGCCTGAGTCCTGCTAAAATCAGCTGAGCCAGACTGCAGGACAGGACCTGCCCTTTGTGGAGGTGACTGGATATTCAGGTATTAAGGTACATACCTGGGTGAATGTATTAGAATTATACTGTGGGTGATCTGGACATGGAAAACTATACTGATTTGTAATAGTAGGTTTTTAGTAAAAAAATTTTAAATCAGAAGAAAATGACAAATGATAAAACAGAACACTTGAACTGCTTAGTATACATCTTCACTTCTGAGGAATTTTACTGTATTTGCTTTCTTTACCTCTTTCTTTACATAATAGATTACTGTTGGGACTCAGATTTTTTTCATATGTAAGCAACTGCTTAACAAAGTTAATATTAATTTCAGAAAGAAGAAAATTATAATTTTCTGAAGTAAAGTGGTACCTTTATAAATCAGATGAAAATTAATATCTACATGTAACCTTTCTCATGATCTTTTTCATAGCAATTCAACTTTGACTGTTTTGATTTTAAAAAAACAATAAAAATTTAAAAAATGTTTAATGAGAATAAAATATAATTGCAACTGCAAAAATGTGCTTGTCTATTATGGGATCAAACTTTTCTTTTCCTGATTGTGATACTCCATTACAAAAAAAGTCTCCAGCTTGCTTATTCAATAACAAATTTGAACCAAAAGAATATGCTTATTATCTACATCCTAATAGCTAAGGATTAAATTCTCCAGGACAGGAAGCTTTCAGCTACCATTATTACAGTTCTTGTAATTTTTGCTCTGCCATTAAGGTCAGAAGCAGGGGTTTGATGGGGTGATTAAGTAATATTGAGAAATCCAGCTGGGGATGCTGTAACTTAGCCCATCCTTCTGTATTGATCTTCTATCAAGCAGAAATGGATACTGTGAGAACAGTCAGCCCTACTTACCAGTCCTAGGTTTGATGTGAAACAGCCATTCCTTCTTTTTACTGAGCTTATAAATTGTACCATTATAGAAAAAAAGATTCATAATGAGGTTGTCACAGAAAATATGTGCAGATATAAGGATTTTTATAGTATTGCCTTGCTTTCTTTGGGAGATAATTATTTTTTATTAGAAGCAAGATAATGCCTTTGTTATTTCAAACAGCAAACTTCCAAACAGCTTTTGAAAAATGCCTGACTTTTCTCTAAATAAGCTTCCTATACATAAACTTTGATTAGTTTTTGCTGCTGCTCTTGTTCTGTCTTCTTGGCTGCACTAACAAGGCATCTTATGCTCTATAGCTCTGACTCCATAAGCAACCCCACCTAAGAAAAACCGTGGTCAGATGTGTTAGGAAGGAGTTAGTACTAATATGGCAGTGACTTTCTAGGAAACACAAAGCAGATGTTCCTTCATCTTGTCAATTAATAATAATTAAAAATGTAATTGAATGGAGTGGCATTTAAACTTTTAAATGGAGTTTAATTCCTAATTTATATGTAGGTTTCTCTGTTACAGCTTTGTTTAGGTGTAATTATTTGGTTGGGATCTATTTCTCGTTACTTGGTTGGGATCTATTTCACTGATTTGTAAGAGATTTAGTTCAAGTTCACTGTAAATCAGCTGATTTCAATTGTTTTGAACATGAGCTGTGTTCAGCCTTTAATAACCAGAGTGGTTATTCCTTAGTGCTCACGTTCCTCCTGACCTGCATCCCGCAGCCTTTGTGCCCACCTCGAACCAGCACTAGATGGCAGCTGCGATGTTTTTGTGGCCTGCTGACTTGAGCATTGGCCGGGAAAAGTCCATTATAGCGCTCCTTGAGACTGCGGTGGCAGGAGAGTGAATACACCATTGCTCTCCACAGAAAGGGACAGTCTGAGACTGAAATGTAAATGAAACACCTGGAAAAAGTTCCATGCTGGAACAGCTAACAAGGCAGAACACATTGCTTCCATTAAATGTTTTTATCAGTAAGCAGGTGCCAATATGCCAAAACTCAAGAACAGAAATACCCTTTTAGCTTTATGATTCTTCAGGTGAAGACAGTTGTAATTTTTAGACTATATATTTAAATCAAAGCCATTCAAGACATTTTCTTGATATGTATTATTCTGGTACAGAAGTCTAGAATAACTGACATAAACTCTCTTATTTACAGCTCTAACATAGTAGTTTTCAAAAGAAAAAATCAGCCTTCCACAGAGAAGTGTAAAACATTTATTTTATTTAAGCAGAGTTATATTATTTGATTCTATTCTTTAAAACAAAAAGGCCAACACCCATGATTCTTCAATATGAAAAGCCTACCTCTTAGGTCTTATTTTGCAAACTACTAAGTACATAGACATTTAACAAATCTGGTTTTAAACAGAGGTATGTTAAAAACTATTTGTTTTTTTTTCCCTTTGCTAGACTGAGCTGCATGCAGAATACAAAGTTGCAATTCATCTTGTGGCATCCTGATTTCGGCATTTAAAATCTGTTTCTATCAAAAGTAACTAAAAAAAAACACAGCAAAACACCTATTCTCTTTCTGTGAAAGTAAAGCAATGTATAAAGTACTGAAATGTGTATGTTCTACCAGGTTGTTTCTTTTAGTAAGACTCTTTCTTCTTTATATATTTTCTACAGATTAAAAATGCAAAAAAATCAATTTCAGTACCTAGTTTTAATAAAACTGTGTTCTCTTAAACCACATAAACTGCCCCAATCTTCTTCTAGCAGCACTTGTTCTCAATGAACTTGAACTAAAAGCAGTTCCTTGTTGAGTGAAAGAGCCAACCCCAGCCAGATGGGCAGGGATCTTCTGAGATCCTACAGCATGTGTATGTGTCTGCACAGAGCTGACAGGGTACAAATTTAACCTCTTCTAGGGCTGTGTTTATTGGTAACTAGAAAAATATTTCTAGCAGAACTTTCTTGTTAGCTTGGAAATTAAATTTGTTCTTTCAAGTGTACTGCCCAGCACTCCCTGCAGTGAAGAATGGTTACTTCTACTGTGGATGAAGTTGAGGGCTGATGATTGTTTAGCTTTTGATAAAATACAAAACAATCATCAAAAATTCTTGACTGTATTAAAAAAAAGTATTATGTTGCATAAAATCTGGAGGTGTATCCTATAAACGCAAATATTGGAGCATATTCTTTTCCCAGCCTTTAACATGAGAAAGCTCTTTGACAGATGAATTTCTGCTCCTTGCAACGTCTGAGTAGTCCCAGGTTTGCAGAGGCAAATAACTGCAGGCACTGGCCCTTCATCCATAGCACATGCTCCCAGACCATGAATATTAGAGCTCAATGAAATTTGCATGATAAGGATGTCTTATTTCTCAGGGCAGGAGTGTTCAGCATATTTCTAGCAAGCACATTTTGATAATTTAGGTGATTTAACTTTTCATGTTTAACATAGATAGTATCAAGCATATTTCCTCTTTGGGAAAAGGAAAAAGAGAATTCACCTGTTGTGATTATAGACTCTGTAAGGATGAAGATGATTGAGAAAGACTGCTACTGTTGAGTCACTGACTGGTTTATATTCCTCTTGTTTTCATCTGCATTACTTAATGGCCTGAAGAAGCTGAACAGTGAGGAAGAACATACATAGTCACCTGTCTTCCTTGTTACAACAGTGGTACAAAGAGTGTCTCTGAGGTGAGCAGGTCATTTTGACTGCCTTGTATCTTCACATTTTATTTCCTCTCTTATGGAATATTACTGATCTCTGTCACAGAGCTGTGGTTGGTTTATGTTTAAAAATAGTTTAATGCTTGCCAGACTGCAGTTCATGATCTTGCCAGTAGTCAGCCTGCCTCTGCCGATTTCATCTCCTGTGTTTTGGAGTGGGGCTGTGCTGGCACATGTCCTGGTGCCTGAACTGAATTCCCAGCTCACAGGAGGAAATCAGCCATGAGATGCAGCTGAAGATGGAAGTGCTTAGGGCATCCTGGAACATGGCTGTACACCCAGCCCAGTCCTGTGTCACTTTGGGGTGTTCTCATTCTGCTCAGTACCTGTTCCCCCACTCCTCAGCTCTCAAAAGTGCCTGGTGTTGTTTTTCATGGAATGGTTTGAGTATGTGGAAAAAAACGTCGACTACTTCTGTTTCAATTTTTTGGTGCTTACCTTAATGTCAATAGATTTTTTAATAGAAGTAGCAGCTTGTTTTAGCTTCTCTATTACAGAAGGCTAGAAAAAATAAATTAAAAGTGACATCTGCCTAGCAAAAATTCCCTAAAAAAACCCAGTATGCATTTGGGTTCTAAAAGTTTATGGTGTTGCCTACAAGCAGTTGACATTAAATGAAACTGACAAGCTCATAAGAATCCTGCTAAGCAGAAAACCTTAGATTTAGTGATACAGCCAAGAACTATCAGCTTATACAAAAGGTTAATAGGCCAAGAAAATCAATTAGATTATTTAATGCAAACCAGAGTCAGCTGGAGTCAGACATGTACATGCAGTATGAAATTATCTCTTAGAGGAGATTTGTATAATTTGCTGGTGACAGGATTTTTGTTAAGTCCTATTATACAATACAGCTAATAAAAAGCAATATTGTGCTTGCCATTTTTAGGTAACTGACCTTTTCTCCATGTCCTACATCCTTTTGCCAGAGATCTTGTAAACACAGTCCCCAGCAATCTATTATATAGAGTCCCTTTGCACAGGACATAGCCTCAAGCTGTGCCAGCAGAGGTTGAACATCAGGAAGAATTTCTTGACAGAAAGGGTTGTTCAACATTGGAATGGACTGCCCAGGGAGGTGGTGGAGTCACCATCCCTGGATGAGAAATGACTGGACATAGCACTCACTGCCATGGTCTAGTTTACAAGGTGGTCTTCAGTCAACATTTGGACTCAAGTAACTTAGAGTTGTTTTCCAACCTAATTGATTCTGTGATCCTGTAACATTCACCATCAGAACAAATTTCTACTTTTTATCTGACCCAAAACACAAATCATATCCAGGGCCTGTTTTCACAGGAAATTTGTTTGAAAGTATTGCCATTCAGCTTCTTCTCCAAAATGATTATTTAGCATTTTGGAAAATAACCCAGACAGTCCCTGATAGTATATTTCTCCAGGAGGACAGCACTCCAGGGAAATATAATAGACAACCTTTTCTTTGGGAACAGGCTTATATTTGTCTCTTAGACAGGTTTGTATTTTCTCTCTTAGAAGTCCACTTTAGAAGCCACAAATGTATATGAGGAGAGCTACACAGCTAAAGACTATTTAGCTGCTACACAGCTAAAGACAGGTTATTATTGGCCATGAATGTTAACAGCTGTGAAGTTACCTTCTAGGATTTATACAACTAAAACATCCCACTCAGTTAAAAATGCCCCCTGTATTGTTCTACAATCCCTTCAATAAATTTGAGTTTAAAAATGGGGAGTGAGCAGCTGGGTCCTGGACACTGCACTCTGTTATCTTCTATTTGCTGGAAAACTCCCCTCTGCATTTAGTTAGAGCTTGGTCAATTTCCTCTCCCAGTCCTCTACGTGCTGTACGCTTCAGCAGCTGCCTACGTTGGTAGTTCAGGCACTCAGAGGACCTGCTGACATACAATAATTGAAAAGAAAAAAGCTACACTCTATTCTTCATGCTGTACAATATTGGTTGAAGGTTTCAACAATTTGAAGCCAGTTAATCTGAACCTGGGAAAAACTCCTAATTAAAAAGGAATGATCATACTGCTGTTGAAAAATTATGCTGGTGTGTATAGAAGGCACTCTGTGTCAGGGAGATGAAAGTTTGGGTATTTCAAACACTTGAAGTCTTGGCAGCTTGACTTCAAAAAAATCTGTATTATATAAAACTTTTTCTGATGCCTCCTGTTCATGTATCTGTAGCTTGTGGTTCAATCCATAAAAACCTTTATATTTTCTCAACCAAATAAAATTTAAAAATATTCATGTGAACAGAAGAGCAGGCCCAAGAAGAGGACGTTCATTGAGACATAACTTCTATTCCTTGTTATTAGCTGTCTCTGAAACACATGGAAAAAATTAATTTAGCAATTAATTGAAGGTATAACTTGATATTCACTAAATCTGACAGGAACTCAAAGTGAAAGTTCCCTGCAAGTATCACAGGATGAAGGGGATATCTGCTCTTCTCCTGTATCTGTAAGAATGTTCTGTGTGGTCCCAAAAGCAGCCACTGCTTCTGCTTCCTCTTCCCCCATCCCATTCATGCACAGTTACAGTTCCTGTTACAGACATTAACATCACTCTGTGAGTCACTGCTACAGTCTCCAGCTCCTCCTCACCCTGCTGCCTTTTCTCTCAACAACTTTTGAAATCACTATATCCTTCCAGTCAGATTTGACATAGAGGCAGGCATTTCATGGACAGTAAATCCTAAGTAAGGACAAGAGACAAAGGGCACAAAATGAAGTACAGTGTATTACCTTTAAATACAAGATTTTTTTTTTCTTTTTCTGTAAGGACAGTTAAATTATGGGAATAGGCTGCCCACAATTGATGGAGTCTCCACCCCTGGGGATTCAAAACCCAGGACAACCTGTTCCTGCTTGAGCAGGACTAGACCAGCTCCAGAGGTATTTTTCTACCTCAGCTATTCCATGACAAAGTATGGCTGAGGAACTGTGTCCAGCCCCTGAAGCTACTGTTGGCCATCAGCAGCTGAGAAGCTCTGGGGCTCACTTGATAGCTAAAGGACAGTGCCCAATGGGGTGACTGGCTGAAATCACAGTGTCTGGCCATCCCAGCTCAAAGTACTCCTTTCCCAGCTAGAAGACTCAGCAAGGGTAGGGAACATGAGAATGTGGGACTTCCTCCCACTGAATTGTGGTGTTCCATGACGGTGGGTAAGGAATACAGGAAAGGTGGGAAATTTTGCATGGGAATGAAGGTGACCAATGAAAGACATCCAACTGCAGTGATTCTCCGTGACTAAGAAGATTGTTAATATAACATGAAAAAAGCCCTTTAATGGTTTCAAATTCAACACACTTAGCATGTCATTGAGCATTCCCTTGTTCTTAGGTGGACATTAGCTACCTTTAGAGCCCTACTTTTTTTTTTTTTTTTTAACTGGGATCAGCTTGTATCCTCTTAGTCATACCCTCCTAGAGACAAAGCTGTGAATGTTTTTGATGTCTCTCAAAGTAAGAATTTTTCCATTCCCTTAAGCAGTCTTTCTTTCCTGCCCAGAATCTTGCTTTATTTCTTCAATATCCTTTCAAGATGGAAGAATTGCTCCCTTACACAACAGAATCCCAGGTTTAAATGGTCACTATTCCGTTCTTAGCATTGTTTGCTCCTCTTGCCTGCAGCTGTTCTCTGAGCTGGGTCAGTGCACTCCCATCATCTGAAATGCATTACAGACAGAGAAGCAGGGCTGCTCTTTCTGTTCCCTTACAAAACTCTTGGGGAGAATACTGTCAAAGCAGGCAAATGCAGGAAGAATTTCAATAAAGCTGTAATCATCACTGGGTGAAATTTCTGGAAATGTTCAAGGCCAAGTTGGATGGAGCCCTGACCAACCTGATCTAATGGATGGCATCCCTGCCCATGGCAGGAGGGTTGAAACTAGGTGATCTTTAAAGTCCATTCCAACCCAAGCCTTTCTATGATTCTCTTACTCTTTAGGAGCAAGAAGATGTTCTTTGAGGTTTCCTAGAATCAAGTTAAATGCTTTGCTGAATTCACAGCACTGAGAGATGATTCTTTGCAAAAGCATAGGAGCTTTTTAAAAAGACATTATTTTAAGACATTAAAAACAAGTTGATTGATTAAACTTGCTTTGACTTCATAGACAAAGCTATCTGGCATAAATTTAAAGATCCTGCAAAAGAACAGTTGTCAATGGCCAAGAACTGCTTGTCTTCATAGGCTAGCTTAAAAAGTAACAATCTGTAAAAATGAGCAAATGTCAAACATGAAAATTAAAGGGAGGTGAGCATTTATTTTTTTTTAAACACTGCTGATCTAATTTTACCCAGGTAATCACAAGGTCATACAGGCACATAAGCCTTGACCAAACTGCTTGATCACCACCCTACTTGTCTTACAGACTGCAGTGCTTGTGCTGAGAACCATTTCCCTTAGCCCTCTGGCAGAAGCATAAGCAGCAGTGCAACACGCTGGCTTGCCCTAAGGCTGTGACACGTACTAGCATTGGGAAGGAGCCACAGACCCACCCCAGGTGCAAGGGGCTCCTTTGGAAGTCATGAAAGACACTGGTGTAAGGTATCTGCCACCCCTTCTGCTGAAGCTGTTCTCTTCTGAAATACAGAAATACTCTCTGGCCCAGAGAGATTTTGAGCATGACTAAGCACGCCAGTGTTAGGAGGGAGGGGAGAGGGAGAAGGTGATTCCAGCTATTGCAATAACATTTGCTGGGGGAAAGGGGGAGCTGCAATGCCTGCTCATCCTTTTCCACATTCCAGCAATGCCATAGGGTAACCTGTGGTGGTGGAATCACCATCCCTGCAGGTGCTCAAAAAACGTGTGGATGCAGCTCTTAGGGACAAGATTTAGTGACGGACCTGGCAGCGCTGAGTTAACAGTTGGACTCAATGATCTTGTCCAACCTAAATGATTCTGTGATTCTAATTCTGCCTTCTGGGGCACGTGAACACCTTACATGATAGACTCCAGTGTGAGGTTCTTAGTAAATGTGGAAGAAGAAGAAGAAGAAATAACTTTTGTAGCAAGACTGTTGACAGAATTTTGACCATAATCTCAAAGTCTGCCAGAGGGATAATCTTATCCCCTTGAATTTTTCTCTTCACAGGTGTGACAGTTTTCCAGAGGAATTTTATTTGGCCTGTGACTTTTTCTTCCCACCATGTGACTGAATATGCTGTGTAATGTGCTTTCATCACAGCACCACACTGCTGATTTCAGCTGATGAGGAGAACAAGGGGATCTAAAATGACTGGCATAGAATGGAAACCATAAAGCAGAATTAAGGCTTAGCTTACAAAGACAAGCCTGCACATAATAATGAGCAGAGTCATGACTTTAACAAAGGGTTTTTATTTTCCAAGACTGCATGTTACAGTCTATCATTCTTCCCAAAGAGGGAAAAGTTATCACTGATAAGGCTCATGTATTATATAAAGATGACCCATGTAAAAAAGCATGACTTCCAACTGATTGGTTCCAAAAATGTCTTTTACTGTAAAGTATTTTTGACTCTCTTGTGTAAAAATGCAGAAAGCAGCTGTATGCCTACAGGGGAATAACAAGATATGCTCAATAAGGACAGGACAGTCTTTGCTGTCTCTTAAACAATAACCCATGTGGTCCTTCCCTCCTCTGTCAACATACCTATCTCTGTCGCTGCTGCACTATCCACAGCTTCTCCTGTTTCTTCTTCTTTTGTTTCAGGCCCTTCACTTACTGTCTCACTGAGCAGCTCAGTTTCCACCTGTTCTCCCGTCTCACCTGGGAATGGTAACCATGGAGACCAAATTAGGATCCACTAAAAAAAACCACCAAGTGCCCCAGGTCCTTTCTGTAAACCTGATTTTGCTTTGTAGGCTCTCCAATGCCCTTATCAAGGTACCCCCTGAATGAACCCAGAGAGAACAAACAGGAAAACAAACACTTTTCATCATCCAGCTATATGGTTGCCTCATGCCCATGAAGTTCTCCTAATGCTTTCACAAAATCCCCTTGATGCTGTATCCAGAGGAAATCATGAGTACTATTTCTGCTCAAATTATTTGTCCTGGATTTTATTTCATAGATGTGCAGTTTTATTTGCAATTGGGAAAAAAAAACAAAAAACAAAAAACCACCAGAACTAGAAAACATGGTAACATGCAAGTCTGGCTGAAATCCTGCTTTCCCAGGGAAGCTGCTGCCTAACTCATTTCCTCCCACAGCCATGGGAGCACAAAGGGAAAGCAAAACAAATGCTAAGTATCATATGTATCATAGCATAAAAATAGAAGATCCCTTCTTCATCCAGATGCCTCTGGGAAGAGAATGCACACAAGTTAAGGTATTCCTTCTATACTGGAAATAGTAGGAGTAAAACTCTTTTCCCCAAAAGCTTCATTCACTTGCCCTACACACATCACTTAGTGCTAAAAGCCCCACAACTTATCTTCAGACAGACAGACAACTGTAAACATGTTTTCACTGATGAGAGGTGACAGCACAAGGTCCAGGCAGTGCTGCTCTGCCTCTGGCACTGCCCTGAGGCTTAGAAATGGTGAATAAAGAAATTGGAGTTTGCAGCTGGGCAGGATGTGTGTTTAACAGGTGAGCAACCTGTCATTCACTGCTTACATAATACAAGGCTTTATTCCAAAGGATAGATGATTATGTAGAGGACAAAATTCTTTCATGAAGAGACACAGGAGAGGACAAAGCAATCCAACAACCATGCTCAGCTACAAAGGATGAGCAAAGAAGGAGATTCATAGAGGCAGTTCAGAGACAAGCAGAACAAAGCCACGGGAGTAGTGGCAGTGTGTGTAACTGACTTCACATGGATCAGTCCTTCTGCACCTCGCACTTCTTCAAGGCCAAAGTGGAGTGAGGATGTCTCCCTGCAGAGAAATACTCCTCATGTGCTTCACCTGCTTATTCCCTGAAGAAGAGCTACCCCAGGAATGCATCTGACTCCTTACTGAGCTACTTTGTAACTTTTAGGATAAATTTGATTCCTCCTGTAAAGTGTTCATCTGCAAGGGCAGTCCATGTCCTCTGGGCACTAACCCAAAGAGGAGCATAGCCTGCAATTTCCAGGAAGGAGCACACCTCCTGCTGAAGGTCCCTCCACAGCACAAGGAAATGCCCATCACCTCAGACACCACTGCTTCCTCATGCAGCCTCTCTCCTCACCCAGTCATCTCCAGGCATTGGAGCAAAGACAGCCCAGTGTCTCCACTACTACTTCTATTCTGCTTGACTTGTAGCCAAGCTTCTCGGGCACACTGGAGATGCCAAGTGTGCATCAAAGAGATGCCTTTTCTTCTACACCCAGCTCTATGTGTGCAAGGACAGTTGGTTTATAATTAGTATATGTGATTAAGTAATTGAGCCTTTGGCCTGTGCAAATATTAAGGAATGTGTCGGAGCTAGCCAGAGACACAATGTTTTAAATGAGGGATATGGTGGGACATTTTACCTGCTAAGAACAAAAAAGTACATAAAATGAAATAGCAGAGGTGGAAATGCTGATTAAATTTATTACAGCTTGGACTTGTAAATCCCAGGCTTCCCCAGCCACATTCTTCTATGCCTCACATCATACAGACTCCCTCGACCAAATTCTGACTCCAGAAGCTCATTTGAGGCTCTCAGTAAAGCCAAAAGGACCCACACAGAAGTCCCTGGAGGCAAATTTTGGTCTCTTGAATTTATGAAAGCACAAATATTACCCTCAATGAGGTGCTCCTCTTCAGTAACATGTACTTTCTCAACGACTTCCACTACAGAGCTGTCACTGCCCTCTACCAGCCCACTGTCCTCTGCTGGTTCTGGAGATGGTGCCCCAGCATCTTCTCCTGGTGCTGGTGGTGAAGGCCCCCTGCTCTCCTCTCGCCACACAGAGGGCAGCTCAGAGCTCTCCTCCTCTGCTGCGGGCAGGGGCTCGGTGCCCTCTGGCTCCTCCCTTTTGCTGACCGACTCTGTCTTCCCCTCCGCGGTCAGGACGGCGGCTGCAGTCTCCTCTCCCGGCTGCTGCCCGCCCGGGTCGGTCTCCTCGGAGGCAAGGCTCACACGCTCGGCTGGCTCCGGCTGTGCTTGGCCAGCTACAGTTCCACGGCCATCTGCAGTCAGGGTGTTTGCACCTGAGGATGCTTTTAGTTACAGTAGGGCAAGGAAAGGAAGAAGAGAATTACAGAGAGTTGGTGAATGGGTACATAAGCTGGATGTGTTCACCCACCGTGAACCACACAAGCGGTACCTGGCAAAGAGCTCCCTCCTGGCTAGGGATAATGCTCCCTCACAGGTCTGCTGCACGTATCCACACATATCCAGTAGAGGATGATGCTGCTCTTACATTAAAAAAAAGTTTTCCTTCGATGCATGTAATACATTTTTTATGAAGAAAGCAGACTTGTTTGCAAGTCATTTTCCCTTCTGAATCTGCAGTGTGCAGGTGGTTTGCTGGTGATGGGACGCTGCAATGAAGCACCTTTTCCTGCCCCAAACCAAGCACAGCATCAATGTGGGGAGTGTGAGGGAGCTGCTGTCCTGGGCTCCATGTGAGAAGTTCTGGTAGTACCTTCAGGTGGACTGAATAAAGCCCCTGAGAACCCAGAGGATAAGCAGTGCTCACTTCTTAAAACAAAAACCACTTTGTCTGTCTTTTTCAGTACTAAACTGCCATTCATATTATGATTTTTCTAACAAAAAAAATCAACAACAGGAAGCCTAAACAAATTAAAACTTCCACTTCTTTAATCTTTCATCAAATTATTGGCTAGTAAAGCAATGAGTTTTGGCAGAAAAAAATTTATTAATAAAGAACTGACAAAATTACTTTGACAGGTATTTAAGGATAAAAGCTGAAGACTCAAAATGAGCTATACCTACCTATCAGACTGACTTACTAACATTCTAATGAAATTCAGTTTGACAGGATCTTGTACTTAACCTTTTCCTAAAGAATGTCATGATGAACGTCCTGGTAATTCAAGCATGAAATCTGTTTATATAGTAATTACAAAACTGAAAAACTGTATTTTCTGAGAAAATTATGATTGCAATGTGAAAGCCAGTAAGCAGAACCATATGATACTGTTCACAGATGAACACATCTATACATGTTCATACAGACATAGATGAACAGGAAAAAAAAGTAGTACACCCTGCTCTTAAAACATCTGCTTGAATACTGCTGCCCTTAAAGTAAGTTTACAGTTCTTTTGAGACATTCAAACAAAACAACTCCCCTGCAAATGTCACCTCGTCAGCATGTGCCTACAGACCCAGGGAAGGATGGCTAAGCCAGAACAAGAGCAAGAACTGAGGATCTGAACTGTTGAGACAGACAGACAGACAGAATTTTGACTATGAGACAGATAAAATCTCCTTTGTCCCAGGAACTGTCAAACCATCCAAGTTGCAACCAACCCCTCCAAATCCACAGTGGTATGGCAATTTATAATGCAACTCAAACAACAGGAGATAAACTCAGCTAGGGGTCTCTGACAACAGACCCCCCCCAGGGCAAGACCCTGCCTCTGACAGCTGCCAGGGGCAGGGGAAAGGGCAGAGGGCCCCAGCCCACGGGGCTGAGTGTCAGGCTGTCAGTGGAATTCCTCTGTCAACCTGTTCAAGCCCCTTTTCAATCTGTTTACTCTCAGTCTCCACTGTATCCAATGGTAATGAGGGCTGCAGCCCACTTACATCCCCTGTAAAACACATCTTGGCTGGTTTTAAGCCTGCTGCTGGTCATTTCATCAAGTGGCAGTTCTTGCATTACGATAAACAGCAAATATATTTCCCTGGTTGCTTTCTCTAGATCTCTATCACACCTTGTCTTCCAAGCACTCCTTTTCCTAAAATGAAACTCAAGGTGAAACAGATACCCCATCAGAATAATAGTGAGTAAATGTTAAACTTAAGCTACTCTAAACAGTGATTAAAAAAGCAATGTATGCTCAGAGAAATTAGAAATTAGATCTTTTCACATTTTTATTTTTCCTCCCTTTAGACATTTTTCATGCCTTCACCTTGCTCAGTGCCAGATGGACAGAGAGCATTTAAAGCCTACAGACAGAAACAAATGAGACATGAAAATTAGCGTATTATATAGAGTTTTAATTCATGTTGGCAGTAAAAGAAACAATTCAAATGTATTTTTACTAAGAATCTCCTGCAGCTCCTATAAGCATCAGCCCTATAACTTCCAGCTAGCCCTCTCTATATAAAAATGTGTTATATAAATTGGATTATAAAATACTGCCATGCAACACAAGATCTGCGCTGCTGGAAACCCTGGAAGCATTCCTGTGCTCTCATCTGAAATGCAAAGAATTCCCTAATATGGAAAAAATAAATCCTCTCAGTAATCTGTTCAATACCTTTATCCCCAAGAAAAATGAACATCATGTGGCAGTCAGCATTCCTAGGATTCCTTCTAGTTTGTTTTATTTTTAAATTTAATTTTTTTTTCTCTGCTGTAGACTATTTTAGCTGGAGAAACAAAGAAAAACACAGTGAATGTATGTGGGCCATGGCTACAACATTTTCTCTTTGCCTTCTTTCCTTTTGGAAAAGCCTCAAAGTTTTGTGAGTTACACATTTATGGAAGAAAATGAAATACATTTTCCTCTATTAACTTATTTAGAGAAGATTTTTTTTCAAATTATCTTTTCTTATTAAAGTAAATTAGCAAACTGTTAACATATCTGGTTAGTAATTGCCAAATTAATGCTGATCTTTCAGCTGTAATTACAAACTGCACTTCATCCTTGCCATGACATTCGTGTATGTACTTAGTACATTTCGTGACCTATTCTGCCATGAACATGCTTTTATACAGAATACTTAAAATGCTCAGAATAAATTACTTCTGCTGTTTCCTTGAGCCCTTCAGTGCTCCTGTGCAGGTATCATTTAGTGGAGGATGGAGAGGCAGAGGAATTGGTACACTGACCAGGTGAATGAGACAGCAGGCACAGCACAAAGAGGTTTCTCCTGATACTTTCAGCAGATGTGTGCTGGCTCTGCAGGGGCACAGACAACGCTCAGCCCACACAACCTGCTCTCCTCTCTGCAGCCACAAGCCACAGCACCACAAGACACACAGAATATAAACCCATGCAAAACCCATGGATGCTGCAGGCAGAGTAACAACAACAGATCATAACTCAAGAATATAGGAAAGAGATGCAGTAAAATGAAAGCAAAACTTTTTTGTATCTGCTTTCGAGATGCATCTTTTTGGAGAGGACAATTCCTGTAACTGCAGCATTCAGCTTCTTACAGAAGTGTTTGCAAACCTTCCTCAGAGCAAAGAGCTAAATATGATGAATATGGAAACAAAGGTTTGTTTTAGTTCTACTGAATAGCAAGGATATTATTATGGAACATCCTGCAAATATACCTTGCTCACAAAATTAGTCTGCTGTGACGAGCCAATTAAAGCCACAGGAACATTGCCGATGCTGCACACTATGTTGGGATGGATTTTGTTAGAGGAAGGAAGGATAGTGGAAATATTGCTAGTTCATTATTCTTTTAAAGAAGGAAAGAAAGGGCACTAGACTGGCAAGGTACTGCACCAAAAGACCATCAACAGGACCAACAACTGGAAATTAAACATACAAAAAGAAAGCCTGCGGAGCGGAGTGGAAGGGACTTGGGCACTCATTCACAAGAACCACCAGTTTCGAAGCCATCACTCACGGGGCGTAGTTCCCTCCACTGCGCGGGCAGAATTAAAAGCCGAGGCAAGCCCCATGGGCTTCTGGCCCCGCGGGGCTTCTGCGGGACGCGCACCCGCGGCGCCTTCCCCGCGACGCGACGCGACGGGACGGGACGGGAGGGGACGGGAC